>JAJGOT010000120.1:920000-1270000 GCA_022457155.1 Cladopsammia gracilis | reverse complement strand
AAGATTCATGTAAAAATCAAGACACTGAGAAACGCTTAGAAAACGAGACCATCAGGCCTGTGAAATTCAACTAAAATTTGGCGAGACCCATGACCAATGACCATCCCTCACTTTGAAGTTTCATTCAGATTTCCACAGTCTGTTGATGAAATTTTAAAGTCAAGCACTCGAATGAAAGCTATGCTAAAAAATATTGTTTCTATGCTACAATATCCAGTTATGTCCAGGATTGCAGATAATTAGATGCATGGAAAATTTAATAAGCGTCACAAAGTGTCCTCTTGCTCTTCTACTCAACTTCAACATCACTTGTTTTCAAAAATACAGACAAAAAACGTCACGAAGTGTCCCCTAAATTCTGCTCTTTAAGTAAAGATAAAGACGTGCGTTTACCCTTACCTAAAAATAACACTAACACTAATGCTTATCTTACATTTCAAAAAAGATGGTAAACACTTAGACTTAACGGGACACTTCGTGTTGGATATCAAAATTTGCCATGCATCTAATTATCTGCAATCCTGGACATAAGTGACAATATCATACCTCAGCAATGACATTGCCTCCTTATATTCTTCTTGATCGTAGATGTTGCTTGCGAGACTGTTTTCATAAACATCACAGGGCTGACAGAATTAAACAGTTAAATTGACATTAACTTAATCATTATTAACTTACTATAACCAACTTCTACCTTATTATAATAGACAATAAACTATTAAGAACAAAATACGAAGTTCAAGCAAATATGATTTACCAATACTCCAATAAATGTGTCTGTTATAGAGCAGTTTTCAATTGAGTGTCGTAAAACCAAAACAAAAGTAATTACTCTGACCAATCACAGCAGTCGTAAACAATCCAATGAACCAATCAGAGCTCGAAGCAATTACATGTCGGCGGCGCCAAGCGCGGGAAAACACGTGCGAGCAAGTCATGATTGGTTTTGGTTATACTTCTGATTGGTCGAGAAAGTGGCGCGAGATTTTTTTATTCAATCACAAAGCGTAGCAATTAATACTTTGACACTCAATTGAAAACTGCTCTAACAGGACTGAACATGGGATTGAAATGATGCCTTTGGTGTGCCTATCTAGCAGTTAAGCATTATGTTATTATTGGGAATGGAAGATCAATGCCTGAAGTCCTAGTCCCAAGTCCATCCTTGTTAATTTTCCAGATTGCTTCTCTGCTCAGGTGTTTCGATGGGTACTGGCAAACAAAATACTGGGTGTCAAACATGGAGCAAGTCTATTAGAAGGAAAGGAAGGCTGGATACCTCAGCCTCGGTATATAGGCTCACTCTGTTTCTTATCATCTTTAGCTCTTTTACTCTGCCTTCTGTCCTACAAAATACATTACTGAAGTAATATCACTGATTGAATTAAGGTACCTTCTTTCCAAGAGGATGTCTTGGCAGATTGCTGGAGATGAGATGCAGACACTGTAGCACTGGGAAGAAACACCAATGATACATGTCCAGATCCTCCAACAGCTGAGTTATTACATCCTGTAAGAAGAATAAGAGAAAACAGCAAGAAGACTTGTCAGCCATCATAATAACTATGGTATAAAGGGATTACGTGTAGTTCTTTAAAAGGACTGTGGTGCTTTATCAATGGGGAAGTAAAACCTGAAATTTAGTATCAACTGAGTTTATGAAGAAAATTGGACACCGTTAAGATATTCAAAACTTTGTTAAAATAGTAATAAAAAATTAGTTGAAAGAAGGGAAGGATTTGCCCTGAAAAAGGACTACTGATTGAAACATCAGCTTTTGAATCTTTATGAAGTTGTCAATTTACTTTATAAACTTTTATTCCATATTTTAGTGTTTACTGTAGGCTGCAATGTGCATATGACTTAATCTTCCTTCACAAGCAACGCTGGGGTCTGGGGTAAAAGGACAAAATCAAAACAATAGGATGGGAGGGGATAGGGAGCTGAGGCAAGCTTTATTTTTTCTTCCCCCCCCCCCCCTCCCATACTCAGTCAGAGTTTTGTCCTCTGTACCAGTCTCTCTTTCAGCCTTTTACTCATCTACATTCATGCCCAAAGAGTTTCACGTCAAGGAAGCTAGGAGGTGATAATGCGCCCGCAATTCAATTTCATTTTTATTAAAATCAAATTACTAACCTTTGTAAAAGGATCTTCCAGTAACAGTTTGAGTTGTTGTGCAGGTGGCTGACCTTCAACATATCTACAATAATATAGACAGGCAGTTTAGGTAGGATTTTCAAAACGTTTTTAACTTATTCTGTTAGAATTGATTCCATCTCTATAGAACAATCACTACCCTTGGAATTGTCAAGTTTGCAGTTTAATAAAATATGTATCTTATTATTACCTTGCATAATACCATTAAGCTATAAAATACTTTATCTACACATGAAAATCAACTCATTTTGGGAAAGTTGGTAAGTGCTTAAAAGCATATATTTGATGAAGCAATCATTTTTTAAACCCAACCCAGTAGGCATTGGTTCAAGAGTGAGTCAGACTGTTTTAAATTATAGTCGAACCCCCTTAATGTGGACACCGAAGGGACATACCCAAGTGTCCCATTATAGAGGTGTCTGTATTATAGGTGTCTATATTATGGAGGTGTCTGTATTATAGAGGTGTCTGTATTATAAGTGTCTGTATTATAGAGGTGTCTGTATTATGCAGGTGTCTGTATTATAGAGGTGTCTATATTATAGAGGTGTCTGTATTATAGAGGTGTCTATATTATAGAGGTGTCTGTATTATAGAGGTGTCTGTATTATAGAGGTGTCTGTATTATAGAGGTGTCTGTATTATGGAGGTGTCTATATTATGGAGGTGTCTATATTATAGAGGTGTCTGTATTATAGAGGTGTCTGTATTATGGAGGTGTCTGTATTATGTAGAGGTAGGGATTGTATGAATTTTGGTATCTTTGGGACCAAGGGAACTGTCTGTAATAGAGAGGTGTTTGTATTAAGTAGGTATCAGTAAGGAGATGTTTAACCATACCATTTTACCACTTACTTTATGAAAACAAGGTCAATGAGGAAACAAAGATAGTGAAATCTTCAAACCTTACCTACGAAAAGACATAGTTTTTCTGAACATCTCAACTTGTTTGTGGCTCATTTTATCAAGGATATCCTTTCTGTCATCTGGTGAAGCACAGCAAAGTACACTCAAAGGACTCTCAAAATAGTGCTCCATCAAACAAAACTAAAAGAAAAAAACAAAAATATATCTAAAACTTCAAGCATTACAGTGTGATGCACCTTACTGTGAACACCCAACAAATTTAATCACAAGTTTCCATGATATTGCCAGCTGATTGCATTCGAAGAACGCAATCCTAATTTTGTGTTGGTTTCCCTGTGCCTTACATATTTTTTGGTGTCTGGTCTTCCAAATGGCCGCCCCTATTGCTTTTTTCAGGGGCTCATTTCCACCAGAGATTCCTTCGAACGCGTCTCCATAATCTCTGATTACTGCTAGTTATTACAACCATTTTCATCACTGTGGATATGTGTGAAACAATAAAGTGAATAATATCTTTATAACGAATTTGACACCCCTGTGATAAATATGAAGTGCTCAACAAGATTACATTACCATCATGCTCAACTTTGCAAGGAGGCATGCCAGTTAATTGAAATAGGTACTGATCATGGCTTACTAAAGATTGTCCAGTAAAAAATCAAATCTTACTATAATAGGGAGCTTAATCAACCACAACGGCAACGGCAGCGAGAACAGCACAAAACAATAGGTTTAACGAGCGAAAACAATGCCTCTGCACATGCGTTTTACACTTCTGTATATTTCTTTGCTGTTCCCTTCAAACAACAACATCAAATGATCAAATTATAGGTTTTGCTTTCTCCATTTGAACTGGAAAGCCATCCCAACAAATTCTGCTCCTGGACAAACCAGTCACATTAGACAAACTAAACAAATTGGAACGACTGCAAAGTAGTTTAAAAAAGCACAAATCCATTTTTCAAGTGACGTTTTCCTTGGCGTTGCCGTCGTGGTTGTTTAAGCTCCCAAATATTTAATATAAAACTGATGGTACCTGAAGTCCTCTGGCGAAGTTTTGTAGAGAGAAATCATGGAAGAGGAAATTCTCATACAGAAATTTAAAAATTCTTGCACCAAGCTTACACGGAAACTTGGCAGTCATCAGCACCTAACACATAACGAAACTAATATTATTACTTAACAGTGAATTGGTCTTGTGCAGATTCAACAAGGGCTGGGTGCAATAGCCCTTAGGGACGAAAATAAATAGGGGCCACATCCATATTTAAGATCCTGGTAAATTTACTAGGGCTTCCTTTCAACATTGAATACAAATACAGCGAATGTAAATATGGCAGCCGATTTATTATAATTCTTTTTTGTGTATGTTAATGAGCCTCACTGATCTTGTTAGCATCCGTGCAAAATTTAAATGAATTTTTACTCTAAAATAAGGCTAGCGAGGCTAATAAATATAAAAGAATAATAAAAAAGAATAATCAATTGGCCACCATATTTGCATTCAGTGTATGGGAATGTTGTTTTGGCTTAATAATGCATGCCTCATTTGAAAGTTAATGTGAACCCATGCCACAGACGAGGGTACTGTAAAAGTACTGTAAAAGCTCTATAAGGCTCCCCAGGGGGGCTTATTTAATTTTAAGCCACAAGAAGGGGGAAGGAGGCTTAACTCTTTAACCGAAACTCCCAAGAGTGCCAAAAATCAAAACACAAAGAACAATCAAAATGGTATTGTGAAAAAGTACTGCTGAAGAGGTTTCATTTGAATGGTGACACCATAGGATTTCGTCATCAGACTCAAAAGTTAGAACAAATGGTACCATGCAAAAGTACTGCTGAAGAGGTCCCAAATTCTTTTAGATCACTTGTGTATCACCGATTCATAACATTACTACAACATCATTTATACCCTTTTGGAAACTGAAAGACCAATTTTTCCCAAATCATTTTACTGATGTTTCAATGCCCTTTTTCAACCAAGCTCTTTTACTATAATCAAAATTTAAAAATGAAAGCTACATGCACAGAATATCAAACAACCTTGCTGATGATCTCCAGAACACAAATGTGAGATGGCTGAGATTGAAACCTTTCAATGGACAGCACGCTGGAGACAGCATGTGGAAGAACTCTGTGAATGGTCGTCACAGCTGTCGCGATTCCAAACACTAAAACCAAGGGAAGCTCACTCAAGTACAGGCTGTAAAAAAGTAAATTATTGCAAATAGTGAGGCATATATATTATACAGTGTACATCCATATTTACTTAAATTTAATACTGCCCAGGGCATTTATTACAATTCAGTTTCTTTGAGGGAGTGTTTAGTCACAACAGGAGGCCAGAGTCAACAGAGATATTTGATTGCGATGACACATAATAATTGAAGGGCTCAGGGCATAACCAACCTACGTTGCTTTTATGGTCGCATTTTACTTTTCTCGCTCAGATTTGTCCATTTTGAACTACAAATTAGTTGCAAGACATTGTTCAGAATTTTTTCCACTGTTTTTCTGTCGTTTTCGATAAATAACATGTGCAAAAAAATATCTGCATGTCTCCCGCTGAATCCCACTTGAAAAAATGAATCCCAAAGTTTACCCGAATTTCTCGATTTTATGCTGATGTTTCACTTCAGATGGCCAAGTTTGGCCCCATGCTGCTAAATCCCGCTCAAGGAAAAAGAAAGCAATCCTGAAGTCCATTCCCTCAAAATCGTTCATTTTATTGCCAATAGTCAACCACTAAGTTTGACGTTAACTCCCTTACAGACCTCCTAGGAAGTATACCCAGTCCTCTGCTGCTAGCTCATAGCCTTTGCCTACCTTGCCCAATTTCGGCCAGCCAGCAAGAACTCACTTTGAGCTGCCCAAAGCTGTATTTCAAGTGCCCGACCACACATAGCGACCTACCTGCCACTGTTGCAAAGCATGTCGGGAAATTATATGGCAAAACCGAAATGGAGTTCGTGCCCAAAAATAATACAAAATTACTAGAAGTCTGGAAGCCCTTTGGATATCGGGCATTTCGACCACACCACAGGATAGTGAATGGCCCACAACTCACAATGCTGCCCCTTTTCTGATCCCAAGTGATTCCAGACTTTTCCGCCGGCTTGTTTTGTCCACCACAGCCCATTTTCACCTCGAGTGCCGAATAGCACTTTGGGCCGAGGCTTGGCAAGGACACACACTCATTTCTTCGAGAGGTGCCAGGGACTTTAAGGATTTTCGGATTTTATGATGTCCTTCCATCACCGGGTGGGCCTTAAACATGGCTTAAACTAGCCACTATGACCCGATGTTGCCTTGAGTTGCGAATTCGATTGATATGAACTGCCTATATGACAGTATGTTCGTTCAGGTCGTTGGTGCAGGTCATGAGTATTGCGGTCGTATATTCTCATGACCAATCTGCTTTGTAATGGCATCAAAATTATGCTCTGAATATACAGTCAAAGCACTAGAGGGCCAGAACTCTGCTTTTTCAGGTGAAATTAGTCAAATTCCTTAGGGTTAGTGCAAATTCAACAAGCAAAGGGTTTGTGATATTATTCGTTGTACGATAAAGTGAGGCAAATCTGAACGAGAAAAAAAATAAAAACAATTTAAAAAGCAACACGGGAGCCTTTCAATTAATAAATGTATAATAATTTTTCTATGTTAAATCAATATTGGCAATCGAAAACTTAAGGCCATGTTAGAGGCAAGTCAATTAACAAAAGGCATAATTTACAACAATTATTAGTTATATTTGGCTACAATATTTTATGCTTCTGGTAATTAAATATACTGCTTATACATGTAACCTCAAATTCTACCTGCAAATTGTTACAAAATTTTGAACAACAGCAGGAGGAAAACCTTCAAAGTCTTCAAAGATAACAACCAAAGGTGGATGATCTGAAATTTGAACAAATGTGTTGGTTGATATTGGAGCATAATAAATTACTACCAGTAAATATGAACAGTGATTGAATAAAGATTCTGCCATCATGTTGTTTCCTAAGATATGAAACTTGCCATAAATAAAATATTGTCTCTCTCTACACAGGTGTATTAATGAGACCCTGTTAAGTTAAACTCAGATGAGTGATGTGGCATTGAAACAGTGAGATCAGCAATGTGAAATGACAATGAACGACAAGATTACTTGAAAGAAATTGCAAACTTGTATCATGGAGGCAGTGAACGAAACTCTGACAGCGATGTGTGAAATTGCAAAATGACATTGTAGGTTTGAAATTTAGACTAGGGAAAGGTACGCCCCCTTAATGAGGCCTCATAAATGGGTAATAGTGAGCTAAATAGAGAAACCTAACATGATACTGGCAGGGGAAGTAAGATGGGCTAGCATCCCCCTCCACAGATCAGAAGAGTTATCTGTAGTAATAAATTATTGCCCAGGAGGAACCCAAGTTTTAAAGTGACCTGGCAGGTGTAAAGTATTTTTTCAGGTTTGAAATTCTCATGTTTGGGAATTTTTCATGTGTTAATTTTTGCCCAGTCGGTTGGTAGTCAGATTCTGGGAGGAATTTTTTTTTTGGTGGGGGGGGGGGGGGGGGAGGAGGTAGATTATTTTAACACATGGTTAGATGAACAAACAAAGCTATTAGATACATAATCCATTTCCACTTCTGTTAACATTTTAACATTTCCAGACTGTTTTTTTTTAAGTCATTTTAAAAGGTTACGGGATTTATGGGGGGGGGGGGGGGGAATATTTGGCTCCATTTGCACAATCATAACAGTTAACGCCTTTTTTTAAACCTGAGTAACCCTCTCCTTTGGAGTAACTGCTCCTACTTGTTTCATGCTTCAGAAACCGGGGATTAGCACCAACAACCGATAAGCCATCTGGCTCGTCTCATCCTTTACTTTGACCTTTACCAATGAAAAATCAAAACTAGAATAAATGAGGGGCACTGAATTCACCTGAATACTGAGGTCGCTGTGAGCTGCGTCTTCTTTTTGAATCATCACGCTGAAAAAAAAAAAGGTTCAATGGAGATCGAATGACAACTGCAGTATGTTACCAGATGTTATTTTGTAACTTTGATAAGGCATCAAATCATGTTTCCACTTTTTCACAAAGTTATATTCATAAAAATATATTACAAGGGAAAAATGCAAGTCAGAAAGGTATTAAGTAACTAATGCCAGTCTAACAGTGTCAAGCTCCAAAGTGAGTTAATTTGAATAGTATTACTTTCTTGGATTCTACAACTTAAAGAATCTGACCCACCCAGTTTGCATTGCATGCCTATGTTGGTTCATCCGCCATTTTCAGGCCCCCCAAAAGTCCATACGTCATGCGTCAGCTGATTTTCCTTTCAAAAAGTAGCACGCGCAGCTCACTAGAAATAAAAATACTGCATAAAATTGCGCATCCGGAAATAAATCGTGCATAAAATATTCCTCTTCGTGTCGAAAGTTTGTTCAGCGACCAATCCTGATTTTCTGTATGCAAGCAGTATTCGGTATTTCCTATCTTAAGCGAGAATTTGAGAAAAAATTATCCAGCAGATTTTTTTTCTAATCCATGACAACAACCTTTTTGGGAAATAACTTAATTTCCACTTTTGATAGATTTTTGTCATAGCACCAAAAAGAAAAGGAATTAATAAGCAGTGCTTAATTCCAAATTGAGAAAAAAACTGATAGGTCACCGGACTAGTTTTAAAGATAGTGAAAACTGAGTTTTGAAGGCTCTTTTCAGAGAGCTGTACTGTTGCCATGGCAATGCCTAATTGACATCATACGCACCCTTGAAGTGTTGCCTGTTAATAATAAGCATCGTATAGATATCCAAAAGTTGTCCATATCATTGGTTGCGTCATATTTTAACATTTCATCATTTAGACACACTATTAAAAGCAAGAAACCCTTACGAGCTTCCCGAATAGGAATTTATAACCCTTTCACTCTCCGAGTAAATTATGGAGACATGTAGTGTCGTTCAAACTTTTTGAGTCTCTTTGAATCTCTTTGGCAGTACTTTTGCATGGTACCATTTGTTTTTCACTATTTTACAAAATGACATTTGGGATTTTTCTTTAATTTTGACATTTGGTACTCTGGGGAGTTAAAGGGTTTGGGATAGTTTCAAGGAAACCATTTCAATGCCGTTGTCTTGAAGATGGTTTCCTGGAAGCTACCCTGAAATTCTGATTGAATAATAGCTCTCTACGAAGGAATGAAAAACAATTAAAGTGGTCCCAAATAATTAAATGCCTTTGGTAAAATATTTATTATATCTTCCAAACCTTTGTCATTTTCTTGTACCAGTGACAAAGCACAGGCATAGTAAAACTGCTGATCTTTTTTACTTGTTCAGCTGGAGCAGAATCATCTTCTTCCTTCGTTACAAAATAAAATGTTAAAAAGGCTTTAAATACAAAAACAAAATGTACCATAATATCTTTATCTAAGTGTTTAAATTTCTTCATTAGAGCACATGCCCCATAGATAATGTGGCATTGTGACATGAATGACAGACCGGGGTGCAGTAAGGATGCAAATATACAATATTAGTGTGGACATCCATACTCCTCCCCCACCCCCCCACAGAAGGTTTTTGGTTTGGACCCTTCATACTTTCCCTTAAAAATTGGACTTTGAGACCCCTCCCCCTCTTTGGAATTTCCAAGTCTTTCTATGGGGGGGAGGGGGTGAATATTTTCTGGAACTGCACAATTTATTTCAGTTGTTGATAAAACTGTTTTTATTGTAAAATACTTACTTGTACTTCATGTCCAATAAATTGGGATATGACATTTTTCATGGTCGCTTTCATAACTGAAACAAACAAAATTTGACCCCAAGTTATAAGAAGGTTTTTGACCATAGGTGATCCAATTTATAAAGCTACACATCACATTGCATTTTCTGCATTAAAGAAGTACAATATGAATGTTCACCTTGTATTTCAAGAAAACTATACCCTTGGCCCATTTCTCAAAAGTCCTGATAACTTTTTGGGCCTAAAAAACTATATTTTAAAATCAATGTCAAGATCATTGATGTAGTTTTTCACCCTCAAACCAGCCCAACTTTTTTCATCAACTTAGAATTTTATTGCTTAGCTTTCAAAAGCAATGAAATTTGAACCTTTAATGAAAACATTGAGAACATAAATAAAATAGCTTTCTAGACCCAAAAACGTTACAGGATTTTCAAGAAATAGGCCCCTGAAGCAGCAAAAATGGTCTCCAAAGTAAGTGAACTACATGTATTTCCCTGTCAAAGCAAACAACTACTGTACATGTATACAAACAAACAGCTTCATGAGTAAATTATGTTGAGACTGTACCATGATATACAATAAGAAAAATAAGTTGAAGCCTCTAACCTGTGCAATCTTTAGACCTAAGCAAGGCAACAAAAGGAGTCACTTGGTTTTTCAGTTCAGTGGCTAGCTGAGAAAATATCACATCATGATCTGGCATGTTTACACCTACAAAATATAATCCACAATTATGATTAACAGATTTTCATCACCAATCACTAGCAGATAAGATAAAATGCAATACATTGGAAGATGACATTTCTCTTAGTCGTTAGAGTGTTCAGCTTAAGTTAAACACAAGAACATGGTATGTTATAAGCCAAGAAAACAGCAATTGTTATCTTCATGTGCAATCACTGAACCCATGTACATGTAGGTATATTAGTTATAATATACCTTGTTATCTTGAATCTATTCAAAGATCTTAGTCAAAGATCTTAGTCATTTTGATTTCAAACAAAAGTTAAATGGTATTTATTGTCGAAACAGATATACTGTCCAACCCCAGTCGTCTTCTAATTTTTGCTATTTTTGCTATTTGTGTGCAGTGTGTGTGTTTATGTGTTTGTAATAGATGTCTACATGTGAATTGATACTATACAAGACTAGTGTCTAACTAGAAAACTGTATGGTTAATTTAAACGCTAGGCATTTCCTCAAATGTTATTTATATTTAGTTATTCATACTATTGTTTTAGTAATTTTAGTTTAGCTAGATATATATTTTCTTGTAACAAAAATGTAATGGAAATGTGAAAATATTATGTACTTATTGACTAAGTGGGAGGGCCGGATGGGAAAATATTTGGCTCGAGGTCATGGCGTATGGACCGAGCGCAGCGAGGTCCATGCGCCATGACCGAGAGCCAAATATTTTCCCATCCGGCCCGACCTAACTTAGTCAATAAGCATTTTATCATATGACCAAATTGGAGACAAAATTGCTTGAAATTTTAACGTGCGAGGCCGTATGCTTTTGTAGTAGGGCCGTACGCCTTTTTCCGGCCCTGCTCGCGCAAATGCGTATGGCCCTCATACGGGACTTTCATCAATGGTTTTGCAAAGAAAAGGTTCGCAGGGCCGTACGGGTCATATGATAAAGTATTGTATTGTATTGTATTGCACTGGTCTCCAGGAGGTTCAAGATAACCGGACTCCTCTGTGCATATCTGTGCCAGTATCTGACTGCAGTATTTTAGTCTCACTTACCTGTTATCAGTGCAGCTGTGGGTATTTCTTGTATAACAGTCGTCCTTTCTGACTCCAAAGAATTTACTTTATGAGCTTTCTTGATGAATTCCAGGAGATCAGAAAATATTTTACTGTTCATCTGTGACTGTAGATCCTTTAAAGATAACACACCAACAACAAACTTGACTTTTATTAACTTTTTGAATTTGTTTTTGGTATATTATTAGAAGCATCTTTCAGCTATGGGATTTCCTTTCTTATCTTCACTTAGCTTCAGCCTACCAAATTGGCCATCAGTTACCTTAAGGCTAATATTTGCAGTGCTTAACTTTTGCGATTTTGGAAACTGTGTATTTTGCAAGTACTTTAATTTTAGAATTTTGCACAGATTTTGCTGAGGAGAAAAATTTTCTGGCACACTTGAGAAATAAAACAATTTCTGCATCGATACTACAACAACTACATTTTGAGATTTGCTGAACAGTTGAAAAAATCGCAAAATTTAGTTGCTGCAGATAATAGTAGCCTTAAGGTAACATGTGCTTGTACTTTATACAGTTTTTCCATACTGTGTGTGAGCACATCTCACAGCATTTAACAGCTTTATCCATTTGTACTCCTCAAGGCTATCAGTGGCAGATCTACATGAAAGGGCCTGGGGGGCTTACCTCTCTTATCTTCCAAAAAAATAACACCCGAATGGCCAAAGATTTTTTTAGTCTTTTTCATTTTCACTCTGCATTTAAATACACGAGCAGAAATTATTTGTGATGTGACGCAGGAATTCTCACGAGACATCCTGCGGGTTACAGGAATCTTTAAAAAAAATTGTGTTTTGTGATGACAAGGAAGAATAATCAACCGAAACTTCTACGCAGTGTGCCACAGGCATCCCCCACAAATAGGCATTCATAAACTCAAGATAGCTTCCCATGGTTGTTGTCCTTTGGCTATTTTCAAAGCTTGAGTTATGGGTCATCTTCATCACAGTTGCCAGCCATAATAGCCGATTGCTGGCTCCTAATGACAGCTGATGACAACCCTGAATAGCAGAAGTTTCTGTGGATTATAGAAGTGACCAGATCATATTTGATTATCTCAATTAAAATATAAAAGAAAAAATGACTTTTTACCTCAATTTCACTTTTAATAGAACCCCAACACTCTTTATAGTTTGCATATCTCAGTTTACGATGGGCTATACTTTCACCACTTACTTCTGGAAAGTAATCCTCTGTGAAAATAAGAAAACCTTTGAAATCATCTATGTTACCTACATAAAAACTGTCTCAAACTTTCCTACCTTCAAAAAATAAATAACTGCTCTAAATTTGATCCACAATAATAACAACAACCAACAACAATCCACAACAACCAAGGACACCCAATCCTATCTGTCAGACTGTCACCATTATCAAGTGATTATCAAAGCTATATGACAGATTTGACAAACTTCCAAAGTGTCTTTGCCAATAACCTTTATCAGGTATCAAATTCAGGGACTAATGGACTTATCAGTTCAGTGGAACCCCGATAACAATGAAGTGCCAAGGGACTGGGGAAATGTGTTTGTTATAATGGGGGTTCCTTACAAATGAAATCCCGATATAACGAATTTATGGGAAGATCACAAAAAACTTTGTTATATCGGGGTTTGATCAATAATTAACATACCTTAAAAATAAAGAGTGTTACCTTTAATACATCACTCAGCATTCAATTTAATACAATTGTATGATGCAGTATATAGAATTTTAAAAGAATTTCAATCTCTGTTGATCTGTTGATCTGTGCATCTAGTAGGAACTGGGGGCATTGGACCTTGACAAATTTTGCCTCAAACGATTGGAATAAATTAGACCTCTCAATCAGACAAACCCCATCATTAGCTAGTTTTAAAAGAGCGGTAAGAAATGTAAATAATTTTTAGTCTAATTTTCATTTATTTGTATATTAGTCAATATTTTTCCTTTTGTTCTATTTTAATTTTCAAGGACTCTTTTGTAAATCACTTATTAGTGAAACTGATATCCTCAATAAAGAGATTATTACTATTATTGTTTTGCATTACACTTCAGTCACATGATGACATTTATTCCTTATATCCAGGTAAATTTAAAGTTTGGTCTTCTGGATTGTGTTTGATATAACGAGGATTTCGTTATACCGGGGTTCATTTTATCAAGGTTCTGTTCCATACATTTTACGGTAACTTTGGCCGGTTTGAAGAAAATCATTCGTTATAACAGGGACTTTGTCGTGCAGGGGTTCGTTATATCGGGGTTCCACTGTACAACCCCTAAGCAATTACACCCTTGGTCGACCTATTCTGTCATCAGGGCTTCATTATTGAAAATGTGAACTAATCCTTTGATTCCCTCACTCAAACAAAACTCTGTGTCACAAATGTCCCTATCCAGATCATGTTCAGTTGAATTTTGTAACCTTATTCTAGACAAGACACTAACTCTCCCCCCCCCCTTCCTATCCCAGACACCCATCTCACTTTCAAGTTTCAATTCCTATTCTAGACTTTCCCAGTAAATGATACCCTATTCTGGACCAACACTTTCTGATTTCCATAGCCTATCCCAGACTTAACTGTTTGAAAACCATACCTTTCCAAATTCCAAATTTCAATTAGTGTCCCCAATTAGTACAACATGCTAAATACCTTTGACACTTAACCCATTGACACCTCAACCGCCCGAAACCGCCCGTGACGGAGCCACGTTCCTTCTACCACTTGTGATGCCTTTTGTACCTTACTCAAGCAGAAGGAAGAAATATTTCAAAAAGTGCTCAAATGAGAGAGCTCTCATGAATTGGGTCAGATTTATACGTGAAAACCCTATCAGATTTGAATGGCTAAATTGAAGGAAAATCTGGTCTTCCTACCACTTCCACCTTCTTCAGCATTTTCTGGGAAACTTTCGCTTCTTCATAAATAAAGTCTAGTGAAAGGCCAGCAACAAGGAGGAAAAAGAAATAGAATAAGAACGAAAAAGAACAGGGAGTAGAACAAAGAAAAAGAAAAGTCAAGCTTCTGGTGTTTTTTTCTTGTTCAAAAACTATCTCAAAATTTTGATTTGTGCACATGCCCGAAACCAAAAGTCGATTTATTTGACCCTGAACGAAAAGGAAGCTTAGTTTTCATGTTGCAAACAACTTTTTGGACAGTTTGCTAGCAATTTGCCTCCACAGCAATCAAAAAAAACGGTATCAATGGCTTCAATTGCCGCTTTCTGCAAATTCTCCAGGAGTCATAGGGTCAATGGGATGTTGATGTTTCGAATTGATCTGCGCAAAAAGTGATTTATTATTTTATTCACAGTGGCACATACTCTAACTAAAAATTAAACTTAATACTGCAGGGGTCCACCACTTTCCTGGGCTGAGGTGCAGCACTTCAATATTAATTAATAATTTTGCTGTTGTGTGCAGCGTCTATGTTGTTTGGCAGCAGCATTCATTTGTTGATGGCGCTTTTTCAAGTAAATACCTGGGGCGGATCTAGGGGGTTCGATCGAACCCCTTAAATTAAAACAGATAACATCAAAAACTTGTAAAAATATAAAATAAATACAGAATGGCATTTTAACTTTAAAAAATGAGCTATTAAAATGCGCTGACTTGGCCTCAGAATGGCTGAAATCGCGTTTCCGAGGACTTGAAATTTCAAAATTTTCCAGAGGAGGATGCCCCCAGGACCCCCCTACAATGGGACGCCTTCAGTGGCCCCCTTCATATCGAACCCCTTCTTCTAAAAACCTGGATCCGCCCCAGAATACATTAACTCTGCAAGTTAGAAGAGTTCTAACACATGGTGTTTGGCAATTGGGAGTTATTCTGTAATCGCTTCCAACCTTGTAGCGCTTTAAAACCGTGCCAAACACAAACTCGACCCCAGGCCATTCTGCGCTTTCAAAATGGGGGGCAAAAATCCCTGAAAGCTACTCCAAAAGTCATGGAGCATTTTGTCGACCGCTTCGTTTAAACACACAAACAAGCAAACAAACAAACACGGCTGCCAATCGCATAAAAGTACCTCCGAAAACGCCATTGTCGGTTTCAGAGTAAGCTTAATTACAAACCTGTGCTTCGCTTTCTTGGACTCTTCGCCGCCGATTTCTTGATAAGAAAACAACCCTAAAATTATTTTAATCACGTTCAGTGCAAATAAGGACAAACTATGGTAATTATATAAGGCTGACTGGCCAACTTACCTTGGAAACAGAACTCGTTTGACTTTGATCCGCCATTTCTTCTATCCGATGGAGGAATTCGCTTTTCGCGCGCGGGCGCATTATTTCGGTCCTAGATCCCGCAGGCCAATTTTTGCTAAAAAGGTAGATTTTGCGAGACACCAGTGCGTTTATGTTTGTTCATTTTTTGGCTGATAAGGTCTTTCGTAGATCCTACGTATCGTTTACAACATTATCGTTTGCGGTCCTTTGCAGATTTTAGTTCAATTTTTGCTAGCACGCGAAGTCCCTTGTTTTCTTCGCGACTTACCAGGCGACTTACTGAATAACACTCGAACTCTGAAATATCGTAGCGCACATGGCAGGAAACAACGATGTTTTTATACTGTTTATACGCAAAATGGTCAAAAGGTTATGTTTTTGGGTTCATCCATTTTGTCAATTTCTGTTTTCAGATGTACCCTCGGACAGGCAGTTTTGTAAAGATAACATAATTAGTGCAGTTCATCGCGTTTATTAATACCCGAAGGTTCTAGTGTTTTTGCTTTGTCGATGAGATGAGCTTCACGCGCCTTTCTGACAGAGTCTCTTATGTTTTTCATGAGCTCGATGGGAATGAGTATGATATCATTGAGTGAGTGGCCTGGCTGGTTGAAGTGTTGTGAGATTGGAGTAGGCGTCTGTAGTAAATGAGGTTTAGTCACTGAGCGGCGATGTTCTCCAAAGCGTTCGTTGAGTCTACGTTTAGTCTCACCGATGTATTGTTTTTGACATTTTCTACATTCGATCATATAGAGGGCCTAACATAGGGTTGGCGGGACGCGGGATAAGCCTTTTTTCACTGCCGGGATGCGGGATGAAAGAAAATTTGAAGGCGGGATGCGGGATGGTTAGAGGTGGGCGGGAAGCGGGAAGTTCGTCATTTTCATGGCGGGACGCGGGAATTCTTGATTTTTCTGGGTGGGAAACGGGATGGATGACGACAATGCACTCACCGGATATTTTACGATTCCGTGAAGGAAGACAAGTCTGGATGTTTAAATAGGTGATTTGTTAACCGTTTTTTTTCTATCCTGTCTTTCCTTTGAAATCATTTCGTAGGTCCTGATCTTGATCAATCCGAATAAGGTCAATAAGCACCTGCCACGCAATTTTGTCTCAAGGAATCCATTAAAATGCTAAAACAGGAAGCAGCAGGGGGTGACCGGCCGCACAAACAATCCTGTTGTGAAACTTATTTGACACCTTTTATCTTTTTCCTCTAAGGAGTGTATCGGCCTTTTTTAAAAAGATATCATGGGTGGTTCTTTGTGGATTTGTCGTAGCAGTGGTTGGTTCTGCATTATGTGCCATTTTGACATTACAATTTGTGAGATTTAGCACTGATGGCTGGTATTGCGTCACATAAGGCAGAATTTCTTTTTGTGTTTTCTCCTCCTGTTTAAGCGCATTTTTCCTTTTTTTCGAATTTTATTTTTGATAGAGTTCTGTCTATCGGTTGTATGGAATATGTGGTGTGTTGAGTGCGGAGTGTAAAAAACGCGGAGTGTGGAAAACGCGGGCTGTGGAAAACGAGGAGTGTGAAAAAATGCGGAGGAAAATGAGGATTGCGTATTTTTAGGGAAAAACATAAAATATACTGAGGTAAAACTGAACTAAAGAAATTTTTTTCTTCAAGGCAACTTTTGCAAGTTTTCAGTGAAATTCACAATCTCTTTATAAATACATAGACAAGTAAAAATAAGCGATATAATATCCCGACGTTTCAGCGACCTCATGACGCCATTATCAAGGGTACAAATGAGAATAAAATTAACAAATGCGAGTTCAAGAGTAATAACTAATTTACATAGCAGAGGTGGCTACACAAATATTTTAGCACGGATAGAATCCGTTTGCACATTCAAACTCGGTGTTAATTGAGGGTGGTAAAGGGTTTTTTCGTGATCCGTGAAAGGCCTTTTTTTTTACCCGTAAATTGTGAAATGGCCATTTTTTTCCCTCGTGAAACGTGATTTGGTTACATACCCGTGAACCGTGAATCGACTTTTTTTTCATGAGCACTGCAAACTGACTGTTGTTTTTTTCACGTAAAATGCGACTGTAAACCGTGATTCTTTCTTTCTCCCAAAAAATTATCCAGCGAGCGTTTAAATACGCCGGTGGTAAATTGCGTGACGAATGCATGACCGTGACTGATCGTCATTCTGGAACCCAGGTCACTCTACAAGGTTAGGTAATTTAACACAACATCGGCAAAACAAAGAACTCGGCTTTCTTTTTACATCAGGAAGAATGAGGAGTGGACGGTCGGTGAAAACAGCAAACAAAGCTGTACTTTGGATGTAATTTAATTTGCAAAAAGTAAGGAATCTTTTTTTTTCCGTGAAATGGCCATTTTATTCTCCGTGAAACGTGAAATGACAATTTTATTTTTCGTGAAACGTGATCTAGACCCTTCCCTTTACCACCCTCTTAATTGTTTGATGTAAAGCATCTCGTTGACAAGACAATCAAATTTCTGAATAATCTTGTGTGTCGAAGCCAAGAACGTGTTGGAACATATAGAATCATCATGCGACATCACGTCTGCTGTACACGTTCGACGTACTATATTAATGAAAGAAAAAAAAATTTCGAATCCTGCTCGGATTCCTATTTATTTATTTATTTATTTATTTATTTATTTATTTATGTATTTAAATTCCGGCATTTGTATAGAGATTGCGAATTTCCAAACTTGCAAACGTTGCCTTGTAGAAAAAAATCAGTTTAGTTTTACCTTCTGTTTTATGTTTTTTTTCCCACAAAAACACGTATTCCACTCCTCATTTTTCACACTCTGCACTCCGCACCCCGCATATTCCATACAACCTTCTCTATCAGATTTCGTGGGTAACCCCTATGTAGCAGGCGTGTTTTTTAAATTTGAAATTTTGAAGTTTGGTGTGATGGAGGGCCTTCGTCATGGTCCACGCTCCGATAAAGAAACTTTTATTTGGCTCCTCAACACTTACTCAAAAGCGGATAAATTTACCAAACTAAACTGACAGCTGCTGTTTACCGTAAATAACAAACAACGAAAAAAAAATCGCGTCTCGTCGTCTCGTCCGGAAAAAAACTGCGACTTGTCATGCCAAAAAAGTATTTTGGAAGCGGGATCGGGATGACATGTTCGAAGCAAGCGGGATGGCGGGATGAATGAAAAACTAGTGGCGGGAAGCGGGATTGGGAAACCCTATTTTAGACCCTCCATATAAATAAGGTTTCTAGAGTTGCAGGTAATGCGTTCCTTGATATGTCTTTCTTCACTAGTTGCGGAAAATGTATATTTATCTTGGTTTTCTTTTAAGAAAGGGCAGGTTAGACAGCGCGGATGATTGCATCTGTGGATACCCGGAGAAGGTGGTATTCTACGGTCATCAGGGTCAGAGTTGTCGGGTAGCTTTGTTTTCACTAGAAGATCACGAAGACTTGCGTTTCTTCTGTATGCTAGGACAGGAGGATTAGGAAACATTTCTTTACAGCGGGTAGAGGAGTTGAGAATGTTAAGATGTTTTTTCACAATTTTCGAGGTGTTGGGAAGAGCTGGATTGAAGGTAATAACAAAAGGTGTACGATCAGTTGTTTTGTTTTGCTGTTTAGGTTTGAGGGTATCACAACGGGGTATAGATCGCACGCGGTTGACTTCATGTTTAAGGAAGTTTCGATTGTAACCTCGCTTTGTCAAGTGGTCGATAAGTTCATTAGAGCGCTTGTCAAAATAAGTGTCAGTAGAACAAATGCGTCGTAATCGTAAGGCGAGACTGAAAGGAATAGCACGCTTCGTGTGCTCCGGGTGACTGGAAGATCTGAGGAGATATTGATGTTTGTCCGTGGGCTTAGTATGCAGGTCCGTCTGGATGTGATTGTCGATTAACTGGACTTGTACGTCAAGAAACGGGAGTAGCTGGACAGAAGACTTCGAATATTCGTGTGTGAATTTGATGGTGGGGTGAAGAGAATTGAGATATTTAATAAAAGTTTCTAGATTTTCTTCACCTTCCGTCCACACCATGAAAATGTCGTCGATGAATCTCCACCAGACGAAAGGCTTAAAGGGGGCGTTAGCTATAGCTTTTTCTTCAAATTTTCCCATAAATAGGTTGGCATAGGATGGAGCCATGCGAGTACCCATAGCAGTTCCATGTATTTGTAGGAAGTGCTGACCATTGAAGACAAGGTTATTCATTCCGAGAATCATACGAATTAGGTCGCAAAGGCTTTCAGTTGGAACGGATTTGTGATGTCTGGCGTTAAGGTAGTGACTACATGCGTCGATTCCTTCCTTATGGGGAATGTTTGTATAGAGAGATGAAACATCAAGAGAGACGAGAATAGCGTTGTCAGGTAGAGATCCCAGTTCTTGCAGTTTGAGAAGAAAATGAGTTGTGTCCTTGATGTGAGATGGTAGCATTTTAACTAAAGGTTGTAGGTGGAAATCGACGAATTCAGATATGTGCTCAGTAGGGTGACTATTACTAGATATTATAGGACGACCAGGATTCCCTTGCTTGTGTATTTTAGGTAAGATGTAGAAACGACCAGGTTGGGGATTGGGAAAAGAACACCGTCGTAGCTACCGGATCGGAAACAAAATTAATTATGTTAGAGATAACTTAACTTTAATCTATAGTGACTTGTAATCGAGAAAATGTCAGATGAAATTTTAATACGATTTAATCTTTGGGCTTATAAATTCCCACAGATGTAGCAATAACCGCGACCAATTTCGCGTACTATTAATTAGATAATCTGATCTTGATCGTAGTTCCTTGGCCAAGTATAGAATGAAGATGTAGACGCACAAAGAGTAAAACTTAGACCATTATTCCATTACCAATAACTTAAGAAAAACAATTTTTTTGTGCCGATGTATGATCAGGGATCAAACTGCTTATGCTTTAAATTGAAACTGTGAAATCTTTACTAATGGCGGGGTTACACGTAAATTTGAATGAAATGTGAAGAGGTTAAAAGAAGGGATAGAAGAAAGAAAATGATTTTTTGAACACCAACAGACAGTTACACACGCAAGAGCACCCCAGGTGGCAAGTGGACTAACTTAGTGTCCGCCTATTAATTATTAACTACAGTTAAAACAGTTTTAACTTCATTTTTCATTTTTCTGTTAGCCCCTAAAGAAGGTTTGTTTTCAAACCGAAATATTGGGCAAATTCGTTTAAATATATATATATATATATATATATATATATATATATATATATATATATATATATATACACTGGTTTTCAAAAACATTGCTACTTGAGAAATATATATATCTATATATATACCTTTTGTATTTCCATCAAATAGGTGACGTTTTTGATAGGAATACAAAAGGTATATATATATAGATATATATTTCTCAAGTAGCAATGTTTTTGAAAACCAGTGTATATATATATGTATATATATATATATACATAAATTTTGTTTTATTCTTTTATTTACTCCTTCATCGCCTTGCCGTAAGGATCAGTTTGCCGTTTTCTGATTTTATACAAGTAATTATTGTACTGATCCAGGTCTACAACTGGGAGATCCGGCACCACTCAACGGTTTGTCGCTGTAGTCTTGCTGATATTTTATATTTTACACTATTCTTTACCAATTCTAAAAAGACATGTTTCATTCTGTCATATTTTTTCGGCTCAATACCCTAAAATGTACCGCTATAATTCTAACGGCGGTTATTTTACATTTTAGCACCCTAAGTGGTACCAATCTACATGACCCCTAAAAGGTACGACGAGCACTCCTGTCATTTTTATATGGGAGCCCCCCTCGAAATGAACAAAACAGGTCAAACTAAAGCCCGGGCTTTAGTCTCTCTCTCTCTCGTATTATCCCATAATCCTCTACGGGTGGGCACGTCTGCTTCCAACAACAGATAGCAATAAAGGTAAAACCACTTGTCAGATGTAGCAGCCCTTTTCTCAAGATTCTCTGAGTTGTCTGAATGTCTCCAATCAGAAAATCAAGAAGGAAACTCGTACATATTTCTTCAACTTTATTTACTTTTAATTACATCAATTTAATTTAACGCATTTTGCGTTTGCCGTAAGGGAATTTTTTCCTTTACTTAATATTACATATATATTTACATATTTACATTAAAATAAAATAAAAAACAATTTTATACTCAAAATGGATTTATTGTTTTAGAATTCGAAGGTTTAAAATATGAAAAGCTGAAAGTAGGAAAATTTGAAATTTGAATCTGATTTGAAAATCGGAAAGTTTCAAATTGGAATTTGATAGTTGAAAGGAAGATAATTGTCTTCATTTCAAATATCAAAATAAGACATAGTTTGGGTTTGCTGTGTGAACAATTTTCCACCTTAGCTTATTCCATAAGAGAGGAAAGCGAGAACACGAATTTAAAAATCATTTTTAGCAAAACGTTGATTGTGTAAGAATTTGGGAGATTAAAATTTGAAAATTCGAGATTTTGCATTTTGACTTAACTTTGAAGTTTGAAAGGAAGAAAAATAAATGTAATTAATTCCCTTCCTTCAAATCAAAAAAAGTATTCAAAATCAATTAAAGAATTGTAGATACACTTGATACCAATTACCAATTTTGACAAACGAGGAGCTGAATGTTAATTTAAGCAATTTTCAACTTTAAAAGATATTTTTTAAACAATTTTGTACGCTGTTTAACTACCGTTAATTTTACCATAAAAAAGTTAATTATAGGATAATTTAAGCTTAATTTATTTCCATATTTTATATAGAAATGTCATCAGCGGTTCTGGGTGAGACCCAGTCTCTCTCGGTTATATCTCTTGCAGAAAGGACAGTTGTCTGGTTGATGGTTTCCAGTCTTCGCAAAGAGAAACATTTATCGGACTGGTACCCAGGACACCTGGTGATAAAGGAATTGTGTATTAGAGTTAATTACTTCGCTTCTAAACTTGGAGACCTTCTGGCGTTTACTGCTAAACTAAAACTACGTTATGTCAAAACGGTCTGGGACTGTTACATAGAGGAGGTTTATGTAATAAACATGTATGAAAATTAAAGGCCTCATATATGTTTCCAAATTATAAAAGTCAAAAACGCACGTCGAGGAGTCGAGAAGCAATTAAACTAAGCGCGTATCTTTAAAAGAAAACGTCTTGACTCCTCGCATTCAAGGCATTCACTGCAAATGGAGAACAAAAAAAGGAAATAGAAAACAATTTGCCATTGTTTTGAACATTCATTTGTGAGATTTCTTCGTCAGCAGTCGATAGTTCAGGGAATAAAGTAAACTAATAGGTGTTATTGCGAGTAACAGAATTTATTACTTACCGTTTAGCACCATGCTCCTGTGACGTAAGTATATCTCCATAACGACTAACAGCATGGTCAACGTTGATCTCATGGCGCAAAGTTCTGATTTTATTGCTCATTGTTTGAGCTCGCGCGTCCAAGGAGGCCCACTACAAATGGAAACAAAAAAGAAAGGAACGTACGGTTAGAATAGTTTCAAGAAGGGGAAATATGTAAGATTGGTCATTCATGATCAGCACGTATTATAATAGCAGCTTGTTTGAGTGTTGTGATGTTACTTGTTTTAGTGTTCAATTCACACCCCGAGTCATGTCACTTGTTCTAACTTTTGAGTCTGTGGATTAAATCCTAAAATGTGACCATTCAAATGAAAGCTGCTGAACAGTACTTCCCTGTGGTACTGTTTATTATGCTGTACAAGGTGGTTCTAACTTTTGAGTCTGTGGATGAAATTATAAAGTGTGACCATTGAGATGAAAGCTACTGAGCAGTAAAATCTAAGGGACTGTTTATTGCTCAGTTATTTAAATAACAAAAAAGGGATTCAGTTGACCAAATGCGTCAAACACAGCATGAAAATATAAGGAGTCAGGGAGTACACTGGGAAGGGGGCGGGGTTGGGGGTGGGGGTGGGGTTGTCAGGTTCTAGTTGGCTTTCTTGCAAACTTTAACGATAACCAAATATATAGCCAAACAGGCGACTCTTTGAGCGCAGGGAATGAGGACGAGTAAGGAGATGAGTGAGTCTGGTAAAGAGGACACCAATGTGACTGACTAGGGAGGGGGAGGGGAGGAGAGTTTCCTGCGGGGCAGGCTAAGTAGGATTGAACCAGCGTATTCATCTTCATTATCATTATCTTTTCCTTTTTCATCACCATCAAGATGACATTAATGCTTTAATTCAGATCCTGCATGGTTACGCACAGGGCGTTGACAATATGCCGCTGTCACACAGATTTTGAGCCGCATTGTTCACCATTTTGTTTCCCTTTGTAAGTGACTGCATTTAGCGTTAGCGGTACTATTTTATGGGTATAGAAGTAAGACAAAATCTTACCATTAATGGCCGAGAAGACACATCTACTCCACCATCTTGAGTTACCTCATCCGTGTCCTTCTGTAGTAATTCAGTCTTCAGTCTTTGGATTTCTCTTCTCAGATCAGAGTTTTCCTGCTCCGTTGATGAAATCCTCGATTCAAACAACACGTTATTTTCATTTGACGCTATTAAATCCTGCTTCAGCCACTTGATTTCGTCTGCTGTTTTTTCCTTGTAGTCCCTGCCACATTCCTCAAGTTGTCGTTTCTCGGTCTCGAGTTTTGAGATCTGAATTCTTGACTCCTTGAGATTCATCTTCAAATTGTGGATTTGCTTCTTTAGAACTCTCCTTTCCCTGTCTGCCGTAATTTTCTCATTTTCCAACCGAGCCAAAGCAGCTGTAACTTCTCGTAAGAGTTTTGTCTTTTCATTCTTCGCACGCGTAAGTTCAGCAGATACCAGTTGCAGTTTATCTTTTGTTGGCGCCATGTCAAACTTCATTTTTTGGACTTCTTCGGTTTTACTTGTTAGGAGTGTCCTCAGAGAAACAATGTCCTTATTTTTCGCAGCAATAAGGGTGTCGGAAATTTCCCTCAGTTTTGTAAGGTCTTTCAGGGAGGCAGTGACGCGCTCTAACTCGAGATCCCTTCCCTTATGAGCAAGTTTTAATTCTTCAAGTTCACTTTCACGCAGACAAACGTTCGCCTTCAGACTTGTAACAAACGATGACTTTGATTGCAAATCCATTTCTGCCTTTTCCAAAGCAGCCTCGGTGTCCTTTAAAGATTTTTGAGTTGTTTTGAAATCACCTTCGAGCTTTTTAACAATGCTTTCACTTTTCCCATCCGCGGTAGCAAGAAGCAACGTTTTCAAATGTAAGTGCGTTTCTGTATTCTCCAATGCTGCTGTCTTTTCCTTTAAGCATATTTTCGTTTTTTCGAGCTCTTTTTCCAGACTTTTAACCAAGGTTTCAAATTTCAACTCATTGTTCTTTGCCTCCTCAATTTCACTATCTCGGAGATGTAATTGAGCCTCTGCAGTTGCAAGGAACGACGCCTTTAATTTCAGTGTTGCTTTTGCTTGTTCCAATGCAGCTTTCGTTTCTTTTAAGGAAATATCCATGCTTTTCAGTACATTGTCCTTTTGCCTGACAATTTCATTATGATTTTTCTCCGCTGTAGCAAGAAGCGATTCTTTTAACTTTAACTGTGCTTCCGCGTGCCTCAGCACGCCTGTCTTTTCCGTTAACGAGATTTGCGCCCTTTGGAGATCTTTCTGAAGTCCTTTGATAGTGGTATCCAAATCCCTCATGAGTTTATCATGTTTTGTCTCTGCAGTAGCAACAATCGAGGCCTTTATTTGTAGCTGCACTTCTGCTTTCTCCAATGCGTCTGTCTTTTCATTTAACAAGCTTTGCGTTATTTCCAGATCGCTTTGAAGTCCTTTGATAGTGGCATCAAGATTCTTTGTGAGTTTATCATGTTTTGCCTCTGCAGTAGCAAGAAGTGACACTTTCAACTGTAGCTGAGCTTCTGCTTTCTCCAGTGCGTCTGTCTTTTCATTTAACGAGCTTTGCGTTCTTTCCAGATCGCTTTGAAGTCCTTTGATAGTGGCATCAAGATTCTTTGTGAGTTTATCATGTTTTGTCTCTGCAGAATCAAGAAGTGACACTTTCAACTGTAGCTGCGCTTCTGCCTTCTCCAATGCGTCTGTCTTTTCATTTAACGAGATTTGCTTTCTTTCCAGATCGCTTTGAAGTCCTTTGATAGTGGCATCATAATTTCTCATGAGTTTATCATGTTTTGTCTCTGCAGTAGCAATAATCGAGGCCTTTATTTGTAGCTGCGCTTCGGCTTTCTCCAATGCGTCTGTCTTTTCATTTAACGAGCTTTGCGTTCTTTCCAGATCGCTTTGAAGTCCTTTGATAGTGGCATCAAGATTCTTTCTGAGTTTATCATGTTTTGTCTCTGAAGTATCAAGAAGTGACACTTTCAACTGTAGCTGAGCTTCTGCTTTCTCCAGTGCGTCTATCTTTTCGTGTAACAAGCTTTTCGTTCTTTCAAGATCCTTAATAGTCTCATCAAGCTTCCCCATGAACTGATCACGTTTCACCTCCGCAGTAGAAAGAGCTGACGATTTTATTTCTAGCTCTGCTTTCGTTTGAGCTAAGGCTTCTGTCTTTTCCTTTAACGAGCTTTGCGCCCCTGCCAGATTACTCTGAAGTTCTTTAATGGTAGCATTAAGCTGATCAATGAGCTCATTGTGTTTTGCCTCAGCAGTAGAAAGAAGCGACGATTTCATTTCTAGCTCTGCTGTTGTCTGCTTCAATGCCTCTGTCTTTTCCTGTAACGAACTTTGCGAGCTCTTTAGACCTTCTTGGAGTTGTTTTACAACTTCTTCATGTTTTGACTCCGAGTTTGCATCACGTGATGACAGCTTTCCTTCTGCCTGCTTCAATGCGGCTGTCTTTTCCTTGAGTGCGATTTGCGATCTTTTGATTTCTTCTTCAAGTTGTTTAACAATGTCTTCGTGTTTTGCCTCCGCAGTAACAAGAAGTGATGTTTTCATTTGCATCTCTGCCTCTGCTTTCATCAGTGCGTCTGTCTTCTCCTTTAACAGGATTGGCGTACTTTGGAGTTTTTCTTGCAGTTGTATAACATCGCTGGTCTCCGAAGCCACAAGAAGTGCAGTTAGTATGGTTTCTACTTCCTTCAATGAAGCTTCTTTTTCTTGCAATAGCTTTTGTGTAATCTCAGAATTTCCTTTAAGATCTTCAATAGTAGCATCGAGCTTCTCAATGAAATCCATACTATCATCAAATTCCTGATTTCTTGTCCCCGAGCAAGCAAGAATGGAACTTAACATATCATCCGCTTCATTCAATGTACCTTCTTTTTCCTTTAATGTGTTTTGCAAACTTTCCAGTTTTCCTTGAAGTTCTTTAATGAACTCAACACTATCGTCTTCTAACTGAGTCACGTACCGTTTCAAGGATTCTATTTCACCATCTTGTATTTTTAGACGCTGTCTTAAGTGTCCCATTTCATAATCTCGTTTATTAAATTTCTGGTCCCATGATTCTTGTCTTTGCATTAGGGCTTCCTTCACGTATTGAATGTTTTCTAAAGAATCATTTAATATTTCATTTACGTGTGCCACTTGTGCTTTCATCGGCTTAGGGCCTTCCTCTAGCTTTACGAACAGATCTTTATGTCCATCGTCTTTCTTTAAATCTATAGCCATCCCTTCTTGTTCAGCCTCTTCCTCTTCTTGTACGATCACCATTTTATTTCCGTTCTTTTCCTCTGAGTTTATGGCCACCTCTTCATGTTCCGGAATTGTCGACAGAGGTTTATGTCCAGCTTTTTTCTCTGAATTCACAGTCAGCCTGCTATGTTCATTTTCGCCAGCCTCTTCCTTTGAATTTACAGGCAACTCTTCATTTCCATCCTCATCAAGTGCAAGGATATCCAAATTTGCAGAATCATTTAATTCGTCTCGGTCGCGATCGTCGATAAGTGAAGAGAAGTCTGAATTACAAGAATTAGAATCCGCATATTGAAGATAATTGTCCATCTCTCTCACACAACGATTAAATGCTTCAGTTCTTTCAGCCATGAGTTTTAAACCATCCTGCGTTTGCACCAGTTCAGTTTCTTTTTGTTGAAGGCATACTTTGATGTTCTCTAGCTCTCTCTCCTTATCTTCTAGATATTGAACTCTTTCAGTTTGTAGCTTTAACGAGTTTCTCACACAATCCAATTCTGTCCGTTCATCCTTTAGCCAACTCAACCATATTGTGGTTTCTCTAGCATCAGGGGCTGTCTGCTGAGCGAACCTTCCCAAGTTTTCGATCTCACGTTCGCTCTGCCGAACACGTTTCTTCAACTTTTTGATCTCGAACTTGTATCTTTTATGTTTTGTTGTCGATAGCTTGTCTTCTTCACATGACTCTTCCGGGGAACTATTGATTTTATCCGCGTTCTGCTTACTTGACTCTTCCGGGGAACTATTGATTTTATCCGCTACCTGCTGTTTAGCTACCAACGCTTCGTGTTGGAGATGCTTGTTTTGATTCTTTAGTCCCTCGACTTGTTTCAGCAGTTCATTTAATTGTTTATCCTTGTCGGACATCCTTGACAGTTCGGTAACCATCGTGAATTTTTCTTTTTCAAGCTTAGCTAATCGCTTTTGAAGTTGTACTGTAGCATGTGCCTTTTCTTCTTGTAGTTCGCTCAATTGTTGACATTTCCTCAATGAGTCTGACAGTTCTGCAGTTATCCTAAAATTCTCCTTCTTAAGCTTTGCAAGTTGATCTTCACGGTCAGCATTGGAAGTTTCTCTTTCAAGAGTTGCCAGCTGATCTTTAAGTTGCTTTACAATCTTCTCATGTTCATCTTTCAGTTCGTTATTTACGTTCGCCATCTGTTCATTTTCACCTCTTAATGTGATGTAGCATTTTTTCAACCCATTTAATTGACCTTTTGAAAGCTCTTCCTGATGTTTACTAAAATCCAGAGATCCTTTCAACAGCTCTACTTCTTCGCGTAAATAGCTGTAATCGTGTCCTTTGTTTCCCCAGTTAGCCGTCATCTTTACTTCCTTTACCATCTGCTTAAGCTGATCGGTCTGACATTGTAAGTCTTTATTGCTCTCCTCGCTTTCTTTCAGCTTGTCCTTTAACACATCAATATCATACAATAGATCTGTCTTATCCATCTGGGCGTAGTCCAGGTCATCTTCCACATCCTTCAACTGCTCATCTTTTTTCTCGATATCGTCCCTTAGATTTGTCAACTCTCTTTCTTTGTATTCTTCATTGGCCTTTAGACGCTTAAGTTCAAGTTTCACCGTTTCTAGCTCAGTCTGATAGCTTTCTTTATCCATCTTTATTGTTTTAGCTTCCTCTTTCATAGCGATAATCTGATCCAATAGCTTTTCATTCTCTTTATTAGTAAAGTCGACAATTTCCTTTAATGCTTTGTTCTTATCCTCTATTTCCTCGAGTGATACTTGAAGTTTCATTTGCTCATCTGTAACCTCAGAATGTTCTCTCTTGAGCAGTCTGGGTTCTTTGTTGAAGTGAGCTTCTCGTTTAAACGATTCATCTTTACTCAGTATGATTTCTTCATTCTTGTGTTCTACACAACCGACACTGGAGTCATTTATGTTTACCAACGCAGATGCAGTCTTCAAAGCGTCCGAGAACTCTTTTTGGAGAAAATGTTCTGCAATGTTTACCACTGCTGCTACCGACCCCTCATGCTCCAAAGCACTCTGTTCTAACTGTCCATCATCACCTTTGTTTCGACCAACAGTAGCCTTCAAACAAGAACTGCACCTTCCATCTCGGCAACAAGAGAAAATAAGATCATCCAAAGCGTTCCACGAATCCGGATCGTCGTCTTCGTCTTCAGAAATTTCACCGTTGATGTCTGCTACTTCTTGATCACAAGATGACAACTCCTCATTCAGCTCAGATACCGAAGTAAACGAATCTTCTGATAAATCTTCCTCTGTCAAGGCATTTGCTCCATTCACACCTTTTAAGCTGAGGTAGTCTTCTTCGTCACTCGACGACAGCATTGAATCGACATCAGAGATCCATTGGATGGAATCTTCGTCCGAATAAGCGGTTGATTCGTCATCACGCATTTTATCTTCCTTCTCGGTGATCGAAGATTTTGGAATGCTTTTGGATGCCATTTGCTGCGATTGTTCAGGGGAGCTTATTGCTTCATTTGGTATCTTGTTGTGGTCATCACTATTTCCACCGTCAACGTCTCTAGAGATATGGTCTTTGTTACTTGGACATACTGAAATGAGCTCTAGAGCTCCTAGAGGATTTACTGGAACATCATCCAATGGGATTTGAACATTCTGTTGTATTTTGTCAAGTGATAGCGGCTTCTTGGGAGTGTTGATATTATGGAATCTGCAGATCACATTTTCACTGAAGAAATTATTTTTTCCACCGGCAGAGTTGGATAAAGGCGGTTCTTCTCGCTTCATTTCTTCTTCAACTTGATCAAGTAATTCGTCAAAATCGTCGATGAATTCTTGTTCTTTGAAGGTTTGATTTTCATCTGATGTTGAACTGTTGACAACCTTGCAACAAACGGTAACCGGATTAGACGGCTTTTGGAAATCAATGTGATCAATATCTTTGTTCTCCTTAACAGATTTCACTTCCTCCTCACATATCACATCCTCAATGTAATCCACTGTTTGGACGCTATCATCCTCCCCAACTAAACTCCGCTCTTCCTGAAATATCACATCCTCAATGTAATCTACACCATCCTCATTTGCAGTAGAGACCTCTATATCTTCTGTCTGCATACTCTCGTCTTTGTCGGCTGACTTCTTTTGCTTCTCACAAACAACATCCTCAATGTAATCCAAACCATTCTCATTGACAGTAGAAACCTCTATATCTTCTGTTTGCGAGCTCTCGTCCTCCCGTGCTGAGTTCTCTTTCGTTTCACAAATTATATCCTCAATGTAATCAAAATCATCTTCACAAACAAAGGAAACCTGGACGTCCTCTGACTTCACGCTGTGATCATCCACGGCTGAGGTCACCCCATCCTCACAAATCACACCCTCGATGTAGTTCAAATTCTTGTCACAAACACTAGAAACCTCAACGTCCTCTGTCTGCACACTGTGGTCATCCACAGCTGAGGTCAGCCCGTCTTCATTGATCACATCTCTAGTATAATCAGTGACAGTTGACACGTCGATATCCTCTTTCTGAATGCTATTCTCCTCGCCAACTGAGCGAATGTTCTCTTCCCAAATCACATCTTCGATGTAATCACAATCCTCGTCACAAACACTGGAAACCTCTATATCTTCTGTTTTCTCGCTGTCGTCCTTCCCATCTTCGCAAATCGCTTTTTCAGTGTAATCTAAATCATCATCACTTTCAACAGACACCTCGACGTCCTCTTTCTGTATGTAATTCTCCTTACTAACCGAGCTAACCTTCTCTTCACAAATCACATCCTCGTTGTAATCTAAATCATCTTCACAAACTGGAGAAAGGTTGACATTGTCTGTCTGCACGCTATCGTTCTCTTTCACTTCATTTTCACAAATTGAATCCTCCATGTAATCTAAATTATCTTTACGGACACTAGAGACCTCAATGTCCTCTATCTGCACGATTTTATTATCCTTAGCTGGTAGTCTCTCTCCTTCACCCATCTCGCACCCAACAGAAACCTCGGTATCCACACTCTTGTCCTCCTGTGAGGGAGCTTCATCTGTACCCAAGGACTGTTGTTTTGACTGAATGCTCTCATCGTCATGTTGAACGAAAGGTGGAAAGTGCTGGTCATTTGAGAAGGGCTCTTTGACAGACACATCATCTTCGATCTCTTCTTCGGTTTCGTATTCAATCGCCTCTACAATTTGGTTGCTATGTTCCGCATTGGCTTCTACATTGAAGAAGTTTGGATGGGAAGAGCGGTGGCATACTTCTTGATAGACTCCTTTTATATCCATCTTTCCAGCTTCATGCCCATCTTTAGAATCCATGTACTTCTGTAATAACGCGTCTTGGAAGCCCTCGGGCAGATCTGTGATGTACACTTTAGAGTCTTCGTTCCACGAATTTGCTCCACTGCTATTTTCATGAGGTTGATAATACTCGCTCAGGTCCTCATCTGAAGAGTCCATGCCGTTCCCGTTTTCAGGATAGGTAAACAGCGGTTGAAGCCCCCCACGCAATGATAATATGCCAGATTGCTTTCTAATTAATGGCGATGGTTCGTTGAAAACAGGGCTTCTTTCATCATCATCTTCACTACCGCTGTCTGCTTGGTTGTCTATTTGCTCCTCGATGCTGCTGAGGTCTTCAGATGTGTTTTTCAAAGGCTCTTCTTTTTCAACATCATCTTTAGTGTCCTTTTCGTTTTGCTGTTCATCTGAAGGATTGGGTACAATGTATTCCTTGGAATTCTCTTCAAATATTTCCTCCTCGACGATTAACCCATTATCGGACACCACAACATTATCTTCAAATTTCACGTTCCATTGGTCCACAGTGCTACTTTTCACCCGAGGATCCAAAGATTCCTGAATTTCTTCAATGATGATCTCATCTTCATGGGAAGATGTGTTTCCAGTTACCATTTCATCTTCTCCAGCAGCGCAGCACTGGAAAAACTGATTACTCCCAGGCACTTCATGTTGTGATGACATTTCCTCAGGTGGATCTTGTTCAGATTCCTTTATAAAGCTGGCGTTGTTTAAATCTCCTGCCTCACACGTGGCGGTACTTTGAGCATCAGGTTGTTCATTCATATTTTCCTCCGTACGCCCATTGAGTTTTTTCTGCACTTCAATGCTGCAAATGTCTGAATGTTCCCCTTCCGTCGCTTCTGACTTCTCAGCCTTCATTTTCGCCAGTTTCCGTTCAACTCTTCTCTTCTCCTTTTCGATCTTCTTTTTCTCTTTCCGTTCCAACTTTTCCCTTTTCATAGCCTTCTTCTTCAGTTTCTCCAAACGCCTCAATTCTTTGCGCTCCTTTTCAAGTTCCTCCACACTGCTGTAATCTGTAACTTCAGCGGGATCATATAAAACCTCTTTGGAAGCGACCTCGGTTCCTTGAGGAGCATCATTGCCGACTTCTGCCGTTGCATTTTCCAGTTCTTGAACAGCGTTGTCCTGTCCATCTGGTTTTCCATTCTCCGCTTCCATCTCCTTTCGATATTGAAGTCGTTCAGCTCGTACCTTCGCCAATCTGCTAGCATTTTTCTTCATTCTCTTATCCATTTTCTTTCTCCATTTCTGCTCATCACGCTCTCGTCTTCTGCTGACCTCGTCCAATCGTCTTAAGTTCTCCTCGACGTTATCATATCTTATTCTCATTTCGTCAAACTCTTCTGTGATTGTGGCTTCTCTTTCTTGACTTGCTTTGATCTCTTCTTTGATATTCTCCATGCGTGCCACAGCCGCCCGATTTTCTTCTGCAAACTGTGCTCTAAGAAGGCTTGATTTTTCGTCGAATTCAGCCATTTTATGTCTCCCTTCACTGTCCAGAGACATGGACTCATCATCGCAGATGGCATTCTCGTACTCTTCGTTGACTGCTTCTTGAGGTGATTGATCATTTTGAATGACCGAACAGGCTGGGATGGCATCGTCTTTATCGTTGTTCTTGTTTTCATCAATGTCATTGTTTTCATCTTTTATGGCCTCTTCTTTTTTCCTAAATAAAAATTATTCACGATAAACTGCTTGAAATACTAGACTACTGTGTTTTCGGTTACATACGCAGCTCAATTAACAGATACCTCAGAGTCAAGTACATAGTTTGACGTTCGTTGATGGTGTCTTTGCTCTAAATATCGATGTGATTGGTCCGTTCGGTTGTGACGTTGTTTTGAAAAGCCGCCAATCAATTATGAGTCTTCACAACCAATAAAATCACTTGAAACTATCCAGTCAGTTGAATAGTTAGAGACAACACCACCAACGAGCGCCACACTATTTTCTTCAGATTTGACATCTGCTCAGGTTGTTTGAAATATAAACTACGACCCTAAATTGCCTGCTGAGTCCCATGAATTCAGTCTATTTGCTACCAGAGCAAAATATATTGAAGCCCTGTCAACAGCACAAACGTTAGACTCGGATACACGGTGTAACTCCAAATACGCGCAATTTCTAAATTGCACCGTGTGCTTACCCCTGAAATTGATGCAATCAGTATCGCAGAATGTGGAAATGCGTTCTACGTCTGCACCATGGCATGAACCCATTTCAGTTGGCTGCAAATACGCTATTTCACCTGCAATGGTGAACGTAAACACCCAGGTGCATTTTTTCGCGGCGTGATACAATGTTTCCCCCCCAAAACTCTGAATGAAGACTTTAAAATTCCATAACAATGAGGTAGGGCATTTCAGATCTGAGTAGTGGTGATAGAATGATAGGTCTTCCAAGTTCATCTACTGTACTACCCTCTAGAGTCCTTACAACGGAATCGCAAATGTCATGGGTTCGAATCCCGTGGAGGCTTGAAATTTGTTTTTTCAGCCTCTAATTGCAACTCCTTCAGCTGCTGCATAACTAAGATGTTCACATTTTAGACACGTGATGATCACATTTTAGACACGTGATAATCACGTTTTAGACACGTTATCGTTATGATCACATTTTAGACACGTGATGAACACATTTTAGACACGTGATGATCACATTTTAGTACGCTTTTGAAAACAAGAAACCCTTACGAGCCTCCTTATGCTTGCTTATTGACTTGAAATAAGTAAGGGTTATTGACCAGGAGCGAGGGGATATGTGATATATTCCCCTCGTGGCGTACCCGAGGGCGTAGCCCGAGGGAACGCCACGAGGGGAATATATCACATATCCCCGAGGGACTGGTCAATAACATGCTTATTTTCCACCTTGTGAGGTTTTCTAAAACAAAGAAACTATTAACTTTTCGGAGGGTAACATTCCGTTCAATTCAAATGCAAAACAGCATGATTCCGCAAGGCCGCATTGGGATCACGGCGCATTACGAAGCGAGACGGTAAACATGTTTTGCTTTTGCCAAATTTGCATTGAGCACGTTGCTTCGTTATGATTAGAAGGAGAGAGAGAGAGAAGAAAATGTATGAACAGTACTCGTGGTCTCGCCATGGCCGAACTGCCCGCCTTCATCTTTCGAAGATCAATGGAGTGGTTGCGGTGTGTTTTCCAAGGGAAAGCGGCAGAAACATATTCAGGTTCAAGCGTAAAACGAGGCGTCATACATTATTGAAGGCCCGAAACCTGAATCGAGGTACGATACCATCGAATAATGTTATTAACATTTTGCTTCAGTTTTGGTCGCAACCGGCAAGTTAATTACGTAGGAATATGATTGATGAAGTTGTCTTTTTTTGTAAACAAAAAATATTGACCGATGCTAGAGCGTTTTCCTTGTTACGCCTTATTTTGTCTTCCCGTTTGTGTTATTCTATTATGAGGGGAATAAGACGAGGGGACTAAGGCGAGGGGAATATGTTGAGGGGAATATGTTGAGGGGAATATGTTGAGGGGAATATGTTGAGGGGAATATGTTGAGGGGAATATGTTGAGGGGAATATGTTGAGGGGAATATGTTGAGGGGAATATGTTGAGGGGAATATGTTGAGGGGAATATGTTGAGGGGAATATATAATCCGTTGTTTTGCTATTGTTATCAGCTATTGTTTTCAGCCCCGCCTCTCCCCTGTTACAATCAAAGCCGCACCCAGCTTTTCAGACACTGTAATGAACGGGGTTATGTGATATATTCCCCTGAAAAGAACAAAGAAAACCGAGCTAGGTGGAAGATAATAAGGAAAAGTCGCCAAAAGTGATGTAAGCGATATTAAGTAAAGAGACAAAATATTATTGTGGAATTTTCCTCCTTAAGCCATTAAATGGCTAAAGAAGGAAAATTACACAATAATTTCTTGACTGCCTGTTTATATCTCAAATTTAATGAACTGCAGTCCACTTCAATCCTTGCAGTAATGCACTTTATCTCCAAACTACATATTTTGTTTTGTTTTATAGAATCTTTTTATCCAATTAAGTTGTATATTTGGTGGCATTTGGCGATAAAACATGGAAATGAGCTAAGCCAAAATTTTGTTATTTCGGCGGGCAGTGTCCCGACTGTCCCTTTAAGAGCAGAGAAAGCCTTTTAAAATTAGGTCCAGTGTGGAGGCTTCGGCGTTTATCTATCATCCATGATCTTAAGTCATACCCTACCTCGCCTCATCTCGCCATTCAATCAGCATTGCCATTGCATCAGCGTGCTCTTCATCCGTCATATCTGCGTTCATGACGCTGAGCTGTTCAATTATTTTGCTGAGTTCCGCCGCCACAAAATCGGTGCAAGTATCTTTAGGGGCTGGATTAGTGAGAACGTTAGGCACATTAGCTTCGGATTCAGTGCAAATGTCCTGAGGGGCGGGTTCAGGGTGGACGGTCATGGAGTCTACATCTGTCACGTCAGGTACGTTATCCTCGGCATTAGTTTGTTCCGCCTCTTTTTGCTGCTTTTTTTCTCTGTTAGGAAGACACAACATAATGATCATATTAATTACCAGGGGAAATTGATAAGTCACATGAGGGTTTCGTCGCACAGAAAGTGGTGCCAGACGTATTTCACGCCATAAAGTAGGTCACGCAAAGTTACTCCATTACTTGTGCTAAATATGTCACGCCAAGTGCGTCCGAAATGTGCATCACACAAATAAAGTCGCGCAAAACGCACCACGCGAAATATGTCACATAAAACGTTTCAAACAAAGCAGCAAATAAAACATGTCATAAAAAGCGCGGCAAAATGTTTTACGAAAATATGTCACGCATAGCGAGTCACGCAGCCGGATCAAAGGAGCCCAGTTTAGTTATTTTACTTACTTGACAGCATCTCTCAGCCGGGGTGGGACATTTGGCATTTCTCGCTCATCACTTGACGTTGAATGACGCACAAAGTCATCATACAAGTCATTGAAGCATCAAATCATGGAAGATGCATCACGCGTGTTGTGTTACTCAAATTAATTCACGCCAAGGTCGTCTGCGAAGCGCGGCACACAAAAAAATGTAACGCAAAGCGCTCTCCGTAAAATATGTCACGCAAAGTGCGTCACGTTAAATATTACGCAAAACTCGTCATGTAAAATCTGTCACGCAAAGCGCATCATATAAAATATGTCACGCAAAGCGCGTCACATAATATGTCACACATGCACATCCGTTACTCACTTGACAGCTTCTCTTAGCCAGGGTGGAACGTTTGGCATTTCTCGCTCATCACTTGACGTTGAATGACGCACAAAATCATCATCCAAGTCACTGCTGCTCATGGTGGTTTCCGCTGCCATAATAACATCTGTGGCCTCCAGGGCAACGTTGCACTCAAAATCTGGCGTGACGTCATTTGACCTCTCAGGAGATGAGCTATCACTGGCCAAGGTATCGTCACGTGGTTCCTTGACATCACGTGGTACTTCCACATCATCATATATCTGTTTGTAAAAATTACAAAAACGCTTGCTTCAAAACACGGGAAGAAAATTAAATTTCTTTTAAAATCGCAATCATTTAGGAGGTGTATGATTAATAAGTTGCAAGAAGAAGTAGACCTTGAGATTTGTTATTGAATTTTGAAGTTAAAATCATTTTAACTTGCTTTCTCATTTCACTCTTTTGAGTCAGATACTGTCGGAGAAACTGCTGACCGAAAAGTATCGAGGCCTGTCTTGGTGTGGAGTTGTTCTCACAAGTAACTGTCGATTGTTTAAAGATCATAAGCGTCTTAGCTTGTTATTTACCTTTTTGTTTTCCAAAGGAGTGAGTTGTCTTGGTGTTGCAGGTCTCACTTGTTTGTTTGATCCATTTGAGGGCCCATAATGGGGGCATTTGTTAGAGGTTGGAGGACTGGGACCTACTTTAACTGTAGATTGTTTCCTACGTTCTTCACGCGCATTAATACCTGTTAAAATGTCATTATTAGCTACATCATTATCAGATAAGTACCATGTACATCCCTCTATCTAACAGTCCATCTCACTATCATGCCCCTTTATCTAACAGTCCATCTCTCTATCATGCCCCTTTATGTAACAGTCCATCTCTCTATCATGTCCCTTTATCTAACAGTCCATCTCTCTATCATGCCCCTTTATCTAACAGTCCATCTCCCTATCATGTCCCCTTTATCTAACAGTCCATCTCTCTATCATGCCCCTCTATCTAACAGTCCATCTCTCTATCATGCCCTTTTATCTAACAGTCCATCTCTTTATCATGCCCCTCTATCTAACAGTCCATCTCTCTATCATGCCCCTTTATCTAACAGTCCATCTCTCTATCATACCCGTCTATCTAACAGTCCATCTCTCTCTCTATCATGCCCCTTTATCTAACAGCCCCCCTCTATCATGCTCCTTTATCTAACAGCCCCGCTCTCTATCATGCCCCTTTATCTAACAATCCATCTCTCTATCATGCCCCTTTATCTAACAGCCCCCTCTCTATCATGCCCCCTTTATCTAACAGCCCCCTCTCTATCATGCCTCTTTATTTAACAGCCCCCTCTCTATCATGCCTCTTTATTTAACAGCTCCCCTCTCTATCATGCCCCACTCTCTAACAGCCTCCTCTCTATCATGCCCCTTTATTTAACAGCCCCCTTTATCTAACAGCCCCCCTCTCTATCATGCTCTTTATTTAACAGCCCCCCTCTCTATCAATCATGCCCCCTTTATCTAACAATCCCCCTCTCTCTAATCGACAGCTCGCTCTAATACACCCCCTGTTCAGTACGACCCTCTTTCTCTCTTATAAGCCCCTTTTCTAGCACGCCCTCCCTCTAATAAGCTCCCCTTTTAAAAAATCCCTCTTTAATAAGGCCCCCTCTATAAAGCCCATCTCTAACACACGACTTTCTCTCTCTCTCTTATAAGTTTGTTTCAAAAATAGTTATAAAAATAACAATTTTCTACCGACTCAAAATTAAAGTGACCGTTCTAAAAAGAAAAAATATGACCCGGTAAGTTTTGCAAAAATTGTTGCTTAATTCACCAGAGAAAAATTCTCACAATACCTGATTGTTTTCCCAGAGATTTCTGTTCTTCTGCTGGTTTCATTTTGTTCGTGCTGCTCTTTTTCTCTCTAACCGCGAGCGTATTTCTTGATGGCAGCTTGCTTCTAAGCTTGTTCACGGAATCCCTCCGCTTTTTCTCCGTTTCGTCCTCAGACGATAAATTTTTGTCGCTGTCGCTGTTCAACCGAGTAATTCCAGCTGGCATTTTGGGTTCTTCCCGCATTGGAGGCAGGCGAAGTCTGTTATCACCTCCGTTCTCTCGGCCTGAAAGCCACGAAGCCATCGCGTTTTTCACTGCGATTTTCACACCTCGCGAAACGACAAGTTTCAACTGAAATTATATCTTTTTTTGTTTTTTTGTTGCTTTTTATGTTTTTACTTGTTTTTGAAAATTTTCCTTTGAAAATAACTTCGAAAATCTCGAAATGCACTCCGCTCCGAAAATAGGTACCGACCGCACCGAAAACTGAAGCGAAATGATTGTTTTCTCTGTACGGCCATGGAAACACATGTCGTCACAAACATTCATTCTGAAGACGTTTCTTGTTCGAATGCTCGAGCAAAAATATTTTGCCTTAATTTCGCAAAACATTTCCTTTTCCTTTTTTTATCACAGATTTTTAATTTCGCCTTCTTTAGAAAAACGTTTTTCACCTAAAACACAGAACGCTTAGCATTTTTCTGCAGTTCGCGGAGGCAGATTTTCGAGTACAAGATTGTTGAACAACACGGCGAAAATCTTTTGCCCACGCCATAAACGTAAGCTTCAAATAGAATGAATACATATTGTACTCAAAGATTGCGGTAAAATTCGTGAAATGAATTGTTGAAAGTTTAGTCATACACTATTCGAGTAGGAAGCAAGTTAACAGCCAAAACGAATTGAAAAATTCGAGTTTCCGATAAAAATGGATTCACTTGTGGGCGGAAATTTTCTGCACCGCCAAATTCCGCCACGGCTCCAAACAAACAAGTTTGTAGAATGATTCCAGTCATTGAATTTGACCTTCTCCTTTCCTTGTTGAAAATAAGTAAAAGTGCACATGCTGTGGTAAAACGTTTAGTGCAAAAATGAAGCTGAGGGAAGCCTGATATATGAGGTTTTGTCCGCCATGACAAAATTATCAGCGCCTCCATTGATCCATACTTCAACACTAAACACCGTTAGCGTCAACAGTCCCTTGAGTTCTCCTCAAAAACACTGAAATCCAGTTGTCAGTTTTGGTATTTAGTCACAAGACGATTTTTTCTTCATTTCATTTCAGGATTATGCATTTGAAATGCTAATAAACTCAGGATTTTTCGCTGAAATCAACGTTCAAGCCAACTCAATGCAGAATGCTGGGAGCTCGACCAATCAGGAGTGAGCATTTTATACCTTTGACAGACTTGACAAGACCATGCATACATGCAGAAGCCCAGTCTGCTGTCCTGATATCCTACGACATCAAGTCACTGACACGATTTTATGGTGCAAAGTTTGAAAATACAACCATCAACGTCAACTTTACCATTAAACTGCTGAAGCGAATATGTGTTCGTTCCCTCGAGATAAGACTTGTATAATGATTTCTTCGGCATGCACTGCAATTTTCTCGTTTTCAAATGACGATAATAGTGATCAATAGTTTTGCAGAGAAGGGTTTTACACATATTTTGCCACTACGATTTCTCACTTTGCTCGCTGAAAGCCGGTAACTTAAAATCATTATTTTTGCGCCGGTTGACTCGTATTATTCTCCTCGCGGGCCACACGATGGGACGCCTGACAGATTTTATTACCGAAACTGCTAAAAATATCACCGGATTTTGGGCTGAATTTGGGAAAGGTAAATACCTAATCGTACCTTTTTGGTACGCTTCGGCGGCATACCAGGCTCGTTTGGTTTCGCCATGGGTATTTTGGCTCGACCAAACGAGCCTGATATGCCGCCGAAGCGTACCAAATAGGTACGATTAGGTATAAGTAGCAAGCCTTGAAAAACTGGTGGGGCACAAATGTTTCGGACCCAATAAATGGGCTTCTGCCCGTCTTTTCTAGGGGGGTCCGGGAGCATGCAACCCCCGAAAATGTTTGAAAAGAACACCGGAAATGAAACTGCATTTTACAGCATTTTGGGCTTTCAATTTCAAGTTTTTGATAGATGAAAACACACGTGAAAATTCTCATTAGCCCTCAGTTCACCTAAATGTTGTATTTCCCTACTTCAATATAATATGATTAACGCAAAGACAAAGCTGTGTTAGAGTGGCATTCTAAAATGTAAGGCCAAAGGAAGGTTTGTGTACATTTGTTCAGAATTCAAATGCCAATCTGCAGGGTTTCTTGGCGCAGAACCCCTGGGTCACCAAGTCTGTGTCATTCTGATTCTCGTCCCCAGAGCCCTCGTTTGAGCCTGTGCTCATTTCCCTGTACGCATGCTCAGAGCATGCAGAAACGCGATCCCAGACAGTAGTAATCCCAGTAGAGCGCAAGAACGTCTTGACCCTTCTCACGCAACTGAATAATCGTTCCGTAGTTGACACTGGCGAGCGTTAAAAGAATTGTGAGAATAGCAGTGACGTTGTGGTACAGTTCCTTATTCGTGAGGTACAGGGTATCTGATTCGGTCTTTGTTTATTTTGAATGTTAAGCAATAAAATCTTGTTTAGTACACAACTTTAGCTGATTTGTGGGCTAAAACCTTCAACGCCTTTCGTTTATAAAAACTACATTTAAAAAATAGCTTTCGGCCCCGGGCCCGAAAAGTCTTCCGGAGTTTCGAGAAACGCACGCCTGGAGACGAAGTGAAACCTTTTTGGTTGTGCAACTGACAAGCTAAGGAGGGCAAGGTTTTTATTAATATTTTAACTCGCAACTCATGCATTACAGCTTACATTGCATGGATCACACACATGCATCACACATGCATCAATCACATCATGCATCACACATGCATCAATCATGCATCAATCATGTTAAAAAACACTTGTTGCTGCTTATAGCGAGTCCGTAGTCATGAACTCCTGAAAAAAATAAAATACAGATCAATGTTTCAAGATGTGAAACTGATATCCATTGTCATGACATCTGAGCCAGCTATGATCTCTATGTTCCTGAGGTAAAACTGATGGTAACGTCATCACAACTTGAAGGAGAAGATTTTTGTTTCCTAGCAACAGACAAATCGCTTCAAGAATCAGATTTCGAGCACTGTAGCTTGTTACCGTACAAGGTGGTTCTAACTTTTGAGTCTGTAGGAAATCTCAAAGTGGACTTTTACATCTGTGGATGAAATCGTAAAGTGTGACCACACAAATGAAAGCTATTGAGCAGTACTTTCCTGTGGTACTGTTTATTATGCTGTACAAGATGGTACTCATATGCTCGTCATTTTTCATGGTCATGGTTAGCGTAGCGGAATGTTTCACGGGCGCGCGCGTTTGTTACAGTGTTGTTGTTGTTGTTGTTTTTTTATTGTTATATTGCAGCCTAGTTTGACTCTGTGGACAAAATCCTAATGTGTGATCATTCGAATAAACGTTTGGGGACAAAATGATGGATTACAAGGATGGTTGAGTGGATGACAGTTTATCAAATTTGGCTTCATGACCGGCGGTCAAGAGAATTAAATGGTCATTCCATTGAAACTGAGTTGTTTTTTAGCTTTAATCACGAAGTTCCGGTATAAAAGGAGCCTGGCCTAGCCATTCTCGCCTCCAGTCGTCAATCAACCACTGAAGCATAAACAATTTAGTTAGAATAGTGTATTTTATCTTGTATATTACTTATTAGAATAGTGTAGTTTAAATTTTACTTATTAGAATAGCGTATTTTAAATTTCTGTATACTGTTGTTGTATTTGTAGTTAATGGAAAAAATAAATGAATGAATGAATGAATGAACTGACAAAACATGCGTCATTCACTAAGGCCCCGTCCACACCTATCAGGATGTTTTTGAATCCGCAACTTTTTTGTTGCGGATTAGAAAATATTCGCGTCCACTCGTGGCGTATTCAAATCGTATTTGCCCGTCCACACGTATCCGGATTCGCTCTAGTACCCAGGGCTCCTCTTTAAATGTTGTCAACAGAGCATGCGCAAAGGCCAAGTTCAAAGCCAAGTTCAACTGTAAACACGTTATTAGACTTGAAGTCCAAGTAGAGGTGAAGCGATAAATTTCGGTCGGCCATGTTGAATATTCGCGCGGTTAAAGACTGGATCCGATACTGTTACGTCAGCGTATTAAAAAATATCCGGATTCGACCGTCCACACGATGCCGTACTCGTAGCGTATTAAAAAATTTCCATTCTGGAGAGCGGATTCAAAAAGTTGCGGATTGGTGAGCCAAATTCGTCAGATACGTGTGGACGGAAGGCCGCAACAAAAAAGTTGCGGATTCAAAAATATTCGGATACCTGTGGACGGGGCCTAAGACCATTGCTAACACAATTTGGAAAAACTTTATGAAAGTTATATCAGAAGTCTTTATGAACTTCTACTTCTTTTTCTTTTTCTTTTTTTTTTTTTTGCTTAGGTGAAATCTTGGTTTAATTAGGTTTCTGATGTAAATTATATTTAAAGGACGCGCAAGTTAACACGTTTTGTGACTGAAAGACGCCTTTATTTGCTTTTCACAACCAAAAGGTGTGAAATGGGAGAGGAGCTAAGCCTTTTATACTGGAACTTCGTGTTTAATTTTGTCGCTTTAGTTTATATTTCGCAATTTGTTTTCATCACTTGGCGATTGTTTCTTCATATTTCAAGATAATAAAGGTTAAAGCAAGCTCCTATCAATAATCATAAAAACACGAAATAGCCGGAACACCGTCTGTTTAATGGTCTCGGGTTCCCACAGTTAATCTGAATTAGCAGGGTGCGTAAGTTGATCGCGTCGTCGTCATAAGCTGTCCTAAAAATGAGCCACGTGATCAGAAAACTAACCACAACCAAACCAGATCTAGAGAGCAGTTTTCAATTGAGAGTCGAAAGTAATTACACAATTGCTTTGGTTTTGCATTGCCACGCTTTGTGATTGGCTAAAAAATCTCGCGCCACTTTCTCGAACAATCAAAAGTAAAACCAAAACCAATCGTGACTGGCTCGCACGCGTTTTCCCGCGCTTGGTGCCGCCGACATGTAATTGCTTCGAGCTCTGATTGGTTCATTGGATTGTTTACGACTGCTGTGATTGGTCAGAGTAATTACTTTGGTTTTGGTTTTACGACACTCAATTGAAAACTGCTCTATAGAGCGACATTCAATTAAGTGTTTAAAATCAAAACCAAAGTAATTACTCTGGCCAATCACAGCAGTCGTAAACAATCCGATGAACCAATCAGAGCTCGAAGCAAATACATGTAGCCGGCGCCAAGCGCGGGAAAACGCGTCGAGCTCGTGCGAGCAAGTCACGATTGGTTTTGGTTTTACTTCTGATTGGTCGAGAAAGTGGCGCGAGATTTTTAAGCCAATCACAAAGCGTAATAACGAAAACCAAAGCAATCACGAACTTACTTTCGACACTCAATTGATAACCGCTCTAAATAAACATATTTACCTCCAGCTTATAGTGCTAATCACATTAATCAGCAGCATGCTTGTTCACAATCGTCCCATCCTTCCGATTCACATTCATCCATGCAATCTTCGTCGCATTCATTTCTTCTCATCAAAGGAGCTGCTTCGTAATCGGTCTGATCTTGCATTCTGAGAGGTGTCATAATCATGTCTAGAGCAAATGAAACAATTAACAAGTTTGCTAAAATAGTAACATTTCATTAGCGACATTTAGCTTCTTTCTTACCTATCATTTTCCGTTATTCTGTTATGTCATATTTCAAAAGTTTTATATGTAACGGTCCTTTTATATCTGTATTCATTTTTGCTATTTAGCTCCCGTTGAAGGTGTGTTTTGCAAACCGAAATGTAGGGCAAATATATTAAACTGTTTTTTTTTTTTAATTTCACGTCTGTCTCAATCTCTTCTCCTTGCAGTTTTGCCGTAAGGATCAGTTTGCCGTTTTTAACTATACTACATCAAACATAGCACAGTTCTCATTCATCCAATAAACCAATGACGTTTTAGAGCGATTTTCATTTGAGTGTTGTAAAACCAAAACCAAAGTAATTACTCTGACCAATCACAGCAGTCGTAAACAATCCAATGAACCAATCAGAGCTCGAAGCAATTACATGTCGGCGGCGCCAAGCGCGGGAAAACGCGTGCGACCAAGTCACGATTGGTTTTGGTTTTACTTCTGATTGGTCGAGAAAGTGGCGCGAGATTTTTTAGCCAATCACAAAGCGTAGCAATGCAAAACCAAAGCAATTGTGTAATTACTTTCGACACTACGATTTACAGCTAGAGAAGACACAGAAGGGTAAAGGTGCTTATTTTAAATTTCCCATTCTTCAGGAACGATAGTTTTAGGTTGGTTCGTGTTTAAAAAACATAATGTTATTTAAATACTGACCCCTGTAGCGCGAAGAACGTGATGTCACAGATACGATGAGAATCGCGACAATGAAAACACAAACAGCAGTCTTCATGGTGGACAGCAATGAAATCAGGACAAGAGAAACCTCTGAATAGCAAGTATATGTTGTTAGTAAACAATATAGCGACCATGTTAGTTCTTACATCGATCACTCGTCTTCCGGCGCGAGGAATCGCGACGCGCGTAACCCTTGCGCGTCACGTCTTCTCCATATCCACAAATATAATGTTAAAAACACCTTGTACAGCGTTGTAAAGGAGCACATTAGAAGAACATTTCATTTCACATTTCGTCTTGATATCTCAAAGTAACATTTCACTAAAGAAAATGTAGTTTTTCACTGCCTTGGTAAAAATATAAGTAATCAAAACGATGCGAGCAGCTTAGCTAGTTACAATTACTTTTAATTACCGTATTTCCTCGAATAAACGCCGCGGCGTTTATTACATTTTTTATGATTTGGGTGCGGCGTTTATTCGAGGGCGGCGTTTATTCGAGGGCGGCGTTTATTTAAAATGATGTTTATTTTGTTAAACAATCAACCGTAACTTTACTTAAAAAGTAGAAAAAAGATACAGTTCTTTGTCTGGCTGTTTGTTTTGCACCCAGGGGTGCGGCGTTTATTCGAGGAAATACGGTAGTAGCTCAGTGAAAACGCGGTCCCCCCATGAATGTCAATTGAGAATATTGGACTGGGTATTGCTTCAAAAGCACTCGTTACAAAGAGAGCAACTAATGGCCTATTTAAAAAACAAAGCAAGAAGCTGACGTTTTCAACATAACGCTGAACAGAGAGCAATGCTGTTACCAAGCTAGCAAAATTGAACTTTAAAGATTAGTTTATTTCTAAAAGAAAAAATCTTATTTTCTGTTGCTTTCTTTGGTTACCTGGAATACTTAAGGCCAATCGCTGCCATATACGTGAGTAGCCTGCGAACACAGGTCTTCCAGTTGGTTGGAGGTGGGACGCCGGGAAAAGAAAGGCTTTGAGCGGCATACACGAGTATACAACACACGCACCAATACACACCCAAACAGTCAATAACTATTTTTACCACAATTGCCGCTAAACTCGCAATCTGATTGGTCGACGTGAGTGGTAAATGAGAGTCCAGACAACGGTGCTGACGCTAACATCACGAGCGCTTGAAAAAACCAATCAGATTGCGAGAAAGTTATAGACAACGCTTGCTCTTTCTTTGCTGTCGCGTTTTGTAACAAGACTTCGATTTTCCCTTGTATTTTCTTCTAAATGTTGTTGTAAAAAACAAATTTACACCGGTTTTCCGTGGTGTGGACTCTTATTTACCACGATTTACGTCATCACATGGTCAAAATTTGTTGCTAACTCACTTGGCTGCGCCTCGTGAGTCCACAACATTTTGACCATGTGATGACGTAAATCGTGGTAAATAAGAGTCCACACCACGGAAAACCGGTGTAAATTTGTTAAATATGTTTGGACCACGCTTATTACTTTTTTCTTTCCTTTTTTCTCAATTTTATATTTAATCATTTTTATATTACTCATCATTTATACTTTCTTTTTGATTTTCTGGGCAACTTCTACGTCAATTGATTAGCTTTACAGTGATATATAGTTTTCTGGGGTTTCGTTAGAAATAGCGCGCGTACGAAAGATTTTCGGGAAGGCACCCTCGAAGGTTTACAGTAACCTAAACAAGACGCACCGTCGACACTCGACTTGAATTAAAGTTCAAATTAAGACCGTGTCAATCTCACAAAATGACAAAATAAAACAGTCGCTTATCTCTCTCAGGGACTAAGAGAAATAAGGAACTATTCGAAGTCCAAAAAAATGAAATCAGAACGTTCCTTTTAAAGGTATTTTATTCAATTAAAAATTGTAATTGGTTAGGTAAACTGATTTGTTGTGAAAAAGTTAATCCACTTAATCCAGGTCAGAACAAATTAAAAAGAAAACAAAGGTAAAAGGTAATTTTAAAGGCGGAAAGCAATCAAATGATTAAATGTTTAGTTAATTACTAGAAAAGTAAAAATGCCGATCCACGCGGAGCGACCTAAAATCCAACGCCGGGCAAATTGTCGGCTTACAGTGAAGTTGACGTAAGATTTTTCTCATAATTCTGTCGTTTACTCTAATTCAGAAGAATACTTTTTAGCCACTTTTTAGCCACTACACTTTAGCCACTTTTTAGTCTACAGTCTAAATGCGTACCATAAATAATCAGGCTTTCTTTTTTAACAACTTCCAACTTGCAGACATTATATTTTCGGACAAATGTGGCCTTCTCGTCTAGTTCAAAACGGGGGAAAGAGCTAATAACTTCATGTGTTTTTAAGTTGCTGGCTCAATCCACGTAGGTCCCGTCCAAGCTCAGTTAGGACGGCAAACTTAACACTGGCGTCCACGATATTAATTACAAGAAAAATCAACGAACCGAATACAATGTACCGAAAATGCAATATACAATACAACTTTAATATTTGATCATCATGTGCAGATTAAGAGAAGGCAGCCAAAGGCTGATGTGGACCTGTCTAGATAAATACATTACAATCTCCTAGAATACATTAATATAATAAGATTTAAAATTTAAGCTAATACTGAACAGAAAAGAATCAAACCTTTCAAAGATGTCCGCCAACAATAATTTCCGGCAGCATAAGATGTAGCAGATTTCACGGCAATTGATATACCAAACCGTAGCACATCAATTTTATACATAGCCGGCAAATTGTTCAAATGAAACTAGCAAGTTTTCTTTAAGTATTACAGTAAAGAGCCTAAAACTATATCTCGACTCTTGTCCTCCTCCTGATTACATAGCTTAATACATTATATGAAACTAAAATGTACCAAATTTTAACAATTTTCACTGAATCGAAATCAAACACAACCAAATGTCCACGCTTACGGAAGGTTTTTTCCACTCCGGCATACAGTAATTTATAGTACACTGTTTTGTCCACACATTCCACTTTACGCCCTTTTCCAATCGCCCGCTGCACTGGGATAAGAATAAACGGGAAAAATGTTGGATTTTATGTACAATGTAAACAGTGTATACCGGAACACAAAATTTAACGAAATGCATTTGATACTCAGGTGGTTTTAAATTTCCGCCGTTGAGAAGATTTGCTGTGTATTTTTATACTTAAACAAGGCTCGGTATTGTTTGCACCCTTTGTTAACCAGAATTCATCGACATCGGTTGCCAAAAATATGTTGACAAAACGAGAGAATTTTCATACTCGTTATCTAGTTTCTTTGCAGTAAGAAATTTAATTAAAGCGGTGATTAATAAATCGATCGGGGAATCGCCATGCCAAATATTAAAGGTCTTGCAACTTACCAGGTTGAGTTGTTGCAGCAACAGCGTCAACGAAATTAACCCTGAAAGTGCGATGTGCTCTTTTAAATGTCTTCGGTTTGAGTAATAGCCCAATTTCGATATATTAAAATTCAACTTGAAACAAAAGACAACACTACGAGGCTTAGGGGAATAAATCCTATAAATCCTTAATATCATTCCCCTAAGCCTCGCGCAGTGATGTCTTTTGTTTCAAGTTGAATTTTAATATATCGAAATTGGGCTATTATTTCACGTATTTCAGTTCACCGACAAAAGGAAGACAAAAGTTTCACAAGACCTCATTGCCAGAATAAAGGTTGTCATGCAAATAGCTTTTTCAACTCTTTAGTCCCAATGTCAACGGACAAATTCTCCTTACTCTTTTCCTTACATTTCTTACAGTACTAGTTGGGAGATGTTGTCTACATTGTCTAAATATCAAAGGCATTTCGTCTTTAGTGATCATTTCCTTAATTCTCATGACCCGTATGCTTGAAGATGCATTGCAATTACAAGGAGAAAATTGATGCTGATCACGGCTGGAACTAATAGAGTTTAAGACCCGAAAGAAAAGAGCAAGTCGTAAACAACCACAGGGGACCCAAACGCTGTATTAGCTATAACATAATCATTTAATAAAAATATTACTAAAAATGAGGTTGTTGTTCATCGTGGTGTGTAAGATAGGTAAACGCTTTTTTCTCGTTTGTCTCACGATGGAGTCACTTTAAGATGTTGATCGCGACGTTTCGACTGCCATTACTGCTGGTCTTCATCAGGCGATGAGGTCGATTGGTCACGTGTCGCTTATGTAGTACGTTGGCTTGTTGCTATTGGTGCATTTCGATCCTCATTATTATTCCGAAAAGATGTTGTTCCCTCTCCGGTCCGATTTGATATCGGTCGGCTGTTATGCTTCTTGATTGTAGGCATCCACGCTTCGGGAATTTCAATTCCACTATCTCTGTTGATGTTATTAGGATGAAGTCTTATGTGGATGGCCTCTTTAACTCTACGGGTGTAAAAGTGTGGGTCACGGTCAATAAACTTAACCTCGTCCCAAATAGGAAAATGCCCGGTCTTGTTGGCGTGTTCTGAAACCGCGGAGGTTTGAATACGAGCAAGCCGTATGTCTCTATCGTGTTCTTTTATCCTTTCATGCATAGACCTCCCTGTTTCTCCGATATACACTTTGCCGCATTCGCAAGGAATCTTGTAGACAATAGCAACAAGCCAACGTACTACATAAGCGACACGTAACCAATCGACCTCATCGCCTGATGAAGACTAGCAGTAATAGCAGTCGAAACGTCGCGATCAACATCTTAAAGTGACTCCATCGTGAGACAAACGAAAAAAAAGCGTTTACCTATCAATAAAAATATTGTTATTTACCTGTTTTCCTGTGTCTTTTTGAGTCGTTTTGGAAGCGATTCCAAAACGACTAAAAAGACACAGGAAAACAGATAAATAACAATATATCTTTATTAAATGATTATGTTATAGCTAATACAGTAAAAACCCGCATAAAAGAACACGTGTTTTGGGGGTTCAGGCTGATTTTGTTCTTATATATCGGGTGTTTTCTGCAAAATCAGCCTGAAAATGTTCTTAGTTCTTAAAATTGTTTCTAAAACTTAAATACTGCATAGAGTACCAACAGATGAAATCAATGTGCAAACACAACATTTTAATTAATGGATGGAACTAACCTTAATTGCATTAATCAAGGCAATACGTAATACAGTATTACATTGGGGGAGGGGTAGCAGTTCTGGTGATAAACAACACGAATTCTAATCTAACTGGCAGCCAATTTTTTTATATAAGAACAATTTTCATTTTTCAGGCTGAATGTGTTCTTATGTATGTGGTACTTTTTTGACCAAATTTCAGCCTGAGTGTTCTTAATCCACTTGTTCTTTTATGCGGGTTTTTACTGTATAGCGTTTGGGTTCCCTGTGAAACAACGTAATTAGTTTTTAAGCAAGGTTTTAAGCCGAAGCCGACGGATATGGACGTTAATCACGCCCCGCCATTTTGTATTAAAAAATAAACTCCAAGGTTCGCATTTTATTCTCCGGGGAGTCAACATGGCCGACGCGTGATAAAGACCACGAGTGAAGATCAATTTGAAAGAAAAAAACAAATATATTTTGGAAATAAAATACTCAAAAATGGAAATATATTTTTTCTGACGGAAGTATGGCACATTTTTAAGCTTTTCGCTCTCGCTTTTTGACATTACATTTGATTGATTTATAATGCAAACAAAATCGCTTTCACAAGAACAAAGACATCTTTAAACAACAGCAGTTCTAAAGACTTGGCAATGCCATTACACAACTAATTGGGGACACTAAAGTTGTTTACCATTCACCGAAAATTCCGGAAATTACGGTTGGAATGTAAACGGTAAGAGCAAACGGAAAATTCCCAGGAAAAAAAGGACACTTTATAAGGTGCTACAAAATTCCCAAACGGAATTTCCAAACGGGAAATTTACGAAACATTTGCACATTTTACCACTTCCAGGTCTCACGCAGTTTGATTCGTTTCTCGTCATCTTTCTGAGCTGCTTTTGAAGGAGTCTAACCGTTATTTTGAAAATCACGCTAGCAAATTTTTTATCGAAATTGGGCCAAGTTTTTTTGTTACAAATTATCTTCGTGAGTTTTTATCCTGTTGGCCTCAAATTTTCCACAATAACAGATATTCTCGTGGTCTATGTTTTGTTCGTTTTGTTTTTTCAGTTTTCGGTATTTTGGTGGGAGAGTGACGTCACCAAGATTGGGCCAAAATTTAAATTTCACCTTTTGATATATTCAATGGCTGCTGCTGAAAGAGAAAGCTCACACAAGTCCAAAACCGAAGAGATGACCAAAATATCTTGATTCAGTCAAGAGATATAATTAGTTGAAATTTGCATTTGTGTTATTTTTAGTAACAAAATGGCGGGAATTTTGAAATTCAAACAATTATATCTCTTGACTGTATCAAGATATTTTAGTTGTCTCTTCAGTTTTGAACTTGTTTGAGCTTGCTCTTTCAGCAGCAACTATTAAATGTATTAAAATGTGAAATTTGAATTTTGACCCAATATTCGTGACGTCACTTTCCCGCCAAGAACCGTTAAAATCGAAAAACCAAAACCATACGAACATCTGGAATTCAAAGTTCTACCATCCTTTCAACTTTGAGATCAAACGGATAAAAACTGAAAAAGTATTTTGGAACATGGTCAAATTAGATGTTATAATTGCCAAGCGTGAATACCGCTATTGCGAGCCACAAATCGCCAAAATAGATACAGAATAACAGTTAAACAACATGGCAATTACTTTGAGTTTTTTTTCTTCATATTCTTATTCCGGAATACACCAATATCACGCTAGCATGGCACAAAAAATATATTTAGTTTATTGGGGAAAAGAGCCCAGTATCAAATTCAGCATATCGATATTAGTAAAACTACAAAGTTTTGTAAAGATTGCTAACAAACTGACGAAGACATGGAATTTTGAAACTGAGCATTTTTACAAAGAAATGTATGGTGGACGGGCATAGATTGCCCGTCCAGCCTCGTTTTCGTGTTTTTCCCATACATTTCTTTGTAAAAATTAGGCCAGAGTACTAAGTTTTCAAAAGTTCGTATCTCCGTCAGTGTACGATTAACATTCACGAAACTTAACAGTTTTACTAATATTGATGTGCTGAATTTGATACTGGACTCTTTTTCCCATTAAATTAAATATATTTTCATGCCATGCTAGCGTGATATTGATCTATACGTTCAATCGAACGCACCCTAAAATATATTTTTCGCTTTTGTGTGAAGTGTGAACTTGTACTAAGAGTTAATTAACAGTCAAAACTCTATCATTCGGAATAGTAGTCGAAATCGGTGGTGGACAAAACACTGACCCCCAGTCCATGGACTACCCTAACCCTACCCCTAAAAATACTAGTACTAGTACTCATATCAATAGTATTTTTAGGGGTAGGGGTAGGGTTAGGGTAGTCCATTTGGGCAGTCCATCGGGGTAGTCCATGGACTGGGGGTCAGTGTTTTGTCCACCACCGTCGAAATCAGCGTATTTTTCCTGAAAAATAAGACACCGGGGTGAGAATGAGTTCAGTTTACGAAACTACTAATTCCAGGAAGAGCGTCAAGCAAACGTTGACCTGTGTTTTTCTTGCCATTGTTTAATAAAATCTCTGTTGATCAAAAGAGTGGTAAACATTTTTAAGTTTCCTTAGAAACCAGGTCGAAGTCAATTTATGTTTGCATAGCTATTTATGATCACAACTTATCCTAAAATGAAACTATTCGCCTTAAAAATTGACCACAGCAGGAGCTCCTGACCACAATAAACGATCTTTCTGTACCAATTTCTTTACTCTAACACTTTGACAGCGGCCATTTTAAATTCAAACACCCTTGTGGTACCACGCCACGAATTTCAAATCCTACTTCTAAGGCGTTGAGGGCACACCCCCAAAACGACCGGGACCCTTTTCAGGGGGCATGGGTATAAAGAAAATCGGCGAGCGGAGGTAACCGCACGCGGTCTGGGAACTCGGGAAGCGGTGGAATGGGCAGCCTTTTCACAGGCTACAAAACGACCCTTTGGCTGGTACAGCGAAACCCCGATATAACGAAGTGCCAAGGGACTGGGAAAATGTGCTCTTTATAACGGGGGCTCGTTGTATCGGGGGCATTTTCCATACATTTTACTATAACTGAGCTGACGAATATCGTTCGTTATACCGGGGTCTTCGTTATATCGGGGTTCCACTGTACCGGCTTTTTCAAAAGACCGATGTCGATCGTAACTGTTGAACTCCCCCTGGTCCTCGACTCCCCTTCTCGTTTTATCCGCGCTAAATAAAAATCACAAACGTGGTACATACTCAGGGAGAGCATCATCAGAACTACAAACCACTTCCTGAAAGTAAGTTTATTTGGGAGGCGTTGCTCCGAGACAAATGACACTGAGCACAATACGTTATGACGAGAAAACACAATGTAATACAACTAATACACACGCTTGCACTCCAACTGGTCTGCACACAAACGTCGCCTTTTGCCTTTTTCGACGAAGAAAGGAAATAGGAGACTTCTGCGTTCAGGCTAAAATAACTTTAACAATAGAGCAGTTTTCAATTGAGTGTCGAAAGTAATTACACAATTGCTTTGGTTTTGCATTGCTACGCTTTGTGATTGGCTTTGTGATTGGCGCTACTTTCTCGACCAATCAGAAGTAAAACCAAAACCAATCGTGACTTGCTCGCACGCGTTTTCCCGCGCTTGGCGCCGCCGACATCTAATTGCTTCGAGCTCTGATTGGTTCATTGGATTGTTTACGACTGCTGTGATTGGTCAGAGTAAGTACTTTGGTTTTGGTTTTACGACACTCAATTGAAAACTGCTCTAAAATGTTTACAAACATCTAACGCAACGTAAAGGCGAACGCTCTTACTGGTAAAGTCGAAACTTGATTTGTGTGATGTTGTTCTAACTTTTGAGTTTGTGGATGAAATCCTAAAGTGTTACAATTCAAATGAAAGCTACTGAGCAGTACTTTCCTGTGGTGCTGTTTATTATGCTGTACAAGGCGGTTCTAGTTTTGGGAGTCTATTGATCAAATGTTATTGTGTGACCATTCAAATAAAAGCTAATGAGCAGTACTTAACTGTGGTGCTGTTTGTTATGTTGTATCGAGTGGTTCTAACTTAAGAGTCTGTGGATGAAATCCTAAAGTGTGACCATTCAAATGAAAGCTACTGAGCAGTACTTTCCTGTGGTGCTGTTTATTATGCTGTACAAGGCGGTTCTAGTTTTGGGAGTCTATTGATCAAATGTTATTGTGTGACCATTCAAATAAAAGCTAATGAGCAGTACTTCCCTGTGGTGCTGTTTGTTATGTTGTATCGAGTGGTTCTAACTTAAGAGTCTGTGGATGAAATCCTAAAGTGTGACCATTCAAATGAAAGCTATTGAGCAGTACTTTTCTGTGGTACTGTTTATTTAATGTTGTACAAGGTGATGCTAACGTTTGAGTCTGTGGATGAAATTCTAGTGTGACCATTCAAATTGGAGCTCTTTCAGCAGTACTTTCTTGTGACAATCTTTATTTTTCATTATTTTACAAAATGAAATTTGATATTTTGTGTTGTTCGCTCTCGCCACTGAAAGGGTCAACCAGTGCACCTAATTCCTAAATTTGTTAAAACACTATTTTTAACGCTAAATATTTTAACGTCATTATAAAAGGGAATAAATAGTTTTTTTTCACTCAAAATACATTAACTTGTTGACGATATTTATCTATTAATGTACAAGTCCGTTAAATATAATTTTACGTCTCGAAAATACAAACTCTCAAAACCTATTTCTAAGGATCAAAACGGAGCGTCCTTTCCTTTTTTACTGACATATATATATAAATAAAACGCAACATACCTACAAACGAGACAACAAATATATCATTGGAAATTAATACAGCAAATGGTACGTTTCTTTTAGTCTATTAAAGCCGTTTTCTATTAGAGCAGTTTTCAATTGAGTGTGAAAAGTAATTACACAATTGCTTTGGTTTTTCATTGCTACGCCTTGTGATTGGCTAAAAAATCTCGCGCCACTTTCTCGACCAATCAGAAGTAAAACCAAAACCAATCGTGACTTGCTCGCACGCGTTTTCCCGCGCTTGCCATGTAATTGCTTCGAGCTCTGATTGGTTCATTGGATTGTTTACGACTGCTGCGATTGGTCAGAGTAATTACTTTGGTTTTAGTTGTACCACACTCAATTGAGAACTGCTCTATTCGACGGACACACGGGACAGCGTTTCTTGCAACGTTGGGCGCAACAAGATTTTTTGGGGGGTGTCACACGATGCAATTTGTTGCACGCAACGTCGCAAAAGTAGAACTCGGTTCTACTTCTGCAACCGTTGCGCGCAAAATTGCAAGAAAAGTTTCACCGTGTGTCCGGGCCTTTAGAATTTGGATTAACTGAGGCCACATCCGCGTTTTTAATCGGTGATTGTCAAAACATCTTCATCACAGAGCGACGCGCCTTCCCGTGAGCACCCAAGACACTTTTTTACAATTTAGTTAATCAGAGCGCGCGAAATGGAATTCAATTGACGTCATGCCTTCTTGCAAAGTTGAGCACGATGCAATGTAATCTTGTTGCTTCGTGTTTTTCACAGGAGTGTAAAGTCAGTTCCAAAATACGTAGATTTTATTTACTTTATTGCTTCAAACGTATTCACAGTCACAAAAATGATTATACGAATTAACTTGTGATATCGTGGAAACTTGTAAAAAAGTTTTTTGGGGTGCTCACATTATGGCGCGTCGCACTGTAAAAAACACGTTTTAAAAACGCGTTAAAAAAGTTTTTTTGGGGTGCTCACGGTGAGGCGCGTCGCACTGTAAAAACGCGTTGTTTTCATTTACAACAAAAACAACAACTCTTCGAGTAGTGAAGTCGTGCTTTAAGAAGCTTTAACGGTCTTGTAAGTGCCCCTAAGGTACGAGAATTAATTCAATATATTGTTATGATTTGTTTTACATGTACAGTCGCTTTTTCGGTCACACTAGGTGATCCGTCACGAACGTTACTACACTGTGCGTCATTTGAAACCTTTAATCAGTCTTTCGCAATCACTCGTGCATGAAAGGTCAACTTTAACTTTTATATTTAATACTTCCATTTATCTGTTGCTCGAAAAGAAAGAAAACAAAATCATTATCGAATGGAACTCTCGCCAAACCCGGCAATAATGTAAGTTCCTTTTACTTGATATGTTTTGTTTCGTCATTTTCCTTTTTCTTATGTTGTAAATAAATCCAATCATCCATGAGCTTGAAGTTGCTATATCAACTGATATGACGTCACTAACACTTCGCCTCAGGCTATAAACCACTTAAAAAAGTGAACCTTTTTACTTTTTGGAGCCCATTTTATAAGTCGTGCGGCTTGGCTCGTAGCCAAGGCAGGACTAGTAAAACGTTTTCTGTTCACGCGTGTTTTTATTTATTTTAAATCGTCCAAACGTAAAAACTGAAAACGACAGAAAACGCTTGAAGGACTGTGTTCCGATGTTGTTAGGTCATTGTTGTTCAAAACCTCCATTTTCAGTCGTTTACGTTAAGAAGGAAGATCAAACTGATTGTTTTTCCTTTTTGTCGTTTTATCGCTGGGAAAAACAATGACCTAAAGCCAAGATTTAGGAAAAGAAAACTGTCATATAATAAACAAGTTATCCAGAACGGAATAACGAAACAGTTAGTTTCTAATTTTCCGGGAAATTACGAATATTACGAAGCTTTATTTAATTTATGAGCTGATCAATTTGAAACTTCAACACCCCCCACCCCCCTCCCCCCAACAGCCCCCCGGGCATTTGAACTTTTGAAGATTGGCTCGTTCAAATTCCCCCCCCCCCCCTTGGTCAAAAAATGCGTTCAAATGCTTTACTTCAGTGCCGGATTTTGATGATGAAATGTTTAATGGTGGGAAAAATCCAAGCAATATTCAAATTCCCCACCTCCGGGGTATGCTCGGGGTGGGGGAGGGGGGGGGGGGAGGGGTTTGAAGTTTCCACTTGATCGGCGCGTTACTAACACCTACTGAATATCTTAAATCCACAATTTAATCCCACAAAGGGCAAAATAGATTTTTTTTGCTTAACTTATTATGAAATGCATATTTAACATATTTATTTATTTACTTATTTATTTATTGTAACAATTTGTGCTTTGTTTACCATTTAGCAAAAATATCACCCAGCAGCTAATTATTAAAGCTAAACACCGTCACTTTCCAACATACACAATGGTTATGAAAGATCGTAAGGAAACCCTGAAATTGTTGTGAAAAAATATTCAGCTTACAAACCCCTCCATTTTTAAAAACGAATTTTAACCCAACATTGTATCTAATTAAATTAATAGGATCCTTTTGATATATTAAAATTCAACTTGATAATGAAGGCCTCAGTAGAAGACAGGAATTACAGAAATGAATAGTTAACAACTTGATTCACCAAAGTGGAGGTGGCTACAGTAATGGATATTTAAAACAGTGAGATAATAATTACAGCTCGAAAATGATGATTTTTAACTCATTTATTCCTGTCAACGATTACATTTTTCACGCGCAAATTGCTTGGAGATGAATAGCACTTGCTATCCAGAGTTTCAGTAGCAAATCAGAGCGTGCCAACAATGCTATCCACTGTTTTATTGTATACTAAATATGTCTATCCCCCCATTTCATTTGTTTGTGTCCTCTAGAACTCACTATCTAGTTGAATTTTAATATATCAAAAGGTGCCTATTGCAATATGAAATTAATTTCTTATTTATAGTTACATATATTTAGTAATTCACTAAATATCTTCTTAAAATTTATTTTAAATCTTGTAATAATCCATTATTATTATTATTATCACATAATTAATTATGGATGCTAATAATGAATAGGTTTTGTTGCAATTATCTACGCCACTTAAATATAATACTCATTTAACAGCTGACATTGACCGATAGATTACCATGAAAGAGGGTTGGACCCGAGGGGGTGGGATTACTCATGCATGGGCTATAAGAGTCCGAAGCTCTGCCTTAAAGGGGTGCCTTTTCAACGCTTGCAGTATACGAAAGGGTAGCAAAAATTGCTATTTTAGTATTTGAAAGGGTTGCCAAAATAAGGTGTTAAGTAAAAAGGGTACCTACTATACATGTAAGTATATTTATCCAGTTGGGTATTGCAAATATTTTTTTTTTGCAATGCAAAGATTGCAATGCAAAGATTACAATACAAAGATTGCAATACAAAGATTGCAATACAAAGATTGCAATGCAAAGATTGCAATGCAAAGATTGTAAAACTTCATTGTTGTGATTGTCATTTTTAACTTTGAATAGACTGCTATCATGAGGAATAATCTGAAATCCCTTAGATGAAAAGATAAGGGATTAAAACTTGAGGCAGACCCTTCCTGTATAAAACTTTAATTACAATATTATTATGAATTTGAAATTATTAAGTAAAAATTACCTTTATGAGACAAAGTAAATTACCCAAAGAAACGTTTGCAGGTATTGAGTGTCATTTCAGCATTCTCGCGCTTAGCCCCAACAACAACAGAAAAATGGCTGCATTGTGTGTTATCGTCGGGAGAAGATCACTCGAACCATCTTTGGCAGGGTAAACAAATGGAAGCCATTCCTTGTAAAGCTGAAAAGAATATATTCAAATGTGAATAATATTGATAATAAACATGATAATATTCAGTTAGACATTGTGATTTTTTTGTTAAACAATTAAAAATAACAAACCCTGAGATGTGGGCCTCTTCCAAGACATCGCAACCTTATATCTATGCTACAAATGAAAACAAAATAAAATGACTGTGACATTTAGGCAAAAAGTAAGTGAATGTGACATATTAAATTTGTCATTGTAGCGCACACAATTTTGCCAATATCGATAGCTATGCAATCCATCTGTACTCGGAAAATATGGGCTGGGTCCGTTACTTTTTTTGCAAGTTAACCCTTTAACTCCAAAGAGTGCCAAAAATCACAAATTTTATTCATGAAAAAGCTAAAATATTTCATTTTGACGCAATCCTAATTTTATGTTGGCTGCCCTGTGACTTACATGTAGAAAAATTTGAGATTTTTTGGTGTCCGGTCTTCCAAATGGCCGCCCCTATTGCTTTTTTCAGGGCCTCATTTCCGTCGGAAATTCCTTTGAACGTGTCTCCATTAATCTCTGATTATACTGCTAGTAAAATAGTGTAAAACAAATGGTACCATGCAAAAGTACTGCCAAAGAGGTTTCATTTGAATGGTCACACTGTAGGATTTCGTCAACAGACTCAAAAGTTAGAACAAATGGTACCATGCAAAAGTACTGCCAAAGAGGTTTCATTTGAATGGTCACACTATAGGATTTCATCAACAGACTCCAAAGTTAGAACAAATGGTACCATGCAAAAGTACTGCTGAAGAGGTTTCATTTGAATGGTCACACTATAGGATTTCATCAACAGACTCCAAAGTTAGAACAAATGGTACCATGCAAAAGTACTGCTGAAGAGGTTTCATTTGAATGGTCACACTATAGGATTTCATCAACAGACTCAAAAGTTAGAACTGCATTACAGTACTAATTGTCTCCATATAATTGACTCTGGGAGTGAAAGGGTTAGTGGATCTCAACTTCGACTTCAGACAAAACAACTGATGTCAAAAGATTGTGATAACTCTTGCAGCTGTTCATTATTGAGAACAAATTGATTTTAATTAATAAAATATATGATTAAAATGTAAAAACGTTCACTGGTTAAAATATTAATTTCTAAAATGAGCTTTTGACTAACCTATAGACCACTTTCATAATGGCGGCCGATTTATTTATTCTTTTATATGTATGTTAATTAGCCTCACTGGCCTCATTTTAGAGTAAAGATTCTTTTGAATTATGCACATGTTACCGAGGCCAGTGAGGCTAATCAACATACATATAATAGAATAAATAAATCAGCAGCCATTATGAAAGAGGTCTATATCTGTAGCTAAAATTGACTGTTAGTAGCTTTTTACCTTTTTTTTATTTTTCACTATTCATCATAGGCTACAGATAGCTTAAGGTAGCTCAAGGCTCATTTTAAATTATTTTAACCACAGAACATTTTTATGACATATTTTGTTCTTTTGCAATTTATACCACTTCATGTTTGCATAACTTGGCTTTTCCAGGGAAAAGCCAAGTTATGCGAACATGAAGTGGTTATATTGCCAAAAAAATCAGAATTTCTTCTATATTCCAAATCATTTTCAAAACAATGGGCTAACTATAAGCCTTAGTGTATTATTATCAAGTAGGACTAGTACCATAAAATTCTAAATTTCAGTAAGTTTATAGTTGCAAACCTTAAAAGAATGTGGTAGTATGATCCTATTGCTGACAGAGTATGCCATACAGCATGTAGTTGTAAGAATGGTCTGAGGAGTGGGGGAAACTGACTTCGTATTTCTCTAAAATAAAGGAAACAAGAATGTGAGGCCCTGCCAGGGTAAATTCCGACAGGCGACATGACCCAAAAAGTAGCGACAGCACGTAAAATGAAATCACGACAAGAAACAAATGTTCGTTCAATTTCCGACAGCAACGTGAAACATTGATAAAACACCGACACAAGACATTTAGTAGACATTTTAAAATTCAGACAAGTGACACGGGATGCCCCCCCCGGCAGGGCCTTGAATGTGGTGATTATAATCTCATAAAAACAGCAACACTTCTGAAAGTCTTCTGAGTGAAAGAAGCTTTCGATCACTCCAAAAACTATGTTAACTGGGTTTATATGCACTCATCATCTATTAATCTTATTAAGTATTATTTACACTAGTATAGTATAACAGTTTTTGCTACTATTATATATTTATATTTTTTTGTTATCATTTAGATTAGATTATATTTAAGTGCACGGCATGTCTGAAAAACAGTTTTACTGAGCCGTTTTACCGTGTTGAAATAAAGTTAATTGATTGATTGATTGATCATTGATCCCCCCAAGGAGGGGAGTAGTACTGTAGCTCTTCCAGACCTCTATTTTTATTGGTCCCGTAGTGCTGTAGCTTCTATTGTGTTTAGGTCTAGGGCTGTTGTTTCTGTTGTTTAACCTATTGTTTCGTTAACCAGTCACTGAGCTTGTTTGGAAAGGTACAGTCTCTCCCAAGGAGGGCGGGGGGGACTCCCACATAAAAATGATAGGGTGCTCGTTGAAAATTTTGGAAAAAACACTCTTGACTAATAAAAGGTACCAGAATCTAATGTTTCATGGACATAGCTCCAACAGATTTTTACTCCCGCTATTTATTGAAAGGCTACGTACATGTGCCAATTATTCTAAAACAACATGTGAACTGAATTTTTGACATTTTTTGGCTCAACACCCTAAAAGGTACAGTGATAATTCTAATGTTGATCATTTTAAATTTAGCACCCTAAGCAGAACCAATCTACAAAATTTGACCAAGCACCACCAATCACTTTAATATATAAGGGAGTCCCCACACCTCAAGCTCCCAGACAGGCCCCCTTGGAATATTTTAAGAGCATTTTCTCTAACATCACTAGACAGTATCATAAAAATACATAAAGGTGGAGAATTTGTATGTTGATCAGTCTTTTGGGCTTTGAAGAGAAGTTGAGGTAACTCTTTGCTACAGTGTTGATGGTTTTCCTTGTTGCAAGCTGACTGTTAATTATCGCTCTTTCTTAAATCTTTTTGTCTGTCTGTCTGTCTTTCTGTCCATCCATCAGTGCTTCTGTCTGTTTAATATCTAATCTAATCTATCCAACTTTTCTGGACTCATACAGACCAGAGGGAAAGGCACGAATGGGACTCAGGTCCCATGCGAGGTGCCATCCCTTCCAATCCCACAACCCGCAAGGTTGACCACACCACCGGGGTCTACGGCCCCTACTCTTCATTTTCTCTTTCATTTTTTCTACTCTTCATGTATTTCATTTACTCTTCCATTTTCTAGCAGCCACCTCTTACCTTACTTGTGTACAAAAGTTGTTATCAATATTCCAAAAGATAAAACCAACTGCAAAGCTATAAAAACAAAAGCATTTCATTACTGGTCTACAAGATAAAAGTATATCATATAGCACTATAGTACTATAAAGGTGTAGGTAATATGTAGTAATTTGCACTCAAAGGGACAAGTCACAGATCGAGGGCACACTCAAAACTTCTCACTTCCTGAGTATATCTTTTACTGCACCTACCTCAGCTCCACCCTCCCCTGCCCCCCTCATCTCTCTTGGCAGCTCCCTTCTCTTTGCCCTTTAATGATATTGCAATACATATATTGTATTTTTTCTTCCATTTCACTGCTTCTTTAGCCATCTCACAGTTACTGAGTCCCAGTCCTCTACTTTATTCCCCAGTTTACTCTGAATTTTATCCCCAAATGCAGTCTTAGGCCTACTCATTCAACAAATTATGTAAGTTGAAATAATTTGTTCATCATTCGTTACCCAACAAGTGTTCAGAATGTTAAATAATGTTGAAGTGTGTATCATTCACTTATTAAAATAACCTGTTCACTCCCAGAGTCAATAATTTATGGAGAGATGTTGACAAAATCATGTGGTGTGACCATGCATTCAAATTTAACTTCTTCAATCAGCAATACTTTTGCATTTCAATATTTTACAAAATGAAATCAATTGCTGATTTTTGGCACTCTTGGGAGTTAAAGGGTTTTGTTGGTATTTAAACTTGGTGATGGTATGAGAAGACACAAGAGCAAAATAATATAAAAAGTTAATTAAACTTAAAATCCAACATTAGTTAGCCTTTAGCTATATGAATTGTTATCAAAATCTTCAAGACAGTACTATATTGGTGATTTTAAGGGTTATGTGATCTGTGATTTTGCAGGATCTTTGGAAACTCTCATTCCCATTTTAAATACACAGGGGACCCTCGAGACAAGGTTGCATGCCTCCTGCCTCGCCCTCTCCCCGATTATGATAGTTGAAATTCTCAATTTACCTTACAAGTGATATCACTGCAAGTTTCCTGGAACCATTATGTTTTCTGCAATGGAAATGAAAATATTGTTGTTCTGGTAAAATCTCGATAAGAAATTTAGGGTCGAGTCAGATGCGTAATATTCAATTTAATATAACAAGTTTGAAGAGAACAGAAGCACAAGATGCAATTCCTTTCCATGTGATTGAAAGTTTGCCCCAAGAAAAGCAAAACCCAGAAAACAATAGAAACCTTGCTCCCGTGCAAACCAAAACAATAACAGAGGCGTGTGAAGCATAATGGACAATACTTGGTGTTGAGTGCAAGCACTCAACATTCATCTTTGTGCAGGGTTTCTTATGAGACCAGATAACAGGCCGGGGGGGGGGGGGGGGGGAGGGAGGGGGGAGGAGGGGGGAAATAATGTCTGATTGTTAATGACAATGAAAAGTGGATGGTAGTTTAATATAAAAAATGAAAACTGCATGGAAGGTTTACTAATAGTTATTTAGCATTATAGTTTGACATTCAAGCAAAACACAATTCTTACCTACAAGCCGTCACAGTTCCAATAACTAGAACTGCAACAAGAATACCATATGCCCACTGTGAAGGAAAAAGATATCAACTGAGACTATTTAAGCGAGGGACAGATCAAGGAAATCATGCATAAACTACAGTGGAACACCGTTAATACGGGCACTGAAGGGACCAGGAAAACCATCTGTGTTAACGGGGTGTCTGTATTTATGTGGGTTCATATAGATGATGTACAGATTTAAGGCAATTCCATGGTTTTACATTGCACAACACTTATTGCACATAATTTATTGCATCATTAGCGCATGCATGAGTGCACACACATTTTATGATTTAGAACATACAAGTATCCTTTGCAACTAATTAAGCTTGCTAAAAAATAAGTGGCTGTTTTCTCGTAAACGAACACGGGCACCCCACCCTTTTTTTTCGTCCTTTCTAATCAAGTACCCAGGCAGGGTGAATAAGGGAGGGAGGGGGTGGGGGGGAGTGAAAATGGAAGGCCTTATTTTTTTTGTAAGATACATGTATGAGGATCCCCAGGGACCCTCCCCTAGAACCACCACTGGTTATGATTTAACATTCACATGATCCATACCTGGAATATAAGAGGATTTACAATGGTCAAATACACCTGCAGACCAAAAGTGAGTTAATTTACTGTTAGTAGCAAAATAAAAAAAAATTAATAGTCAATCAGTAACCAATGTAGGTGGTTGATCAATCAATTGATGATAATTAATCAATCAGTTGGGGCAGTTTTAAATTGAGTGTCGTAAAACCAAAACCAAAACAATTATTCTGGCCAATCATAACAGAGGCTTACCATCAAATGAACCCATCAGTGCTCAAAGCTAGTACACATGTTGCCAGCATCAAGAGCAGGAAAACAAATGCAACCAAGTGATGATTGGCTTTCGTTTTACTTCTGATTGGTCGAGAAAGTGGCGCAAGATTTTTTGGCCAATCACAAAGTGTGGCAATGTGTAGTTCCAAAAAAAATCCATACCCACCCCATGGAAGGTCATTGGAAATTCCTAGGGGGAGGGTTCTCAAAAGCAAACATTTTAGAAGCAAAGTATAAAGCTAAACTGGAATTTCCTGGGGGGACAGGGGGTGCTAAACAAAAAACCTTCCGTGGGGGGAGTATAGATATTTTCTGGAACTGCACAATGCAAAACATTATTGAAAGTATTTATTGCAAAATTACATTTGACACTTTGATGCAACAGTTTCAAAGGCTGATATTTCAAGTACAGCCCTTCATCAGAGCAAATCAAGAATATTTATGGGTTGCATGATTTATTCATTAAATGGTAGAGTTACCGTAATGCTGATTAATCGATCAACTAATAATATTAAACAAGCAGTTATTTGAATTCATTATTATTTTTTAATCAATCAATCAATCATTTATTATTTCCAGTACAGTAACTTAACCACTTACCAAAGTAATCATAGCGCAACAGAAGATGAGGACTAATGTGAGAGTGGTGTTGTGTTGCCTTGGGAGATTATTACAGTGACAACTAAGTAAAAAAGAGTCAATTAAAATTAAAAATTTGTTCAAAACATATCACTATTATAATAATATTAGTTATAATATGACCGTACGGCCCCGCAGATGCAATCCTACAGAAAAGAGAATCACAAGGTGATGTGAGCAGCGCCGGACGGGTTAATTGAAGAGAGCCAGTCCGTAGAAAGCCATCCGGCCCAGCTGGAGTTCAAGCGACCTCGCACTGCACGACTATTCTTGTACTTTCTAGTCATATTATAAAATACTTATTGACTGAGTTGGGTCAGGCTGGACGGGAAAATATTTGGGTCTTGGTCATGGTGCACGGACCTCGCTGCGCTCAGTCTGTATACCATGACCTCGTGTCCGGCCCTCCCACTCAGTCAATAAGTACATAATTATCCTTGCTGATGAGGTTATACAGTAAACTCGCTTAACCCATTATCTCTCAAAAGTGCCAATATCAGAATTCAAGAAAAATAGCAAAATTTCATTTTGTAAAATATTGAAAAACAAATGGTACCATGCAAAAATACTGCCGAAGAGATTTCATTTGAATGGTCACACCACAGGATTTTGTTGGCAAACTCAAAAGTTAAAAGTACAAAGTATATTTGTATCAGAATCACAATAGCTCAGTAGATGTAAAAAAGTTAATGCAACAAACATTTTACGGCGCAGCCAAGTGAGTCAGCAACAAATTTTGACCATGTGATGACGTAAATCGTGGTAAATAAGAGTCCACACCACGGAAAACCGGTGTAAATTTGTTTTTTACAACAATATTTAGAAAAAAATACAAGGAAAAATCGAAGTCTTGTTACAAACGTGACAGCAAAGAAAGAGCAAGCGTTGTCTATAACTTTCTCGCAATCTGATTGTTTTTTTTTTCAAGCGCACATGATGTTAGCGTCAGCACCGTTGTCTGGACTCTCATTTACCACTCACGTCGACCAATCAGATTGCGAGTTTAGCGGCAATTGTGGTAAAATATTTATTTTATTTGGAGCTTTCCACATCGTGACAAGCCCTTTTACTGTGGAAGTTCCACAGGCCCTGCTAGTCAATATGGTTTTCCTTCTAAGAAAAATAAGACATGGACAAGAGGACTTACATGCAAAATATCATGACACAAGTACAATAAATCATGGGAAGCTCATCAAGAAGCTACAAAGAAGAAACAGATTTAATTGGTTAGAAATAAATAATGTCACAATGACAGCATTGTACACATGTCATTTAAAATAAAAAAAATTAAAATAAATTATTCTTCATCTCTGCCTGTTCTTACCTGCATTTCATACAACAGGGTAGCATGGAAACATAATGATCCTATTCCAACAACTGAAAATGACAATAAAACAATTATTAGAAAAGCTTTATTCTATTCAGCCCAGTTAAAATGTTTTTTAGTAGTAGGCAAGATGGCTGGAGTAGTAGGCAGCAGAGGCCACAAGCTTGCTTAGACGCCATCTTGTTTGTAACTACAAGAGCATTCACCACTGACCATTCACCTGGCTCATTTTCCCACATAATGTTCAAAGCGTTCCAAGGCCCCAGGAACCCTGTCACTCAGCACTCAAGGTTTGTTCGTGTGCGGCTCGATTCACAAGAAACATTTTATGTTTTTGTCACTATTTGAACTAGAAGAGACCTCGTATTTGTTGTTAATGAAGTTTAGTGTAAAGTAGGTGGCAGATATTTCGTTGTAGGCGGCAAAATCGCTGGCTGCTGGCACATTTTGACTGGGCTGTTCTATTGAATGATGATTCTTAACTGGCTTTAATGACCTGATCTGATCATTAGTCAGTTTTATTTTATTGACATTTTATTGCTTGCTATCATATCATTATGCATATAATATAAATGAGTTGGCAAGATACATGGAGATTGATGAAATGTCCTCAAAATTAACATCAGTTGGGGATGGGGACTTATTAAAATGGGGGTCGGGGGAACAAATAGAGAGGGGAGTGGTAGCTTAGTTTTAAATTGCCTGGAATTAAATATGTCCAGGTTTTTATGTTTTCACCACATTCTGCTCATCTCTGCAGCATTGGAATATATTTATTTTTCCCCCTAACAATTTCATTGTTATTCTCTCAATGGCGAAGGGGATCTGACAGAGGGCTTAATATTTGTATAAAATCTGATGTCAAAAGGAGGTTGATGAGAGTTGAGGGGGCTTCTAAATTATTGATTACATGGGGGTGGTTATCAGAGCTTTTATGGAAATCCAAGCTAGTAATGTCAGAAATGCAGGGAGACTATTATAGGGCCAGTTATTTAAATGAAGTCTAACTTAGACCGCAGTTTAAAAACGGACCTCCATATCTGCTTATAGGTTGGTCATTTTATTATATAAATGTTTTTCTAGCCTGTGCTACATGCCTACTTGATACTGTTTATAGTAAACCACATTTAAATATTGAGGTTTGGCAGATTAAAATTGTTTTAGACCATGGTTTTAACTTGTTAAACACCGTCTAAACTTCGTTATAATAACCAGCCCTAAAGGTTTATGTTTTTTTATTAATTATAAATAATTTATTGATATTTACTTAGTCTTAAAGGGTTATTGCTAAATTCCATAAATCTCACATAACCTACCACATAATGAAACAAAAGTTAGAGTGTAGCGCCTCTCTAACTTATTTTGCCATGATAACAATGCTCCAAATAAAGGTGGAATCAAAAAAATCCAGTTGCTTATTGTGTTCCCTGATTAAAAAAATAAAAAATAAAATGAGGCCTCATTGTCCGCAACACAAACAATGTTATTAAGGAGATTCCCTAGTATTGCTTTGCACATCACTACTGCGCATAATATCTTGTGTCATTTGCATGTGCACAAGCACGCGCGCACTCCGAATCAATAGGGTTTCCTTTAAGGATTCAATTCCCTAAGTAAAGCGGTTGTTTTCTCCTAAACGAGCTTGGTGACCTATCTTTTTTTGCATAATTTCATTCTTTTAGTCCTTCTCTTTGTGCTGTAAATTTAAAAAAAAATCATGTCAGAAAAGAAGTTATTGTGAAAAAAGCATGCGTAGCCATCTCTCGTGGACACAAAATTCTATCCTCGAGATCACGCACCCGACGAATAATTTTAGTTAATACCTATTCAGGACGTGTGCCTGTGCCATAAAACAAACATCAAATTGTTCCTGTTGCGGTCAATACATTACATCTATTTTGTTATTTCAAGAATTACTTTAAAGCTGTGCTTCCTGTTCCAGTGAAACGTAGTGTGAGCTGATGGATTAAACGTGCGCTTGATAAGTGCAGTTGAAAGGATTTAAAGGGTAACTTTAGACAATTATATCGCCTAAACGAGTTCGGTGACCTATATTTTTTATTGCAGATTTCGGATTTCTATATTGTGGGAAACAATCAGGGAATGTTTAAAGAAATTCTTATTTCAACTTTTATTTCTAGGGAATCACCTTAAAGGGAACCTCCATTGTTATAATAAATTGACGTTAAATTGTTGGAAATAAAGACTGAATTAAAATCTTTTAAAAAGCAGGTGCAAATATAATTTTAGTGTACAAAAAATGGATATAAATCTCGCCTATTTTTGCTTTTGAATTTCCAGCATGCCGCCATTTTGAATATTTATGGCATGTTACGGTTGTCTAATTGTTGCATACAAAAGAACTTCGAATCTTAACAATAGCAGCAACAGTAACACGTCATAAAGATTCAAAATGGCGGCGTACGGGAAATTTAAAAGTGAAAACAGGCGATATTTATATCCATTTTATTTGTAAACTAAAATTATATTTGCACCTGGTCTTTTAAAAGTTTTAAATTTCGACTTTATTTACAACAATTTAACGTCATTTTGTTCTGACAATGTGCAGTTCCAGAAACTATCCATACTCCCCCCATGGAAGGTTTTTTGTTTAGCACCTCCTGTCCCCCCAGGAAATTCCAGTTTAGCTTCATACATTGCTTCTAAAATGTTGGCTTTTAAGACCCCCCTCCCCCTAGGAATTTCCAATGACCTTCCATGGGGTGGGTATGGATTTTTTCTGGAACTACACAATGGAGGTTCCCTTCAACGACATTTAGCAGAGTAAACTTATTAACCTTGTCATGACAATGATACCGGTACTTGTGACTTGGTTCATTCTATATTATGAACCCCATATTCTTAGATAGCTGTCCAGACCAGCCGCCTTACATTTCCCACTTACAATGTTGCCATGGTTACCTCCCTGCTTACCTTCAATGACATAGGTCAAGTATTGGTGATGAGTTTAAACAGCCATTATTTGTTACAAAAGTATTCTTTTAACATTCCATAAATTGAATTATAATAATTGTATCCCAATTTTATAACCTCACAATAAAAGGGGCTGTCCCTAATGTTATGCTGTGTTCACACTAGGGCAAAACATGTTTAATCTGATCACGAATGAAACAAGTTTCACTATGAAATTTGTTCACGTCAGGCGGCACATCATGTGCGAATCATGATCAAAACACCCTTATTCTGAGCATGATTACACGTACTTCATGAGGTAGTTTTGATCTAAGCCAGACGAAACACGTTAGAGCAAATGTTGTCTCTTTGCTTATACCACGCACGATTTAGGCATAGTGTACTTTCTGCATAAAATTTGTGATCGCATCACGTATCACAATTATTTCTGTGATGGTTAGTTACCCATGCCCATTGCGCAGTCAAGAAACAAGTGAAGGTCTGGGGACCTAAATGTCACAATAAGCCACCTAAAACAAGCATCAGATATCTTTGTTGAACACTACAGTGCCCTTCTTTCCCGAAGGACTTGACAAATGAAATAAAACCACAAATCATGCAACAGCAAGTTTGAGCTCTTAATTTTATTTTTGGTTCATGTGTAATTATAAAGATTTTATGCGAGCTTTATTATAATATGCTAATGTTTCGTAAAACAGCATAAATTTTATAGATACTACAATTTGTATTAAAAAACTTTGGCACTTTAAAATAATATTGAAATAAATTTTATAGAAGCAGGCATGAAGTGTGTTTTGAAATTAACAACTAATATGAACAATGGAATTGCAAACATGTTTACCAGAAACATGTTTCATTGTTTACTATAAACATATGTGAACACAGCATTAGCTATTTAGGCTAAACTACAGAATACAGGGCCACTTATTTGCATCTGATTGAGTGACAATACATAGTGCCTATTGGGTTATGCCTGATCATTTTACTAAGATCTCTGACTCATACATGGAAATGAGGTGGACCAAAGTAGCCCTACATTCTGTAATTGCTTCCTTTTGGTGTGACGTGCATAAACATGACACAGTACTGTCGCCGGGGGGGGGGGGGGGGGGGGGTACTCCCTATAATGGGCTATACGGGGATGCTCCGCCCAAAAGGGGTACCTTTTTGAGGCTGGAGGTATATGAAAGGGTCGTGATTTCACGAGTTGAAGTATATGAAAGGGTAGGGATTTCACGAAGAATAGGAAAGGGTACCGAAAACACGCCGATGAGGCATAAAAAAGGTAGGGAAAACTGCCATTTAAGCCTAATAAAAAGGGCCTTTCAAAATAAATCAAACAGACGTACGTAAAGGCTATATGAAAGGAGTACCATTTTCATTAAAAGGTATATGAAAGGGGTACCATTTTCAATGAAAGGTATATGAAAGGGGTACCTTTTCTGTCAAAAACGGTATATGAAAGGGTAAGGGTTTGAACCTCGGGGCGGAGCATCCCCGTACAAAACTTTGTTGGGTACCCCCCCCCACCCCCCGGTACTGTCGCTACCAGATCAATATCAAAATTGAAATTTTCATGACAAAAGGTCTACTTCAAACTTATCATGCTTGTAGCCTAATATAATATCAGTGGGGAGGGGCATAGTGCAAGAGATGTCAAACTGATCATATCTCATTTCAGACAGCCATGAAGATAAATGTTATACATCCCAATTGTTTTGCTTTCCCAACGCAGCCTGGCAACGTAATTATTTCCGTTGACTTACACGTGTACGTCACGCAGATAAACACAAATGTGTTTACATCCTTTACACATAACTGAAAGAATACTAATAATGAACTGACCATTTGTTAATATTTTCACACACAATTGAAAAAAGCGGTAATATTTACTTTTTACAAACAGAAGGAATCCCAGGGTGGAATACACTTTACAATTTTTAAAAACACCACTTCATTAACTCAGTTCGTACGATCGCATACGGAATAATTTATGAGGTTGCATTTTGTGCACGATCAATCGAATCTTGGTTGGCCACGTCTTCGCACAACGTATGCAGAAATAAGCAGAACGCTTATCGAATATCTTTGTACAAAAAAAAGCTTTGTTTTGCAGTTAAGCGCGCAACGGTATTCGAAAACTACCTGAGCTTAGATCAACAGATAAATGAAGAACACTTACAGAACTCTGCAAGGAATGATGACACGGTGTAATTTTCCTCGCACCAGTCGATCGTGGAAGTGGCTTCGCCCCAGAACCCATCCTTGTTTATTTCGCTTGTAAACAGAGGGGGCATTTTCTGCGTCGTCAACAAAGTGTTTGTGAAGATATTGGTTCAAGTATAATTGCACACCTGTGAAATATGCTCACGCCCCTGAATGGACTCATGATCGCCGCCCCGAGCGGAATTTATGAATGTTTTTACATTGCTAATGAGGTTGTTTTTCTTTTTCCGCCCTAACTGCACCGCAACTGTAGCAAGATTAAAGCCAGCGGTTTACCGCAGAAATGCAATGTAATTTTTGAGCCCCCGTTTTTATAAACCAGCCGATTACCGCATAAAAAGTATACCCGCATTGCCTTATGGGACATTGCTTAGTCACTGAACAAAAATATGGCGGCCACTGAGACAGCGAGAGACAAAGCTTTGGTAAACTACAGAAAGAAGCTTTTAGAACACAGAGAGCTGGATGCCCGCTTAAAAGACAGTATGTTTATAACAGTTTTATATGTCGTAGTTTGATTGATGCAAACAAATGCAAGATAATAAATTTCACAAAATTTTTCGATCTGCCAAATTAAACCAATCTCAATAATTCTTTATTCAAAACCGCATGTTTTATATTGTATTAAATTACCTGAAATCTTGTCTTGCTGACAGAAAGTCTTAATAGTCTTTGGCTTAACTGCAGAATACCCTGCCACATGAACTGTGTTCTATGAAGGTGCCTTCACGGTACGCAGAAACTGATTAATATTCTGTTTAATATGTAAATACTTAAATATGTAATAGAGCGTATGCACTCACGTGGCAAGCAGCTATGCAAATTTATTGGAACAAAAGAAAGTGTTAACATAAGAAAAGCGTTCAAATCCCACAGGATTGTTTTGGTACACCAACATGGCCGCCGTTCTATTGTTTTGGTACACCAATATGGCCGCCGTGACGTCATGTGCATACGCTCTATATTCCTTTTTCCTTTATCCATGAGCCACCGACTGAATTATTTAGCGACAGCGTACTGCGTACCGCGTAGGCAAGAAAAAATATCGCCATCTTTTTGTATTATTTAACAACTGAGTACCGCGTACCGCGTAGGCAAGAAAAAATATTACCCTGTCCTCGTAACAGGCAAGAAAAAATATTACTCTGTCCTCTTGGATTATTTAACGACTGCATACCGCGTACCGCGTAGGCAAGAAAAAAAAAAGTATTGCCCTGTCCCATTGCATTATTTAACGACTGCATACCGCATACCGACTTTTTTCCTAAGGCGCTCGAAGTGGCAGGGTATTCTGCAGTTACTCCTGGTCTTCTAGTTGGGTTATTTTGTAGACCCATACATTGTTATATATACTTATTTTCTTTCTATTTTTTTTTGTATATTTTTATCACTGATCATGATAAAATGATGAAGGGAAAGTGTCAGTTGTCAAAACTGAACATCGATAAGGTTTCCATATAACCCCCTACATTAGTATTATTATGTTTGTATGCACTATTGCTTTTCTTTAGACATTCTATTGTTTTGGCTTTTGTTTCAGTTTTAAGAACGGTTTATATAATGCATAACTGATGAGGGGGTTATACGGAAATCTTCCCTGAATATTGACACTGCCTTTTATAACAATGTGAATTTAAGATAATGTCATTGCATCTGCTAGAGATGTAAATCTGCCAAATGAAAACCTGACTTAATCTGCTGATATCAAACATGGCATGTATGAATGGTCATCATTGACAGCCTGTTTTACAAACTGTTACTCTCACAGTGAATTGCTTGTTATGGAAAGTTCAATGAAACTCTTTTTAGATAAAGGTAGTTAAGGTGGTACAAGAGCCACAGGCAGCCCACATGAGCCACAGGCGGCCACAGAGCTTAACCCGGTTTCTGGCCTAGTTCACCATTATTTTCTCGTAGCCCAATGGTCAGAGCATCTGACCTGTGCACAAAAAGTCGTTATGTTCAATTCCTGTCTGGGACTCATTGTCCCACGCTTGTGACACAAACACTACATGAATCTTTCTCAGTAAGGTCACATTTTCATGCTTTATATCATCGCTAAGATACAACTGACAATAATTATTATATTCACAAAGATGTGAGGGAAAAGATTCACCAGCTGGTTGTACATGTTGTTAAAATTTGTTTCCAGTTAATTATTATTCCTAACAAGTTAAATTTTTTCTAACTAGTGATTTTTTTGTTAACTAGGTTATTTTACTATTAACTGTCGGAAAAGGGATTTTCTTGTGGATAAAAAATAGGGACATAGACGGATAGGTTTTTTTAATGTCAGTTACTGGTAACAATCAACTAAGTTTGAACATGCCTCATGAAATTTAGGAATAATAATTGTTACTCAAATGAGGAATTACTGTCATGCAATTCTCTTAGTTAAAAGCTGTTAAAAGGTCCAGAATGTGTCATGAATATGTCATGCTTGAGAAATTACATAGAATAACCAAACATATAAACATGGATAACCTTTGGGTAGCTGTGGACCAATGTTTTAGAATGTCAACATTCAGCAACTTGCTGAAATGAACTCTGCAGCCGAATGTTTTGCTTTCATATGACAAAATTAATCACCTCACTTGAACTCTGCCTGATGAAAGTGTTTTCTGTTGCTTTTTATAGTGAGAGAACAGCTGAAAGATTTGAGTAAGGAGTATGACAAATCTGAGAATGACTTGAAAGCTCTTCAGAGTGTTGGCCAGGTATGTGTGTAAGATATAAACATTCTTAATAATAAATAATGACAGCTACCAGTCATTGATTATAATCAGTGATACTTGAAAGCAATTAAATGATTGATTACACCTGATGCATAATAAATAATTGTCTTCTTTTGAGCTTAAAGGGACACTGTCTCGGCTGAAATAACGTGTTTTTCATGAACTGTAATCCACTTTAATCCTTGCAATCCTGCACTTTTTCTCCAAACTACTGCTTTTGTTTTGCTCTATAGAATCTTTTTATCCAACTAAGTTGTATATTTGGTGGTATTTGGCAATATAACGTGGAAATGGAAGCTCAGCGAAATTTTGCTACCGGTATTTTAGCGGGACCGTGGTCCTTTAAGGAGACAAAATTTATGTGAACAACTGGTAACATTTTTGCTAAACTTCTTGTCATGCAGATTGTTGGTGAAGTTCTTCGGCAGCTGACCGAAGAGAAGTGTAAGTTTCAAATTAGTTGTCAAATTGTTTAGTTGCTTGCATGATCTATTCCCAGGGGGGGGGGGGGGGGGTACTAAGGTAAATTAGTGACAGGAGGTGTTAATACAGCCAAATTTGAAGACCAAAAATGTCCTGTTAGACTAAAACTAGACTCCAACAAGTTCGGCAACCCATAATGTAACCTTAAAAAAGTCCCTGCAAGTAAAAAATTGACACAGTTAATATGTAACTGATGTAACATGATAAGGTATAAGGTATAATTTATTTACCGTCAGGTACACGGGGAGTGGTTGCCCATGAATAAACATTTCCTGAATAAACTGCTATAACAGGAAGTCTCCTTGTTATCTGCTTGTAGTTTAAGCTTGTAAGTGAAATTGATACAATTGTTGACATAAACTCAAGAATGCAATGATACACTTCTTTTGAACCCTAAAAAAAGTCCCTGCCAAAATCTTTCTTCCCAAATATAATCCACCAGAAAACTTCAAACCTTCCAAAAGTCACTGAATCGCTAATTCCAAACCTCTAAAAGGCCTTTGCACCTCCCCATCACTATGTGACACTGAGTGACCCCTCCTCCCTTATATACTTCAAATAGGTATCAAATGTACAAATCGGACCTGTGAGGGAACAAAATCTATTCGGAATAATAATGAGGATCAAAATGCACCAGTAGCAACAAACCAATGTGTTACAAAAAGCGACAAATAACCAATCAACCTCATTGCCTTATGAAAACTAGCAGTAATAGCAGTCGAAATGTCGCAATCAGCATCTCAAAGTGACTCCATCATGAGACAAAGAAACAAGCGTTCACCTGTTTCAAAGATATTCCATCTAATTTAAAAAATAAGAAAGTATAATTTTTCTCTGATGACGAATGTACCTTTCTTGTTTAGTTATTGTGAAAGCCACCAATGGACCACGTTATGTAGTGGGATGTAGAAGACAGGTAACTTTTGTATTACTTTTGCATTTGTCTTTTCTGTAGCAACACTTTAGTTATTAAAACTTTTCCTCTTGGTTGCAATAGGTAGATAAAAAGAAACTCAAACAAGGAACCCGTGTAGCTCTTGACATGACAACGCTCACCATCATGAGGTATAGTATGTGATTATATCAGGGTGCGACAAAAATTTTATGATTTACTTGTCCTTCGGACAACCATCAGCAAGAACTTGGTTGTCCGAAGCCCATAAGTGCTTGTCCAAAAGTGGCATTTTCTTTTCTTTTGATATTCCCATTTTGCTGTAGTTTAGCCTTTGTTTTTCATATCACCACTTGAAGAATTAGATTCCTTGGATTCATCCTTCTTAGAATTAGAGATGCTTTTGTTCTTATTTTGTTTTGGAAGAAAATGGCACAACGTGCTCTGTCGAGGTTCAGCCATTTTTAATTTCGGTCAAGGGGGCTTGGGACTGAGATAAATCCAAACAGGCCAGGTTACAAAGCCTTCATGGATATTACGTACGAAAACAAAGCATGGCTTAAAACTGCAGTTATGAAACGTGTCCTCAAAACTGGTGTTGAAATTTTGTTGGACTGACGTTGTTTAGCCTTCTTTGGAAAGTACGAAGCTTTCTTTTTTTCTCTTTTTTTCATGAATGGATAAATTTATACCTTGGCAAATTGTTTTGACAATTTTTATTTGTTTTATTATTTCTGGGTAAAGAGAAATGTGCTTGTCCCTCGGACAAGTTGTGTCAAAGATTTACTCGTCCGAAGCAAATTTCTACTTGTCCAGGACAATCGGACAGAGGTTTTATCGCACCCTGTATATACTTATGTGAAGTAGTCTGTTCCTCTTGAGCCAAACCTGAGAAAATGGTCTTTTACCTTTTACTCACAAATTTCATTTTGTAAAAAACTAAAAAATAAACAATGCTATAGGAAAATACTACTGAATGGCTTTCATTTGACTGGTCACACTGTTGGATTTCATCCGCAGATTTGAAAGTTAGAACCACCTTGTACAGCATAATAAACACTACCACAAGAAAGTACAGATAATAGCTTTCATTTGAATGGTCCCACCTCAGGATTTTGTTCACAGACTTCAAAGTGAGAACAGAATTGCAAGACATAAAGTCAAATTTTAAATCTGAGCATTTAAAGCACACACCTTCATTACATTATATTCTTGCTTGCAGTTGGTATTATAAACATGTAATATATACACCATTATAATCATGTATGCTAAGGCTGCTAGAATAAGAATCACTCATTTCCCTCCACTATGAAGGGTAATAATTTGCTATAATGTAAACTAAATTTCTTTGTCTCCTTGTTTAGGTATCTTCCTCGGGAAGTTGACCCCCTTGTGTACAACATGTCCCATGAAGATCCTGGTAATATTTCATATTCTGAGGTTGGAGGTCTCAGTGAACAGATCAGAGAGCTTAGAGAGGTACAGTACATGCACTGTAAATACAGCTAAATCCCAATGCAATAGCACCCTATTAATCCGGTCACCAACAGGCCATGGAAATCTGGCCACATTAATGGGTTGGCTGTATTAACAGGTTGGCCTTATTCATTTACCTAATTAAAGATATTTTCATAGGTAAGAAAATCCTGGTATATATCTTTGATTCTTTACCCTCCTCCTTCATTTACTTCTGTTTTATTCCCATCTAATTATATTATCTATCTTTAATCCCATACAAGCACCTATGGTATTTTCTTCATGTTTTTCAAACTGTCCAAATTAAAGATTAATTACTGTTGGGGAGGGTGCTTGCTGCCTTGGACCTTACCAAGAGGCTTGTGTGATTTGCGAGGAGGGAAAGTCAGATGGTGTTTACTAGGTCCACTGCTGTGACTGCTGTGACTAGAGTACTATAGTTCTAGGTCCACTGCTGTGACTGCTGTGACTAGATTACTATAGTTCTAGGTCCACTGTGACTAGAGTACTAGGAGTTACTAGGAGTACTAGAAGATAAGGAGGGTGAAAATAAATGATGGAAAATGGAACCAGAAAACTGCAATGCATATAATATGTATATTTACACTGCATTGTTTATAACATACAGACAAATGTTTGTACTTGTTTGTGTGATCATTTAGAGTTGGGGTTAATTTACAGTGAAAATAGTTACTCGGCCATATTACCAGCGGTCACTGGAATAAAGGGTTTTTTACAAGAGAAAATAACTGAGCTTTTTGTTCAAGCCAAAATAAAGTGGCCGTAATAATGAGGTAGCCATATTAATGGCATGGCTGTAATTTGGGGTTCCACTGTAACTCTAACTGTTAATGGGAAGTGCATAGCGTAAGAAATAATATCCATGTGATTTTGTTGCAGGTAATAGAACTTCCATTGACCAATCCTGAGCTGTTTCAGAGGGTTGGAATTGAACCACCTAAAGGCTGCCTTCTGTTCGGTCCTCCAGGTAATGACAACACTTTCGCTGATGTTGTTGGATTAGGTATCATTGTCAGGAAAGTCGGACTGAGTCAATAAAAATAAATAACAATTTTTAAAGAGGGTGGTACTCAGGCTTTTAGCCAGAAATTAAAAAGTGGGCGTCCTGAAGATATTTCCCATCATAAATGTTTAAAGGATTAGGTGCAATTTACATGAATTTCTTCAAAAAGTGGGCGTCCACAGGACGCCTGGACACCCTGCTGGCTAAAAGCTTGGTGGTACCAAGCTAACTCTAGGTTAATTAGGGTGGCCCTCTAACATTCCTGGTCGAATTGTAATTTAAAAATGTAAGTTTTTGAGGAGGGAGGAAAAACCGGAGTACCCGGAGGAAAATCTCCCGAACATACAAGGATGAGAACTAACAACAATCTCAACCCACATATGATGCCGAGTCTGGGAACCGAACCAGGGCCACATTGGTGGGAGGCGAGTGCTCTCGCCACTGCACCACCCCTGCTCCCCAAGACTAAGTGGGCAATGAATAAAGGGAATTTACTTTAATTTACTTTATCAACTCAATTGAAAAACCAAATTTTAAGTGGGCAATGGATCTTTCTTGAATAGGAACTGGAAAGACCTTACTTGCCAGAGCTGTTGCCAGCCAGTTGGATGCCAACTTTCTTAAGGTAATTTTTCAAGTAATTCAATTAGTCTAAGTCTATCTACTGTAACATGAAGCTTTCTCTGTACATTCTTCAATATGCTATCTATCCTGTGCATTCTTCTTCCAGGTCATTCCTTCAAATCTTACAATGTCCTCCCTCCATCCTTTTGGAGGGCATCTTCTAGATTCCTGGATCCACCAATCTATTGTTCACTTCATGCACTGATTGCCTTTCAAGTATTAAATATATTGAGTTACATTTTGCAATCCTTGAGCTAACAAGCGGAGAAAGCCTAGCAGTGGTGTTGCTAATAGGTATTTTTGTACTTTGCAGGGGTTTGAAGAAACTGAGCCTCTGCTTGAAATGCTCACCATATGTCATGTTGCTATTCTTTACTTTTTCTTTAGGTGGTTTCCAGTGCAATTGTAGATAAATACATTGGTGAAAGTGCAAGACTTATACGAGAAATGTTTGGCAAGTTCTATGTTTATTTGTTGAATATCAGAATATATTAACCCTTTGTCTCCTAGCAGTGTTTATGTCCATAATTCCAGAAAAAGTTATAAAGTAACAAATTTGCAACAATCCACAGACTCAAACTTTAGAACCACCTTTTACAGCATAATAAACAGTACCACAGGAAAGTACTGCTTAATAGCTTTTATTTGAATGGTTTCACTGTAGGATTTCATCTAAAAACTTGAAAATTAGACATTCATCACATAACAAGGTTTGATGCAAGGACTGAAAAGATAAATACTTTTTTTTTCTTTTTTTTTTTGCGATCAATACCCTTTATTATGTGTTGGCATTTATTAGGAGGACTGATTAAATACAGGGCACTAACCTTTCTGTCTTGTTTTACAGGTTATGCCAGAGATCATGAGCCATGCATTATCTTTATGGATGAAATTGATGCCATTGGTGTGTAACATTTACATGCAGAGCTACAATCATTGTCAAAAGTTGTTGGAGCACCCTTCCCCTGTTCTCTATTTCAATATTGGATGATGCACTTAATGCGCATGTTTATTTAATTTTTCCAATAACATTGAATGGTGGGAAGGGAGGGAACCACCATTTGCACACCATCCAGCACATAGTGTCAATCACTAGACTACAAGTAGTCCCTTATTGCTGTCAGGGATAGTCAAGCGGGTAATCAAGTGGTAGGCTCGTTTTCCGCTGCTCTCGAGTCCGGTCTTTGTTCCTACCGAGGGGGCAGATTCCACACAGCTCTTAACAACCTCTAATTTCGTTGGACCTGGGTATCAAGCAGCTCTATTGTTTTCAGAGCTGTAGTGTCCATTGTTGTGTTGTTTGTTCTATTGTTTTCTCAGCAAATCAGGGAAGACCTTGTAAGAGCTGTGTACTGCCCCCGAGGGGGGGATGAGCCAGGCTCATTTCCCCAACCGGTGGCCCTCAAGGAGATGTGTCAACATACCTAAATCCCAATAATTAAAACTCAGCTTTTAGTTCTCAGTATGCTCATATGAAGGGACGCAGATGGCTTGATGGTCACGGGCTTGAGTTTTGGTGCTGCTTAAAGCAATTTTAGTGAGCTGTGAAATTTTAATATTTAGAAAACAAACTGATTTCTTTAAACTATCGAATCAGGCAAATAAATGGTTTGATGAAGAAATGGATTAGAAAGTGATCTTCACGTTATGTAGCCAATAACCTTTCATGAGCAAATAGTCCCTTTTTCACCCCCTGAGTAAAACAATACTCTTCCTGTGTGTTGGGTGTTTCTCCTTTATAGTTCAAATGATACAAAGGCCCAGAGAAGTAGAATTTATTCCATGCTGAAACAAGTCTCCTATCTTTTACTTTGCACTCCACTGAAACACCCCCCCCCCCTCCCCCTCCCCCCCCCCCCCGCTTTTTTAACTTTGAGACCTCATTTTAAGCAACACTGGATCCGTCACAGTGTGTTATCAGTTTGTAATGCAATGATCAGTTATTCAATAAGCCATACTGACAAAAAGAAGACAGTCACAACAGTGGGTTTTAATTGTTTATTCAGGTGGGCGTCGTTTCTCAGAGGGTACTTCTGCTGACAGAGAAATTCAAAGAACACTTATGGAGGTTGGTAGCCACATTATAATCGCTTTTTATCCTACGGAACATTTTGTCCAAATAAGTACACAAGTGTGGATGGATAAAAATGTAACATAGCTGTAAATTTCTTGCTACATTTTGTTGAACATAAAAAGAGACTATTGGGGTAGTACATTTTCTTTGCTGGATGCAAAATGCTCAACATATCTTTCATTATGCTTTCGACATCACTGATCCTAGCAGTTAAAAATACTTTTAAAATTCACCACATGTCTCTTTGTAGCTCAGTGTTTCGACCATCCCACTGGTATGTAGGTTATGGAATCGACTTTTATCAGATTAAATAAATAAATAAATTGCATTGGATAATACAGTTAACTTCCGAATGGTGTTTTTACTTTCATGCTCGCACAGCACAACAATCTTTTGTAGCAAAACTCATAATTCGCTTCTTGTTTCAGCTGTTGAACCAAATGGATGGCTTTGATGCTTTAGGACAGGTAAGGAAGGAATCTCTCTTTTTTTTTCTTCTTGTTTCCAAAACACTTGCAGTCATATAGCATACCACAGCATGTTCTCTTGGCAGATGTCCATAAGGGGACTTCTGATTGGTGTCAAAGGGTTAAATTAAATTACCCTCCCTCTCCTCCCAGGTGAAAATCATCATGGCCACAAACCGTCCCGACACACTCGACCCAGCCCTCCTCAGACCAGGCCGTCTGGATCGGAAAATTGGTGAGTTTATTTGCACAAGTGAAAACTTTTAAGTCCTCGGAACCGTTTTGATTTTACAAATCGTCATGATGTAATAGCCTAGCGCTTTCCGATATTTAGTGTCAAAAGTAATTTCGAAATTCTTTGGGTTTGTATTGCTACGCTTTGTGATTAACTAAAAATTCACGCGCCACTTTCTCAACCAATCAGAAGTAAAACTGAAACCAATCGTGACTTGATTGCACGCGTTTGCACGCGTTTTCCCGCGCTTGGTGCCCGTGCCGGCTGCATGTATTTGATATGGGTTTTGATTGGTTCGTTGGATTATCTGCGTCTGTTGTGATTGGTCAGTAATTATTTTAGTTTTAAGCCACTCAGGTGAAAACCACCCCGATGAAATTGCCAAATATTTTCACCCGCAGTTTATTGTGCTAGAAGAACACGTCTTCTGCTTAGCCGCCTCTTTTTACAAATGTACTTTACACGGAAATGGGTTTTCGTGTTTAACCTAAATCCAACATTTTCACCCAACACGAGCAAATGTTTATCGTTTAGCCACTTCTGCCAACAAATTTGCGTATATTTTGCAGACAGGCCCGTTTACCAGGCAACTTTTTGTGCAATTTTTGACGCGCGCAAGTTGCATCTTCAAATCGCATGTGTAAACCGGGCGGCGATTTCAGTGCGATGTTCGAAACCCGATGCAACTTGTCTGCGATTTTAAGAAATCACAGCAAATCAAAGCAAATGTCGCACCCGAATCGCACAGGAAATCGCCGCTAGTTTACACTTGCGACAAAAGTTGCATTGAAGACCGCGACAAAAATCGCATCAAAAATCGCATGTGTAAACGGGCCTTTAGAGCAGTTTTAGTTGATTGTCAAAAGTAATCCGCGTTTGGTTTGGTTTTGCTTACTACACTTTGTGATTAGTTACAAAAATATCGTGACACGTTCTTGGCTAATCAGAAGAAAAACTTAAACCAATCGCGACTTGCTCGCACGCGTTTTCCCGCGCTTGGTGATTGGTTTCTTGGACTTACGCATGTGTTGTGATTGCCATGGTGATAACTTTGGTTTTGGTGTCACGACACCAGAAACCCATAAGTGGGTTGAAACGTGTAACGAGCTTCCGAATATTCATTTTTTGCTTAGAACCATATTTGGAAACCCCTCGGTCCCTCGAGATTGGAAACAAGTTGTTCTTGATTTGCTGTAACAACTTCTTGCAAATTGAATAATCGGAAGCTTGTTTTGATGCGTACAAGAGACAGTTGCACGTTTCAACCCTTATGGGTTTCTGACGACACTCAATAGGCTTCTTTCGTGATAGCGAAGCCTAGACGACGCAACAAAGGAAATTAAATGAAGAAATGGAAAACCGCTTGATATTGCGTGTCTTGCGAGGAAGTAATAATAACAGCGGTAAAACACGCAAAGCCAATAATTGGCTCACTTTATTTATTGTTTGGTCAGACATTATTTGCTCGTTTAGCGACTGCATATTGTTACAAATACGATTCAAAGGGGACAGACTTCAAATAAATGTGGCTTCTCAACATATCTGAATTTCGTAATTGTTTATCAGTAGGATGCCTAAAATGTGTGCAATTCCACAATTGATTTCGGCTTCTATACCAATTGCAGAACATTTTAGGAGGAGCCACCCACAGTGTGAGCACAGTTACTGACAAGACATATTAGTAAGGAAAACAACGAAAAATATGTTATTAAATATCGATCTTTGTTTGCCAAAAACGGTCATTTTTTTTATTTCAGAAATACCCTTGCCCAATGAGCAGGCTCGCATGGATATTCTCAAGATTCATTCAGCAAAGATCACAAAACACGGTGATATAGGTAGGTGGAGCTCCCGTGTTTTCGCATAGACGGTCCGTCTGTTTAGATTTGAGTCTGCTAATATCATCAAACGATTGGTCCGCTAGCTAAAGGTGCTGTTACACGAGGTAATTTTTTTCCTGCAACTTGCAACGCAATGCTGACGAGAGCCGTTGCGACATGTTGCGACACAAGTTGCTGATTACATGTTACATGTTTGCAGCTTGTCTCGCAACGTTGCAAAAAGTAGAAAAGTTGTCAACTTTTTCTGCAACTCGCAACGCAATTTTTCGTTGCGAAACAAGTTGCGCAGAAAAGGTGTTACACGCGCAATTTCACCCGCAACTTGTCTCGCAACGGCTTTCGTCAGCATTGCGTTGCAAGTTGCACGAAAAAAATTGTATCGTGTAACGGCAACTCTAATCAAGTGTCTGTCATAATAATTAACACTAAGCATATTTAGCATCGGTGTCCTAAAAAATATAACGTCTCCTAGGTGAATGCTTTGGCTAAACTGAACCTTAAATACTGTATATGGATGTCTAGTTCCAAATACTATATATTATTCATTTTGCCATCGACATTCTGATGGGATTTCTGAAAAAACGAGAGCTTTGTGTTTCATTAGTGGATCTAAACACCGAGAAAACCAATAAAAGCCGAATGTTTGGAATCCCCTTCGAAGCACGAAGCACGTTCAAGCACGAAGCACATTCGAGCACGAAGCACGAAGCACGAAGCACAAAGCACGTTTTTTGGACAGGACTTCTCAAAACAAAGTTCTGAAAAGGAGACTGAATATAATTAATGACTCTTTGTTTTAAAGGTTCGTTATTTTTAATTTCTAAATCCGCTGTAAAAGAATGAAAAAGCGAAATATTTACCAAAGATAATAATCATTTCAGTACATATTGCGCGATTAACAGATTTCCCAGTGCTTGCTAATGCTACTGAGAACGGCGCGGCGAACAACCTCATACACCATAAGTTCTCATTAGATTCACATTATGAGCGTATCAAGGTGATGAGGCCCTATTTACATGGAAAGGGGATGATCCTAGTGCTAGGATCATCCGAGCGCCACATGTTTTCTGCTTTCAGTTTACATGCGAAGGGTTTCATTTGGCCTTAGCGCTAGGATCATCCTAGCTCCATGTAAACGGCTTCGGGAGCCCCAGGGTTATCTTTGCTTTTGTGCTCTGCAACCGCGCCGAACTCAAAGGTACTAGGGCCATCCTGCCGAATTTTTCATGTTAACCAAAAGAAACGTTGATCCTGGAAGCCGCATTCATGCATGTAAACCAAATGAGCTTTCCAGGATCATCCTAGCACTAGAATCATCCTCTTTCCTATGAATGGCGCCTTACACGGGTCGATTCACAACGACAATTTTTAGCTCAACATGGATGCGCGGACGATTTTCTTCGCAATTTTTACGTTGCGAAGTTTTTTAATCAGCTTCAAAAACTTGCAACACAAACACACGAATTTTACTCAAGTTGTTTCGTGTAACATACCTGTCGTTAATTTTGTTGCGCTAAAAATCGTCGTTGCGAATCGTCCCGTGTCCCGTGTCCCTTTAGCTGGATAGAGATGTCAGAGGGATTGCCAACGGGGGGCGTTTTAATCTACCAAACATTGTAAACGTGTTAACAAATTCATTATGACACTGATCTTTTCTGGTTCTATGGTCATTTACGTTTTGTTTTATTGTTTTGAAGATTACGAGGCTGTAGTGAAACTTTCAGACGGATTCAACGGCGCTGACTTGAGAAATGTTTGCACTGAAGCAGGTTTGTGTAAAATCATTCCCATGATGCTTATCTTCACACCGGTGTCCCGGCATTCCTTGTGCATGGATGGCACAGGGTGGATGGCCGTGATGGTTTTCGGGAAGACTTTATGCCATTTCTTCTTTCCTCTGAAAGTCTACACTCCTCGCTATTGTTAATAATTTGCCACTCAGTTAAATGAAAAACGGGCACATATTCATTCTTATACATCAGTCAATTCCAGCAGTGCGGATGGAATCCACCGTAGGAAAAAAGGTGGCGGCTGTTCATTTTACCACAATACCTTGCGGACCTAACACAGCACATAAGGCACAAAGAAAGCCAGATTTTTACAATATTTGTTCCAGTACTAAGGACAATGTGTAGACTAGGTTTGAAGATTTTATAACTTTTCTTACATTTTTATGAACGTTGTTAAGGTTTTTGTGCGCTAAGAATTATGGGTAAATGTACCAGTCGCCATCTTTTTTCCTACCGAGGATTGACTGATGCATTATGGCAGAATCTGAGTACTTGGTTTGTACTATTTTTAACATTCCCGCACTTTTTTGTTTTGAAAACTATCTGAGTTCTTTTGCAAAAATGTGCTAAATATAATACTGGAACTGACTTCTGAATTCAATAAATAATAGTCTTTTTTCATTTATTTTCTCAGGAATGTTTGCAATTCGTGCAGAGCGAGACTACGTCATCGAGGAGGACTTCATGAAGGCGGCACGCAAAGTCTCCGACAATAAGAAACTGGAGTCCAAACTGGATTACAAACCGGTTTAATCCGGCGATGAAATTTCTAAACCTCTGTAGCTTTTTTGTTGTTTCGTGTAAGACACCCTGTTTCCTTTAATAAATCGTAACTTTAATCTATCGGTTTGATAGTTTCATTGATTCAGATCGTGTCTCCTCACAAAACAGAGGGTGTTTACCATTTCGACAAAACATCCAGAAATTTCGGTTGGAAATCATGTAGTTTAAAAAAAATTACCGGTAATTCCTTTCTGAAATTTTGAAGTATCTTGACTGGTACTCCTCTGGCCTTTCAGTCCATCGAGCTGAATTGTCGTGTTCAGCCCCAAGCCCTCTCCCTTCGCTTGCCAAGCGCCTTTGGGGTGGTACCCAGGCCATTTGTACACTACGTGGGTAGAAAGATCAAGGGTTATTTTCTAAAGGAGACTGAACCCGAACCTCGTCCCCAGGGTCTTCTCCGCTTTTTCAAATTCAAAATGGCGGGTCGGGCGACTTGTCAGAATATCGCACAACTCAGTGTGCTTTGGTAAACTATAGCCACTTAATAGGGCACTATCGCGACGTTGGTATCGGACATTATTATTCGACGTAGCATTTTAGAGTGCAAATACGCATCAAAGCGAGTACAAATATTTAACTATTGTAGCGCGAAAGCGCGCGTGATATCGCCTTATTCTTAGAATGAGGCGATATCACGCAAGCGTGAGCGCTATAATAGTTTTATAATTCAACATAACAAAGCACAGTTTGAAGAAAACATATCGAGGCCGGTCCGTCATTTTTGCATTCTCTTAATTTACCGCCATCGTTGGATATACGTCATGTGGACATAGCGTATATCGATAACTTTTTGACCATATTTGGGCAGTGTATCAATGTGTTGAATTATAAGACACGTTTTATTACACAATTCTGACCGCGCACTAGAAAAACACTTTCAAAAACGTAAGGATTTGAGAAAAGATGACATATAATAAACAATTTATTCAGAAAAAGTTTGTGTAATACGGCTGGGCATTTTTACTCGTCAGTTTTTATTTTTTTCTCGCCAAGAGGATCGTGACTAAAAAAAACCCGGACTCGTACACAACTTTTCACTGAATAACCTTTACTTATCCCTAGATATACCAGGGAAAAAAAACAGTGAGTCCAAGTATTAGCAACCGTGAACAGCTGTTTCGACCTTGTTATGCCTCATCATCGCTTGTTATCTTTAGGTAGAATCTCTGACCCCAAGTAATAACAAACATGACAAAAGTTAGAAATCCTTTAAAACATTTTTGGCGGATGTTAATCTGTGTCTGTAATAACAGAATTTTGAGGTATTACTAAAATTGAACTAAATTGAACTAAATTGGCTTAAATGTAATATCCAGACAAAATAAAAACGGATTGAGTTTTTAAAACTGAGGAAATTTAAAAAATGTCGACTGTAGGCTATTTTGGTGTCCATCTGCTAATCATGAACTTTAACTTCTACTTTCGAAACTTCATTAAATCTTCAATAATTTCCGCCCTCCCCCCTTTTCCCCGTCTCAAACACTCCAAAAAATCACAGTGACAAAATAAAAACGATTAGATTGCTGGAAACACTACCGAGATACCGGATCTAGAAAACCGAACTAAAACTGTATAAAAATAGTATTTTACTGTAATCCTCGCTGATCCTTGGTTAGCTTTCAGAGTAAGTCCCGAATTGATGTTTAATAATCGGAAATCAGCTTTCCGGTCAACCAGGCCCAGGGTTTAAATAAATTTACATAAAATAAGTTATTCACTGTCAAAAAACTGAGATAACATGCTCCAATCAGTAAAAACTGACAAAACTGGTTACCTTTTTTTATCCAATTAGATGCACAACCAATACCAATATGTGACTTTTGTGGACGTTTTCCCGCGCTCGGCACCGGGCGCAGCGGTTGCGTGTCCTTGCTACGCGTTCTGATTGGTTCATCCAGTTGTTAGCGTTTATTGTGATTGGTCAGTTTTGATTATTCGGTTTGTGGCTTTTTGACAGTCATCAGTAAACCATAGCAAAATAGCTCTTTAGTGAATTACCGGAATTAGGAACACTCATCTAAGCAAGAAATCAAACCTCATCCAGATTTTAATCAATTATTCTTATTAAAACTAAGTGCGGTTACTGTTAGGATCATTGTAACGGAATTGCGTGGAATATTACATTGACTGGATTAATTTTAAGTCACGAACAAAAATTATTTGTCCCAGGAAAATTAGCATATGTAAGAATTTGTTCACGCTATTTTTGGAACGAACATCAAGAGTGATTGGGCGGGGGGCGGGCCTGACGGGAAACAACGTTTCGAAATTTTAAGATAATTTCACGCAATATATATCTTGCAAGGTTTCTGAAGAAAATAAATATTGCACCGTCAAGGTACGCAAACAAAAACAAAAAATATATAATAAATAATAAATTTGTATGACATTGCTGAATTAGTTCCACACCTTCCAGCCAATTACGAGGGCTGATTTCAAGGGGCAATCCATTTCTTTGTCTGACACACGATTGGTCGATTACGGGCACGTGACTCACTCAGCGGCCGCTGGCACGCAAAAGGCGTTCATGTTGATTTTTATCGAATGTTGGAAAACGGTTTGAAGTCAATTTGGCCTTTCTTTAGATTTAGTGCTGGGGAATTGTAGCGTGTGCTGCTCCGGGACAGTGAATAACAGATTTTCGTTTTGCTTTCTGTTTTTTGTTCGACGCATTTGGCTGGTAGAAAACTGCGAACCATGCCAGTTCGCAAGGAAGGTATGTATTCGATCCTTCTCAGATTCATGTGTATATGGCAGGCTAGATCATGTTAAACTCAAAATTAGTACTTCTTCCCTGTGATTGCTCTAATGAAATTCAAATATAATTCTTGTAGATGCTGGGAGAGCTCTTGAGCTGCTGGAACGCTACTATGAAAAGTTAAACAAGCCCCAAGACCGCGCGCTGCGTACAGCCATTGAAAGAGTAATTCGGATCTTCCAAAGTCATCTATTCTTGGCTCTTCTAGGTAAGCCTGGGTTGATGTTTGCATTTCTTAGCGTCATATTTAGTGAAAAGTACTTAATAATATGTTCCGAAGAAGGTTAATTTGGAGGGTTAAACCTATCTTGATTTTCAATTCAAGTTGTCTTGGTAATCCAGAATCGATAGATGATCTTGGAAGCACAAGTGTAACTTGCCGAGGAATAGTTTAAAGTTCGCGTTTGCAATATTTTTGGTAGGCCCCTTGCTGTTATTTTATCAACCGTAATTATTTTATGCTGTCATTAAAATTCAGATATACAAGAATTTTACGAAACCACGTTGTTGGACGATTCAAAAACTCCCGAAGAAAAAGCCGAAGAGACAGAAGAAGCCGTACAGAGATGGAAAAACAGTTCACCGGTTGAATCACCACCGAGCTATGCCGATTTTGATAAGGTAAATGTATCGATGCACATTTTAAAGCTTTTCTATATATAGGCGTTCATGTTTCCCTGAGAGAATTTAAGAAGTCAGGTAAGCTTTGGTTGAAGTTACAAAGACGCTGTCACTGACATTTTGAAGTTTATTTCGTAATGAGTTTATAGCAAGTCTGCGAACCATTTTAGCATGTTGTTGTCATCACCCATGTCTGTACTTTGTATTTTCAATCGATCCCTTTGCGTGTTTTCTAGATCCGAAATATTGGCCTGGTCTTGGAGAATAGATATTATTGCTTTGAGGGATTTGTAGATTTTAGAATTGTATCTTGTGTGTAAACTCAATTACATTCGATGAATTTATCAGAAATTAATTTTATCACGACCCTGTCCGTTGCTTCGGACAGATGGCAATTCTCACAGGTTTGGCGAAAGTGGTAAGCTTAATTGCATTTTATAATTTTTCTAATTTACCAATAAGACTGAGTCGTTTAAAATTTCCCTTTGAATCTTCTATTATATTATTAAAAACTCTAAAATCTAAATTGTTGATCCTATAAATGGTAAAACCTGTTCTTTTCATAAGGTATGTTTAGTAACATTTAATCTTTATGTAAATGTTCTTGTTAATGCATTGTTTTGTTTTGGTTAAAGATAACACAACTTTCCAATGTGACTGACTTCATGCACAGTGCGTTTCTTAAAATTCACAAACCCTAACACTTTGTGCGATATTTATAACATTTTTGGGTGTAATGTAGATTTACAAATTTCATGACAAAACTAAAGATATTTATATAAAACAATTATTGTAATAGTTATTTCCTGTGTTCTTTCATGTAGCACAATAATATTATTGCCCATAGTTTGTGTCAGATTTGAGATTCACTGAGGAAGGTTTTGGCCATCTAGAAAACAAACTAATGATCAATTTTACAGACAAGGGGAGCACTTTTAGAATATCCGGCCACTTGTTTACATTTCCCTATTTGCAGAATGAGGCAATTGTTAAACCAAATAAAGCTATTCTTATTCAATGACATGCAAACAATTTTATCCCTGGATAATAATCCTAGCTTTGTTAGGTTTCCCCAACTATATGATGGTACCAATACAATGTTCTCCCCAGCCCTTTCAAGCCGGGCACCACCTGGTTTGAAAAAGATTCTGCCATGCTTAAAAATAGTTCAGACTTTTTGTCTTAATCTTTTTTAATTAGACCTTTTTGTCTTAATAGTTCAAACTTTTTTGTCTTATCACCTTAGTGATCAAATTTTTAATGTTTTGTTTATAATGCATAAAGAACACACAAAAGAAATGAATATTTAAACAAATATATGAGTGCGGCTCTCGTACATTGTTCCCCAAACAGAACTTGCACCCTAGGACCAAAACAGATCTTGGACAATGACATATTACATCGCCTTTAAGTACATCAGCTTTAAACACTTCATGTCTGGTCCTGAGGGAAACAGTAAATTTTGTTTCCCGAGAATCTCAATTTTTCCCTCGACTTCGTCTTAGGAAACGTCAAGATTCTTAGGAAACAAAATTTACCGTTTCCCAAGGGATCAGTCATTTAGTGATTTGTTGTATAGCAACACAAGGTACCGTAAAATTCCGAAAATAAGCCCCTCCGTGTATAAGCCCCTCTGAATATAAGCCCCTCACATTCTTAACGCAAAAAAGCCTCCTATAATAAGCCCCTCTGAATATAAGCCCTCGGGGCTTATATTTGGGAATTGCCCCCAAATTCAAAATAAACCAAAGCAAAATCCGTATGCTGAACCACTGTGGAAGAAGTGTCAAAGTTTATTGTCCTTTACGTAGTTCACTACTCACTCTCGCCTTGAATTCCTTCGGTTCATAGACAAAACATTTACAAGGAAGTTCGATCCCACCACCCTTAACCCAAACTCCCTCTGGTGCTCCTCGCTTTTCACCGTATTTACCATATAGATTACCATACCCTAAGTTCTCACAAATTTCTAGTTAATGCCCCAATATTATCATTTTGCACATTGAAAAATTGCAGACACAAATTTCCCTCCATTTATAAGCCCAGCTGATTTCTAAACGCAAATTTCCCTCATATAATAAGCCTCTCCGTATATAAGCCCCTACCGAATATAAGCCCCTCAAAAAGGTGCGTTGAAAAATATAAGCCACGGGGCCTATTTTCGGAATTTTACAGTAGTTTAAAAAATGCACCAAGCACTCGAGGTAAACATCAATCACATCATAATCATGTTACCTTTTGTCACGTTCTCATCACATGCGCTAGCAGTCAACAATGCACCATTACCCTCTGACGTAAAAAATGTTGCCCGCTTTCGTAAATGTTGCCCACTCGTGGATGTTTGGTGGGAAATTAACCGCGGTCAAAGGAGAGAAATTTGCAAAAGTTAAGCAAAGTCCTTAAAAGTTAAGGTTGTCATTTTCACTGTTTAAAGTTTAATATATTGCCAATACACTGTCAATTTACCAAACGTTTTGAAAGTTTACCAAAAAAGTTCTAAGCGTTTAAAAACTATGAACAGTAGAATTATCAGCGTCATTTGCCAACATAATTTTGATCAGGCACAAAGAGTTTTGGTCAGTTTTCAACGAAAAAAAAGCTCATCATTTTGAGAAAAATTAAAAGATAGTAACGTCAACTAATTTTTTTTATACATTCTTGCCCATGTTTCCACTTAATATTAAATAAAATCACACTAAATAACACGAAAAATGCCTTGGACGTTTGACCGTGGTAGAGGTGGGAAACAGTTTGTTTGTTAGATGTCATGTGACCATGAATCAACCAATGAACATGTGCATTGTATTGAGAAAAACTCCAGCTATATAACAATAATTATATTGATGAATCGTTAAGCCTTGTTTTACCAGGGTGTGTTTGTTTAACCATTTCAGATTATATGGCATTCTTTGATCTTTAAAAATTATGCATTCATATACCAAGAATATGATAAAATTTGGTAACAACCAATTTTCTAGAGTACAGGGTGCGCCACAGCCTCGGTCCGATTGTCCGGGAAATTTGATTCGGACAAGTAAGTCTTTAACATGACTTGTCTGAGGGACATTTTTTGAAGGGGTGAGTGTAATAAAGCCCTAAGTGAATTCTGATCAACTGCTAGATTCTCCTTACAGTCTGTCTTGTATATGCTCATGTAACAAAGGGAGAATTTGGCTATAGATCAGGAGTCACTTAGGGCCTTATCCCAAACTGTAATAAGGCCCTAAGTGACCCCTGATCTGAAACCAAATTCTCCCTTTGTTACATGAGCATATACAAGACAAACTGGAAGGAGAATGTAACAGTTGATCAGAATTCACTTAGGGCTTTATTCCACTCACCCCTTCAATTACATTTCTGGTTGCCTACAAATAATAAAATAAATGAAAATTGACACAAAACTTTGCCAAGATATAAATTTATCCATTCTTAAAAAAAGGTTCTTACTTAACAAAAGAAACATAACCAGTGCAACAAATCCTGTATTTTCCATCCATGTTTTGTTCCAGCACGTATAATTCATAAAAGGCTTTGTAATCTGGCCTTAGCAACCTGGCTCAACCCCAGGCTCCTTAACCTTCACCTTTCCTCTCCGTGCCTTGGGCACATAAGGTCTCCACAGAGTCTTTCCACTTTTCTCGGTCAGCTGCTATAGTGTGCACTTCATTCCATGATTCCCATCCTGCTTCTTTTCTTTCTTTTTCAACTGTGCGTCTCCAGGTATTTTTCGGTCTTCGGTCTTCTTTTTGCTTCTGGTGCCCAAGTCATTGCTATGTTACAGTCGTTTTGGTCTTGCCTTAGTATATGTTCGATCATCTTCCATCTACGCCACTTCACTTCTTTATTCATCGGTTTCATGTCTGCTCTTTCTAGTAGCTCTTCAGTACTGACATGCTCCTGCCATTTAATTTGTATGATTCTTCGGCCACCTAGTCTGAAATTAAAAAATGGCTGAACCTTGACAGAACATGTTGTTCTCTTTTCTTGCAAAACAGAATACAAAACAAAACAGGCTATTCTTGGTGTCATTCCAGTCATTCTTATGTAAAAGCCTGGAACATGCTGACATTGTCACGAAAGAATCACAGCTAGTGTGGCTTAGTGACTTCTGCGTAATGAAAATAATATTAATTAGAACTTGTAGGATTAATGTTATGATATATATTGGACTTGTAACATAACAGAAATGGATTTTGTGACATAAGATTTCACAATGTTATTAATATTATACAAAGTTTGAAGTTAAATTACTGCATAAGACAGATGTAACTGCACACATTCACTTAGCAGGAAAAGAAATCTGTAATTGTGTAATTACTACCAAATTTAGGTCTGTTACAATACTGTAGTCGTAATTTTACTGACATGTGATTGATGGAAAAATACTCTAATATAAGGACAGTAATTATTTAGGTCCAAGTAGGTTAAGAAATAAGTCAGTTCTCTTAAATTTTTGTTCTTTTAAGGTCGTTTAAGGTAGTCTGTATCAAGAATGTATTAGATTGTCCCAACTGTGTAGAAGATAGTTACACAAAAATAAATCTTTTTGAAATTAGAAAGATACAGTCCTCAGTGATTGATACCAGCGAAGCTCGGAGTTGCGAGAATTCCGCGACACACATGTAGTCAAAGAAAAAAATGAAGCAAGCAAGAAAAGTCAAGGAGAAAAAAAAAACAGAGACAATGTCCAGGCAATATTTACGTAACTTCTTATACCAGGGTTCTCCCCAGCATTTGGGGAAGGCCATGGGGGTATTCCGATTTGCATCAAAAGGCCATGCTGGCATGGCTTTTTGCCACTGTCTAGCAGAAAAGTAAGTTCACCAAGAAATCAAACACTGATGCTTATTGACTATTTTGGCTGTACAAATCATTTTAGCCAAGTATTTAAATCAGGATGAAATTCATAATATTCATTTAAATATTCTTTTCTTTTGTATGAATTATCTTTTTCAATAAATTACCATAAAAACTGGTGGAAAAGCTGCACCTTTTTTTACCTAAAATTTTCACTCAAAATCAAGAGTGCAGCTTATCTGCACTGTACTTTCTGGAAATATAATTCACAATGACCAGACTGAAAGAAATTGAAATTAAGATTTTCTTTACTGATTTGAGCAGGGATGTAAATAATAGGCGGAAGGCAGAAAAAATAACCGGCTGAAGACTGAGTTTTCTTGATTTTTTCCGCCTGGAAAACTGTGTCTGCTCAACTCTTTCTCTTTTTTTTTACCATAATTTTCCGCCTGTGATGAACAAAAGTCCGCCTGTTGGATATCTTAGCTACATCCCTGTTGAGGTATTATGCCAAATCTTTTTTTTTTTTTTTCACTTTTTTCCCAAAATTTGAACTTTAAAACTTTGGGTGCGGTCTATCTCTGAGTGCGGCTTATCCACCACTTTTTATGTGATGAGAATCATACCACTGTATAGTAACTGTATAATGCATTTGCTTTTAGAGTCATGTTAATGGAGAGACAGTGCCAAAATCCATGATAACTTCAAGCATTGTTCAACATGTTCAACAAGAAAGTTTTCAGGTTCGTAACCTTTGCTTATAAGTTATTACTTTCTTTTATTATTTTAAAAGGAGAGATTTGGAAAATGATTTTATCATAAAATTGAATGCTAAAAGATTTTTAAAAAACATTTTAAAAATTTATAACTTTAAAAGCCGACAACATTTCGATGCTACTTCACATAATTATATCAAGTCAAAAAAGGTAAAATTGAAACAAGAATATGTTATATAAGGTAAAACAATACAGAAATATTTGGTGGTTCTATGGGTATAATTACAAAGGTAAAAATAAAAGTACTTACAATTCTAAATAAAAAAGTGTCAAATAAACAGTTTTGCACAAATCGAGCCAGTTTGGGTGTTAAGGAAAGGCTTGATGTCGTTTATAAACAGCATTTCATAAATTAGATGATCAAACTACTTGCTTCTGCATTTCTTTAGTGCTTTAAAAAGATGGTCAATCTGTGCTTTTCCATGCAATCCATGTTGCGTTGACTTGATAATGACGTGAAGTAGCAAAACATTTTCAGTTTTTAAAGTTTTACAGCCATGCTCTGTCATGCGTGACCAGTAATCCACAAGACTGACATGAACATTTGAATATCTCTATGTAACGTCGGAGATTTCAATGAAACCTTGAAGATCTCTCTGGAAAACACTTTGAAAGTCACAAGTTAACGGAAAAATAACTTCGCTACACACATAAAAAACCTAATATTGTTCGGATATGAACATTTCAAATAACAATAATGATATTTTGTTGGTCTTTGTTTCCGGAATTGCGGTAAAATTCTCATGGAATTCTGAATCTCAGAATGAGTTTACGAAACCGATGCGTAAACTTGAAAACTCCATTCAAATTTTCAAAAATACTGGTCACGTGTGATGGAGCATGGCTGTAAGACGTTTTTTAAAAAATCTTTTAGCATTCAATTTTGTGATGGAAAGGAAAACTGCTTACTGCTTTAACATTCTCCAGTTAAAATCCTTTAAAGTATTAAAGCTTTTGTCTGTCATGCCAGGCAATTGAAAGCTGCTAATTTTAAATAATTTTACAAGAGAACATTTTTTGTTGTTGTCACTCTAAGCTACAACTATGTGAAACAGGAACTGTAACATATATATTAATTTTCTTAAAAAGACGTTTTGTATCAATATGTTAGAAAACAACAGGTTGAATTTTTCGTAATTAAAGACAGGTTTGAGGTTAAATTTTACAGTTTATAACCACAACGCTCATGTTTGTGCGTTACATGTTTGATGCATATTCTTCGATCGGAGGCGCTCTTGCACCTCTGTTGGAGAAACAAGACTCACTTTTTTAAGTTATTCATTAATCTGCCAAACCTTAATGCTTCACAAACCCCTTGTAAATGCTTTTCAAACCCTTTGCAAACCCTTTTCAAACTTGGTTTGACCTAAATTGCAATGTTCGATAAGATGTGTTTTCATATGGAGGGTTACATATACCTGAATTTAAATGGAAATTGTAAGAGTTTTAGGTGGCTCAACTGGGTTTTTTGGTGACACACAGGGATGTAGATTCAGTTTTTAACTGGCGGGAATATAGAACTGACAGACAGGTAAAAAATAGAAAAATGTAGTCCTTTTAAAGCTGCACTAGGCTTTAACAGCCGGAAAAATGAAGTTCACAGCCGGGTAATTTCCCCGGCTCCCGGCTATTATCCACATCCCTGGACACAACATCCCAACTTTGAATGGCTGATACTTCACCATCTGAGCTCGGTCAGGCAAGCTGTTTCACACATGTATCTAGAGATTAAATGAACTTTCCAAAAAAGTAGATTTGATTGACATTGGTATTACCACAACAGCGATCTGATGACATCATGGTTTTTGCATATTAGTTTTCTCAACATCTAGACCTAAACTTTTTAAACAACTTTATGCCTCTTATAGTCTAGATGTCAGTCTTTAAGATTGAAAAGTTTGAAAAAATTCTTTGAGAGCATTTTCATTGAATCTTTTTTGCTTCTAAATCCTCCCTCCTTTCTTTTCCTCTCACACACTTCTAAAAATGACCAAAAAATTCCCAAAACATTGCATAAAATTTATCTACAAACCTGTGATGACGTTTTTCCATTGCTTGAAGCGTTAACGAGATAATTCCATCAAAGTGATCTCAAGAAGCCAAAAAAAAAAAATGCCATTTAGGTGTTTAAAGCAACATTTGTTAAATTTCTCATTGCCTTTACACATTCAAAGGGGTTGCTCATGTAGCTGTGTAACAACTTCACCTGGGAATGGTTTGGTGACTTAAAAAGTACAATTAAATACAATGGTACATTACACTGAAATTTCAGAGTAAAATCTTTGCATTCAGTTCATTACATCATTACAGCTGCATTTAATTAATAACACCTTCAACCAGAGATAGTTTTTTACTGGAATAGACAAAAATATAATTAACATTTCAAGTAAAATCGGCAAATTTAGGCTGTGACAGTTGCTTTGAAAAATAGATTGTTATTTTATGTATAATTTATGTCAATTTATGATTCAAAATTAAAAACATTGATTTAGAGGTTGTATAATGTAACAAATCAAGACAGCAGCTTTAGTGATCAATGTTAGTATTTTTAGAAGCTAGCAGCAGTTAATTTGGTCTGTGAACAGGACTTTGCCAGACTCGTTCAGCTGGTTTTGTCAAATCGTTTGTTGAAAAATAATTAATATTTAACGTTCCGCCTACTTGGCTGTCATAAGCTGTTAACTCAATGAAAACCACATTCACCTGATGGTTTTGCTAATTCTTATTTCTTACCTAGTTGGATAACACTGTCATTTGTATTGAGAATTAAGATGTTCATAAGGTTACAGGTCAAGAGGATCAAAACACAACTGTCATTTTATTGCCTAGAGTCCATTACACCCTGTCACAATTAATCATTTTTTTCTGCAAGTGTTTTTATCAGAATAATGGGATTTTTGTCTTCTGAGCAAGTTTCTCTGGTTTCCAAAAAAACTGTAATTCAGTTCTGAAAAAATATATATTTATCAAAGAAGAGAATTTGTCTCTTATGTTTGATTTGTAGCTATTGTGCAGTGAAGTCTAAAGTATATATTTAATTATGGTATAAAAATGTGGTCTCTAGATGGGTTGCATAATTTTTTTCCCTTAATCGGCTTATTAGTATGCATAGTTCTTGCTACTTAATGAAGCTTACAGTCTGCCATAAGATCAGAGTCTAAGTTTACATCTTAATGGCTTTGTTGATCAATTTGAAAATACCAGGAGAGGAAAATCTTTAAGCCCAACTTTTATCTTCAGAATGAGGAACTTACTGAAATCATGCACAAGCTTTCGCTTGGTACATTGTATTAAAATACATTCATGAGTGTTTTCTCTTCAACTTGAGTTAATACATCCCAAAGTTATTCACTTTCTTTCTAACCTTCATGCCTTTTTTTATTGTTATTACATCTCCTTGCAGAGCAAGGCAACTACAGAAACAACACATGTCGACGGGGTTGTGGTAAGTTGAGATATTGACATTATAGAAAAACATTTTAACGTTTTGTGAATAATGTTGTGGATGATTAATTATGTTGGGATAAGCATTTTCCCAGTTATTAAAACAACCAGTTACCAGGGTTTGGAGTTTTTCTTATATATTAAAACTTTGGGCAAAACTTGTGTATTAAGGTAATAAACACCTACCTTCCTAAAAGGACACAAAACTTGAGATGTATGTGTTTAATTTTTGAGTCCATGGATGAAATCCCAAAGTGTGACCATTCAAATGAAAGCTATTAAGCTTTTCTTTCCCTTGAAGCTGTTTGTTTTACAAATTTTTTAAAATTGACAAATCTTTTATCCAGAATAAGGTTTACATGTATGTTCGCTATCTCATCTGTTTGATTCCCCTGTTAACGACTGAATAGCTGATAATAAGAGAGCTAGACAGTGTTTTTGAATATTTATGTAAATGAAAACCTTGTTCATCTTTGAATTTTTACAAGCCTGGATAGACAATTGTTGATTGAAATTTAGAGTGAATTTGAAAGTCACCGATGTGTATAATTTTGCTAAAATTTATTGTGTGTTGTATTCTTTCCAATGCTTGAAAGAGTGTTTGATATTTCATTGTATTTTCTTGTCTTCACATCAAATTGATCATGTAAATTTGACTGTCTGTGTCGGTGCACAGCTGCAATGTGATAATTTCCTTGGAAGGAAGTAGTTTATATTAGCAGACCTTTTTTATTGACATTTCTGACAGATTCTATTCAAATATCTGAATGTAAATCTTTAGTTAAAAGATTTGTCGATAATACCAGTATTACTTGATTCTCGCTGTAACTTGTTTCTCTTCACAAGGTAATAGTTATTTCCTCATAGTTCTTTTTGGTGATCAATATCCTTAATATTATCAGAAAATATTCACAGCTTTGGGCTATTTTTTTTGTATAGAATGTTTTACTTTGATTCATTTATGTGTAAATAAAAAATGTTTAGCTATCAGATGTCATACAGTATTTTTGTTAAAACTGTGAAATATTTTTATTGTTCTTAATACTCTTCTGTTTCTAGGAGTGAAATTGAAACTATAAATTTGGCTTCCTTTCATTTCTAAAAATACCCTTTTAAAAAGTAAATAAGAACGTACAGAACAGGAAAATAGTTCCTGATTAAAAATTAATTAAAACATTGATCTTAAAAAAGTACAAAAAAGTGGTAAAAAGTACAGTGTGGAACAGAGTTCCTGATGTGTGTAAAGCCTGGTTTTCACGTGTCAGGAAAATCCCAGATGATCAGGGTTTTTGCTGTTTCCTGACCATCCCAGATTTTTCCAACTGTTATGAAAACACAAAATTGTAGGCATCCCCAATCAACCCAGATGATCGGGGATAAATCCAGGCGGAAAATCAGAAGCATTTCCTTTTTCCTTACACATCACAGATGACTGTGATGGTCCACATAATAGCCTTCTGCAATATAACCTGGAAGTTAGGAAAGCAAAATTTTGATCTTTTGGTGGCACACTGACCCTTTAAGGACGTTTGCGCGAAAATCTTCTAACTTTGATTTTTTTGTAAAACTTCTGCTACAGCTAGGTAATGAGTTACTCGTGTCAGAAATGCAAAAAAAAATTGGGGGTCACCAACTTTGTTTTCGATATAAGATATCTGAAAGGCGACCCTAATATTGAAAAATTGGTCTTCCTTACTGGATATGGCCCCAATGTCTGTTAGTCTAAAAATATTGTAAATGAATCTCTAAAATGCTACTTTTTATGCCAAATTTTATATGGGTGGGTCTATTAAGCAAATTCATTCAACTGGTGATGTCCCTTCAAGTAAATCTAATCTTTAAACCACAGCATTTGTATACTCTGACAGTGGCAAGTTGGCAGGATTCGATGTCCCGCGGGTAGAAAAATGAAAAAAATTTAAACTTCATACATTTGATTTTTTGCTCATTTTTTCACAATCTATTGAGAATTAGAAAATTATCTATCAGAAAAAATGGGGTTCACCAACCATCCAAGCGAGTTAAATCAAAGCAAAGTTAACGCAATGGCTACCAGCCCTTTATGTGCTTAGATTTCTTCTCTTGCGCGAGAATCCGTGAATTGCGTGCGCGGTAAGGTACAATTAACATGAACGTCCTTTAGTGTGTTGTTTTGTTTTATTAGGTTTATGTTGTGGTTCAAATTTTTCTTTGGTTTAAAAATTTTCAAACCATTTTAATTTATATTTTCCTTTGTCTCAGATTCATTATCACATTCAGAGACAAAGGAAAATAAAATAAATAAATAAAATGACCCTTTATAAATGTCAATAAATAAATAAATCAATAATTAATCAATTTTTCCTCAGTTCCTATTATTTCTTTAACAGGAAAACGGCATGGTTGATTCACCTTCCAAGTACCAAAATGTGGATATTGTTTTAGAAAGGGTATGTATGTATACAATTCCATTCTCTTTACAATCCAGACATCTTCACAATTTAACCCTTTTGCTTCCATAGTCAATTATGGACACATGTAGTGTAGTGCCGACTTCTAACTTTAGTTGTGGATGAAATCCTATGGTATGACCATTTAAATGAAACATCTTCAGCAGTACTTTTGTATGGTAATATTTGTTTTTCAATATTTCACAAAATGAAATTTGGGATTTTTCTTGAAATATTTTGCTTTTTGGCACTCTTGTTAGTTAGAGGGTTGACTGATAGGTCAGTATTCCATGTATGACCCCATGATATGTCCTGAGATATATAGCTGTAAGACTATACATCACTATATATCGCTATACACAGCTATAGATCACTATACGACACTGTCATGGGGCGACTGATATCCCTCTCTTCCACATTGAATTCTAATCCTAAAAGTTTACTACATGAGCGGGAGTGTTGTATTGGCCTATACAATCATGAGGCGCAGCCAAGTGAATGTATAGTGCTGATACAACACGGACACGAATGTAGTAAACAACTTGTCAAATTCACATTCCAGATACAACTCACTAATGGTTGTATCTAATTTACATATCAGGTACAACTCACTAGTGAGTTGTATCTGGATTACAGGGTAGCCATGTGATTGGAATGGCTCATTTCTATTTTCAACCCTTTTAAATAATCAAAAGGGGGTGTTTATTGTTGCAGACGTCCTTTCCCTCTCTCCCCAGTTCCCTCTCCCTGATGCCTGCTACACAGGTTAAAAAATCAGAGAACCTTGTTCTCCAAATGGACCCAATGTCCAACATAGTGACTAATGATTATTGTTGTGGGCTAAAATACATTTTGTGTTTGTTTTCCAGGGCACGACTGGCTTGGGCTTCAGTATTGGTGGTGGAACAGACAATCCACACATTGATAACGACTTTGGAATCTACATCACGAGAATAATCAAAGGAGGAGCTGCTGCGGAGGATGGTAGACTTAGGTAAAGGATCGTTAATTGTGGTTTGATTTTCTAACCAGAGTTAGGGTAGCATGGAAGTGGGATTCTGCTTAGCATCGCACTGGTCGACCCCACGCATCATTTAGCACGAGGTAGTCCGACTATCAGATGGTCTGAGGTCATTTAGGGTGCGTTTTATTTGTCACAATTCTGGAATGAGAATGGTTGGTACAGAATGTTCAGAATAATTCCGATCGTTGGATTTAAAAAACACTTTTCCAAAATGGGAAGAAAACTAAGTTGCGAGGGCCTGGTTCGAGTCCTCAATGAGTCTTATGTCTTACAAAACGAGGCATATTAAAACAAAATATGATAAGTGGCTAGGCATTCTATAGTTTAGGGAATCATTTTTTCCAAGTTTTCAGAGTGTCCACCATATTGCTCAACACAGCCAGGTTTTCCTGATAGTGTTGCTCTTGCGTTTTTCTTCTTTTCTCTTCCGCTACTTTCCTTTCTTCGTTGTATCCTTCTAGCCACTCAGTGACTTTGGAAGATTCTTGGGAGGATTTCCTCTTGCGAACTTCTCTTTCTTTCTCAATGGCTTGTCTACCTTTCTGGTGATAGGGAGCTAGAGAGAGACGGGCAGAGGTGGGAGCTAGAGAGAGATGGACAGAGGTGAGAGCTAGAGAGAAAAGGACAGAGGTGGGAGCTAGAGAGAGACGGGCAGAGGTGGGAGCTAGAGAGAGACAGACAGAGGCGGGAGCTAGAGAGAGACGGGCAGAGGTGGGAGCTAGAGAGAGACGGACAGAGGTGGGAGCTAGAGAGAGACGGGCAGAGGTGGGAGCTAGAGAGAGACGGACAGAGGTGGGAGCTAGAGAGAGCGACCTCGGACCATCCGAGAATCAGCCAAAGCAAGAGGTCGCTTCGCTTCATAGTATTTGCCCCGTTGTTTTTGCTGGCGTTTTGCTCCCCTCCCACCTCTCCCAAGCAGGTTTTCTCCACCAAGTTTGTTGTGTGACAGTGTTTGCATGTTGTCTGGTTGATGGCATACTGCACCCAGCTCCCCCAAGCTCTGTGTGATAACTGGGGCCCAGCCGAACGTGTTAGTGCCATTCCATTGAAATAGCTGCTCTAAATCAAATTTCTCTGCCCATGAAAACAGGTGATTTTTGATTACTTAAGATATCGGATTGAATTTTTAAGAGAGTTCTGTTTATTTATTGTTTTTCAACAGTGTTGGAGACTGTATTGTGGCAGTTAATGACGTATCAACAGTGAATGTCACACATCAGCAGGCTGTGGAAGCCTTGAAGGCTGCTGGTGGTGTCGTCACGCTGGTAATTTTCTGCTCTCATCTTACTGTTGAATCCTTACCCAGGGATGTACATGTAGCTAAGTGCTGGCTACCGGCTAATTTCCCCAGCTGAAAGAGAACTTAACACCGGCTGAAATTTAACTAAAAAACAAAGATTTGGTGATTTTGAAGGTGCACGAGCCAGAAAAACCGACTGGGCTTGTTAATGAGCCTGCTCGGTTTTTTCTTAGCTACACCCCTGCTTACCCCTCTCTTGGTGCCAAATTACAAGTTCTAAATGTTACAGTCATACAATAATATTATTGATTACCATATTTATTCGGTTATAAGGAGCAGCATTTTTTCCCAAAAAATCTGGTTGTTCACTCTAAATTTGTTCTAAACTTGGGGTGCGTCTTATAGCCGAGTATTTTCACACAACAAATTATAACAAAACCTGTCAAAGAATCCAAGAGGTATAAAGAAAATAGAAACACCGGTGGCTATTATTGCTAACATTCATGTTACATGCAGACATGAGGTTTTGTCAATAAATTGTAAAGCCCCGGCTACACGTTCTAACATTGTTATATAACATTGTTTGGTTCAACAATGTTAGAACATGTAGCCGGCATGTTAGATGACGTTTGTCTAACATTTTTTGTTAGAGGAAGTGTTTGATCGAAATCAAAACATTCTTCTAACAAAAAAATGTTAGACAAATGTCATCTAACATGCCGGCTACACGTTCTAACATTGTTGAACCAAAAAATGTTATATAACAATGTTAGAATGTGTAGCCAGGGCTTAATATTGACCCTCAAATTGTCACAATACCTGTGTTACAACAGTGCTTGCTATTTATTGTTCATTTGGAAGCTTTCTGTAAAGACTGATATTTTTGGTTTGTAAACTTAACATGATTCAGTTGCTTAGTTTAGGGTGCGTCTTATAACCGAATAAATACGGTACATATTATTATTCTGAAAGAAAGTACATGTATTACTCCATGGCTTTTATTGGAAAAGTGATACTTTGAGATTTTATAAACATACTCAAATGCTAGAATCAGGTTCTTCATAATAATAAACAGTTCCACAGGAAAATTCTGTTCAATACCTTTCAATTTAATGGTTACACTTTGCAGCCCTCTCAAATTTAACCCTTCCACTCCCAGAGTCAATTATGGAGACATGTAGTGTAGTTCTAACTTTTGAGTCTGTCAACGAAATCCTATGGTGTGACCATTCAATTGAAACCTCTTCAGCAGTACTTTTGCATGGTACCATTTGTTTTTCAATATTTCACAAAATGAAATTTCGAATTTTTTTTTTTAAATTTTCGCCAGAACCCCTTTGCACTTAGTCCTTTTTGCCTGCTTACTCTGTTTACATTGTCTACTGCTGTGAGATATTTTGGGAGGGCTACACACAGACTCAAAATTAATCTACATAATTGCTGCGAGCCCTCAGGCGAGCAGCACACTAATCGTGACAGGCTCCCTGTGTTTCATTTGACCGAGTGAGACCTGGGCGCTTTATATACGGCGCAACAGATCGTTTTGAGGATTTCGTGGACTTTTTCGTGGACTATGATTTTGATTGAGGGTGCAGTATGTATCATCAGCGGCAGTAGTTGTAGAATTCTGCGTGGTCAGGCTAGGTCTGAACATATACAACTGTATTAGTAACTGTAAAATAAACTGTATTAGCGTGCGCTAAAATAGCGAATTAATCTCGCGATCTGATATAGCGAGTAAAATTATCATTATGAGAGAAAACGATGATTGGTTTCGAACAACTGTATTAGCAACTGTAAAAACAACTGTATTAGCGCGCGCTAAAATTGCGAATTAATCTCGCGATCATATGGCGAGTAAAATTGTCATTTTGAGAGAAAATGATGATTGGTTTTCAGTTGAACAACTGTATTTGCAACTTAAAAAGCAACTGTATTAGCGCGCGCTAAAATTGCGAATTAATCTCGCGATCATATGGCGAGTAAAATTGTCATTTTGAGAGCAAACGATGATTGGTTTTGAACAACTGTATTAGCAATTGTAGAAACAACTGTATTAGCGCGCGCTAAAATTGCGAATTAATTTTGTCATCATAGTCATTTTGAGAGAAAACGATGAATATTATCGAGTTTCTAAACGTCGTCAAATTTAAATTTTTCCATTTTTGAACTTTAATTAGTACTTTGCTGACGCAATTTGACGACATTAAACGTGCTATTTCAGCGCGCGCTAATACAGTTGGTTTTCGCTATATAGCGCGGCACCCCTAAAGGTAACCAAAGCCAAGGTATTGCGTTCTTGCTCGAGGTAAGCCGTTTACTTATCACGCAGAGTTATCATGTCAAACACAATTTTATCAATCGCTGGAAGTAGTCATGGAAACTACCGGAAAATCCTTTAGCTTGCGACCGCTGACCAATGTTTTTGTTGAAGTCAATCGCCCCGTCCGGGCCTCGTTTAATTTCGCGTCAAATTTCCCACTGTGTAGCACGAGGGAGGAAAGATTGCGTGACAAGCCCTAAGGCTGTCTGCATTGGACTTACCTCTCCTCGTCGTATGCCCGGGGCCATAAAACATTTTAAGCTAAGCAATGGAAAACGACGAATTCTGTACTATTTAGCACTATATTTATATTTAACACAAATTCATGCTTATTATTCAAACAATTCACTTACATTTTTGGGAAAATATACAAAAAAAAAAAAAACAGTAATCATTACAGAGCCTATTGACAATCATTATAAGTATTGACACTATTTGACGAGTAACATCGCAGCACTTCGCTGGCTCTCAGCTATTTCTAGTTATTAAAATAATCTCTGATTTGTATAATGGGAATAGTATTACCGTATTTCCTCGAATAATAGCCGGGGGCGATTACTTTTTTTTTTTTGCACCAAAAGGGGGCGATTATTCGAGGGAAGGCGATTATTGGAGGGAGGTGATTATTTCAAGTATTGCTCCAAGGAATATAGGAAAAAGTGAAATACATGAACATAACAATAGAAAAAACAGTAAAAAAACCTGTGCTTTTGTAACTATTTAGTTGTAAACAATTAAATGAAAGCTTGTTTGTTATACAAGGTGTCAATTTTTAACTTGACAGGGAGGGGATAAAAGAAAGAGAATATGGCGAGAGAGGTGGGGGGGGGGGCGATTATTCGAGGGAGGCGATTATTTTTAATATTTCCGTCGAAGGGGGGCGATTATTTGAGGGAGGCGATTAGGTAATCGAGGGACGGCTATTATTCGAGGAAATATGGTATATTAACATTGTCTTAGTTGAACACTTTTCTGCAAAGTAACTAACAGGTATATGTCGATTGATTGAACCCACAGACCTTAAAGAGAGAGCAACCTACATGTAAGCCTATTGGTGGAAAACAACAGACAGAAGAAATAATATTGACAAAGGGAACCAAGGGTGAGAAGTTTAAACATACTTTATGTGAATCATAGTAATGACATAATGCTTCCTCTGATTTGCCATAGTTGTGAAGCTATTTTTACGTAAGCTGATTGAGATGATGATAATATTAAAATAATGTATAGTTGAATCTTGATAACTCAGAACCTTAGTAACTCGAAACCTTGTGCTAACTCCAACCAAGTTTTGCTTTATTAATTTAAAGTAATTTTACCTCTGGTAACTCGAACCTCCCACTAACTCAAAGTGATTCCGTTTTCCCTTCAGGTCATTTTCTTTATGTTTTTACCCTTGATAACTCGAACCTTATCTGTCAAAGATGTAATCCAGGGGCGGATCTAGGGGGAGGGTGCAGGGGGTGTGCACCCCCCCCCCCCTGAGATGACCTAGTCTGCGTTGTTCGCTTTTAAAATTTGTTTGTCACCCTTCAGTTACGTCATTCCTTATTGGTGCACCCGCTCCTAAGAAAAATCCTGGATTCGCCCCTGTAATCTACAACACTAAGTTTATTAATGTATACATGCATTGTCCTTTGACCTACCATAGTGTTCTTTTACTTCGCTTTGCTTTGTTTTGTTCTGTACATATATTCTATGTTTTGTTTAAAAAATTGTTCTAGTTTAACTCTTTCTTGGTCAGTGAACCTGATTAAATGAAGGGCGTTTGATTAGTCATAAAGCATGTAAACAAACAGTATTGCCTAATTTCCGGTCATCTGTTCCCAACTCCTAATAACTTGAACTCCTGCTAACTCAAACCTCTTCCGATTTCTCTTGAAAGTTATCAACTGCGATAAAATAAATGATAATGGGAATTTGCAAAGGCATAATTATGAACAGAGTGGCTCTTCATGCACTGTTTCCAAATCAACTGGAATTTGGATATGTTGGTTTTGATGGAGAGGGAAAACTTGAGGACCTGGACGAAAAACCTGATAATGCAGGAGGAAAACCAACAACAAACCCGGTCCACATGACATTGAGCAGTATTGTTGAGAGGCTAGCACCTTTACTATTGTACCATCCCTGCTTCCCCAGTTTTGAGTAACAAAATTCTGTTCCATACAGGAGGAGGGTGGGGGATGGGGGTGGGTATGATAGAGCTTTTGTTAGTTGCTTCGTTGTCTTTTGGACAAAAAAGTTTCAGGGATGTAAATAATAGGTGGAAGGCGGAAAGAATAACTGCCTGAAGACTGAGTTTTCTTGATTTTTTCCGCCTGGAAAACTGTGTCTGCTAAACTCTTTCTCTTTTTTTTTTACCAAAATTATCCACCTGTGATGAACAAATTTTCACCTTTTGGATATCTTAGCTACATCCCCGAGTGTGTTTCCAGAAAATACTCATACCTCCCCCAAGGAAGGTTATTGGAAATACCAAGGGGGAGGGGGAGGGGGAGGGGCAGGGTTTTCATTAAGAATTGTAGTAGCAGGAGGATAGTGTAAAGTAACAGGAGAATATTATGAAAGAGCGAAGATAGTCTTTCACATAACATTAACCTTAATTCTGATTACCATATTTCTCTTTGTGTAGGTCTTGGTTTTAGTATTGCCGGCGGTAAGGAAAATCAACACGTGCCTGATGATGATGGTATTTACATCACCAAGATCATTGATGGCGGAGCAGCTCAGCAGGACAGAAGGCTGCAAGTTGGAGATAAGATCATAAGAGTGAGTATAGGCTGTGTTCTTTGCGGAAATTTTGAAATATGCCTTGTTATTTCCATGTTATTGGGGGTTTGCACATGACGTCATAAAAAGTAAAAAATCTTAACTATACATCGTACAAAGCTGTTACTACCATGGTATGTGGGTACCAGTGTTACAATCCTTCAGAAAAAGTTTCAGGTTTTACTGATGTTTTGCTTCCGAATTTCAAAGATTTTAAACCTGTTATGTAATCCATCACGCTATTTCAGATGGTTAACCCTTCCCCCCCCCCCCCCCTCCAGCCCACCCCTCTGGAAATGCTAGTTTGTTTAGCTTCATACTTTTCTTTAAACACTTTAGCTTTTGTGACTCCACTCCCACTTTGAGGGTTTATAGTACGTTAAAAAATGCCTGCATTAAAGGTAGCTCGCATGATGTGATGCTGGCACATGACGTGGAAATTTCCGACATTATTTCCAATGGAGCAATTTGGATTTCAAGGCAAATTCATTACTTTTATGATGGATTTGCATAAAACCTTTCGATTGAATTTTGAGCTCTGGAAAATCTATGTAAGACCTAGAAAAGTCCTGAAAATTTGTTTCTAAGAAAGAGTACAAATGAAGCCTGATGCACACATTCTGATGTTTGTTGTTTTTCTCTGACTCGCCATAGGTCAATGACACGTCACTGGAAGATGTCACTCATGAAGACGCTGTCGCTGCTCTGAAGAAAACTCAAGACACAGTAGTGATTGTGGTGGCCAGAGTGGGTGTGTCCCACACTGAGACGCCGCCTCCTCGCTACCAAGATGTTCTCAAGTCTAGTGAGTAATCGACTAGAAGTGAAGGGCTGAGTGCAAAAGATCCTATGCATATTTTTAGATCAATTTTTAAGTCTTAACTTTTTGGAAGATAAGTTCGCAAAATGCTGTAAGAACAGCAGATTCAAGTTTGGGGCATCAAAAGTAGATGTGTTGTTGGATTTTTCTTCCAAAACAGTAAGACTTTAAAATTGACTTAAAAATGCACATAGGGATACTTGAGTGACTGACAAAACATGTGAGCATTGGGTGAAAATCAGTTGTCAACAGGATCTTTAGAGATGGAAATTCTGTTAGATAGATCAATTGAAAGATGATATGAAATTGATATTTATTGTTTATGAATGCGGACTGTAGTCTCTTATTTTCAGAAGCCTTGCAACTCTCCAAAGCCTCTTTTTTATTGGCCTTGTAAAACACAGCTGCTATTGTTTTTAGGACTGGGAGCCATTGTTATTGTTTTTGTTTTATTGTTCTCTCTTCCAATGGTGTGAGACCTTACAAGAGCTGCGACATCACCCTTATTTTCTCTTCTCACTTGAACATGGTGTCTTCTCACATGCAGGGGATTTTCATGCATGGTTGCAATTTTCCTTCACTTGATTATTCATATATATCTATGTTTTATGGGTTGAAAAAGAAATCAAAGGTGTGAGAATTGTATGAAACAAGAAAATTTGAATTTTTTTCTCGATAACATTCACTCATTGATACAATAAAACACTTCTGGAAATCTCCTTATTTTTTGTTGCTTTATGTTACTTGTATCCAAAGCATTGCAACAAGCCATTCTCCCTCCCCGCCTTGTTGCATACACCTCTATGGTTCTGTATGACAACCTTTCTCGAAACAGCTGCAAACGGTTTTCAAAACAGCTATGTTGATTTTGTCTTGCAGTGCCACAAAATTCTCACAACTATACACCGAATGCAAATATGGCCGCCCAATATTTTTCTGTTTGGACAGGTTCTCAAGAAAAGAAAAGCAATTGGATAATGATAAAGATCAGGTCAAAATAAGTCATTGTGTGCATTTTCAAGGGCATATTCTTATTTTAGGAGAAGTTATAGGCAATCAAATTTTGGGAAAAACATAAAAGCGAGGCTAGTGAGGATAGAATGTCTTTTCTCATACAAATGCTTAAAATTTCAGTGAGCCATATCTTTGCAACCGTTTAATCAAAAACACTCAAATTTTGCAAAATGGTACATGTACACTTTGCAGCACTTGTTTACGTGATATCATTAATTTCTCTGAAAACTTGGCCAAACAAAAAACTGCCCGACGGCCATGTTCGCATTCGGTGTATTGTAAAAGAAATTGTGTAATAATCGAGTGCTGATTAATCGATTCTTTTTTTATTGCAGGCCCACCTCCCCCACCATCCCCTCCTCGGGATGAGAAGCCAATAGTAACCCTACCAATGCCAGCCCCAGCCTCACCCCCACCGGTACAGGAGGACACTCTGCCAAGAGAACATACAAACAGTCTGAAGAAGCCACAAGCTCCAGCAGTGCCAGAGGATGATGGTTTTACAAGGTAACGACTCAACACCGGTCAAGCATTCTCGTAACCTTGATTTTGTGTAACACTTAACAAGGCTGTTGCCTAACATGAGCCCCGTGGCCTGGGGCACCCAGGGAGCGTGTTTGGGCACCTAAATATTTTGATGTAGCACCTAATATTTCACTAAAATTTATTTATTTCTAAAGGGCATAACTACAGAATACAGGGCCAATTTCCTAGGTATATTTGTTTATAGTGGCTCGGCGGCTCCACGGCTCGGCAGTCAAGTCCACTGGCGAGCCGTCGAGCCGCCGAGCCACTCTGTAATATACCTTAATCGTTCTTTAAACACTCAAGCCGACTAGCGAGCCATCGAGCCGCCGAGCCACTCTGTAATATACCTTACTCATTCTTTAAACACTCAAGTCTTAAGACTTACGTTTTGCTTATAAGACTTCCACTCTTACGTTTACTGTTTCACTGTCGAGCCGCCGAGCCACTTCAGTGATAATCCTAGAAAATTGCCCCGGCATTCTGTAGTTGCTTAATTCTTCAAATTTCCCCATGATTTGGTGGCAATTTTATTTAACTTCCTGGCATTCGCTTCAATCGTGGCCATTTTGCCCACCTCCCCTAGTGCTGGTCAACAACCCGTTTATTCATTATATTTTGTCTTAGTTTTGTCCTGGTGAACCAGTACATAATTTTCGGCAATTTACTCACTTTTCGTTTTTTACGTTTATTGGGTTTGTGTATGTACAAAAATTGTTGTCTTTTTTGGCGATCGAGAACAAAGAAAATCCTACCAATTTGCCAATTTTTAAAGAAAATCACCGTGTGGAATTCGCGCAATAAACGTTTTTGTTACCGTAAAAACCTCTTTATTTTCGTGACGTCATCAAAATAAACAAACGCGCGCTCCCGCCATTTTCGTGCCCATGCCTTGCGCCAAAAACTATATGTAGCCACCTTAAGGTCTCACTTCAAATTCTTTTTCTCACAGGGAGCCCAGGAAAGTAATCCTGAACAAAGGTCCCTCAGGACTCGGCTTCAACATTGTTGGTGGCGAGGACGGTGAAGGCATTTTCATTTCATTTATCCTGGCTGGTGGTGTGGCCGATTTGAGTGGAGAACTGAGAAGAGGGGATCAGATTCTAGCGGTAAATCCAATGTGTAGTTTAAGTCCCACCTTCAACCTAAATGCTGTGCGCGCCGTGATCAATTTCTGTGCTGAATTTCGTGTAACACGAAATACACGCTTGATTACGTGCAACCAGTCAGATCACGCGTATGAACAATGGAGTATTGCATTGCTACGCTTGTGACTGGCTAAAAAATCTCGCGCCACTTTATCGACCAATCAGAAGTAAAGCCAAAACCAATCGTGACTTGCTCGCACGCGTTTTCCCGCGCTTGGCACTGACGACATGTATTTTTTGTGAACTGTGATTGGTTCATTGGATTGTCTGGATTTATTGTGATTGGCCAGAGTGATATCTTTGTTTTTGGTTTTATGACATTCAAGTAAAAACCGCACTAGTTGATGAAGTGAAAGCCTGTTATCACGACCACTCACCATCATCATCCGTCCATTCAAACACGATGTTTGAGGCGGGCCCTGTGTCTGGGTTAAGCCTAAAGAATACCGTTCAGAAGGACGTCGGACACCTTATTGAAACTTATATAACGGAGTAACTGGTTAGCTTTCAGTTGATGTTATGGGTAGCAGTTTATATAGTTAAATTTAGGCCTGAACAACCCGAGAAGCTAGGTGGTACAGTGGTACGGTAGGCTATCTAAGCCTAAGACTAGCTGAGATCACAGGTTCAATCCTGAGGGGGGGATTTTAGATTTTCTTTTTTACACTAAAAATTTATTGATAATAAAATTCTAAGTGTCGACATTACGTTATATAAGTCTTAATAAGGTGTCCGACGTCCCTCTAAACGGTATTCTTTAGGCACAACCCTGTGTCTGACACGCCACACGTCCACAAGTTTCGTTTAGAATGCAGTCGACTCGTGTAGTATTAAACGTCTTCTTTCGAGTGCATGGTGACTGATACTCGCGCGCGATTCACTCGTTTCTCGCGACTATTCTTGAGTTAAAAGAAAAACTTTCCCTGGTCAATTTAAATGTAAACGATGGGTAAATGTAAGACCACTGAACAAACAGTTTCGGTAATGATCGTAGTATCATATCCTTTATTCTTCCTTTCTTTGGGCTTACCTTGGTGAAATGGTATCGTTTTTTCTTCTGCGTTTTATATTCCTCCAAGAATAATACCTAGAGTGATTCTAACCTTCGCGTCTATGGAATGGATATCAAGGTGTGACTTTATAAAACTGCATACCATTTATATGAAAACTACTGAGCAATAATTTCAATTGGCTCTATACATACTGTACTTCGTGGAAGACTTAATTATATGCACGCAAAACTTCCCGGCACTTATTTAGGGTTAAAAACTCATTTTAAAATGGTTAGCTTTTATTTACTGTTATGGATATCACTACCCAAAACAGTAAATAAAAGCTAACCATTTGAAAATGAGTTTTTAACCCTAAATAAGTGCCAGGAAGTTTTGCGTGCATATAATTAAGTCTTCCACGAAGTACAAGCCCATACTAGTTATACTCACCGAAGTCTCCCGACTATTTACCGAAAGATTTTTCGAAATTTACAGATGTTTATCCGAAGGTCATTATTACGTTTTCGGTCATTTTGCAAATTTTTACGAAGATTACCGAAGATGTCCGAAGATGACCTTGAAAGATACGAAGATGTTTCATTTATAGCCCACTTACATATCTAGTTTGGAGCACTAGTTTGTTCAATTTCCGTCGCCGAGAAAGTACCGTTGAATACAACCCGTGGCATACCGCAGAATATGAAACGGTTTTCCAGCCTTCTGATTGCGGTTTGCTTCACGGCATGGGATAAAAGGTGGTTGTAACTTTGGAGTCTGTTAAAACGTGTATAATTTGTACCACGAACCACGACCAGGCCACGTTTCATACATCAATTTGATTGAGAGCATATTTTGTCTACAAACTATCGTTCAGATCTCTGAGGTGATATTCGAGAAAAGCTGACAGTGAATGGACGAGATATGAATACCGATAAAATAGATAGTGTTAAATCGTTGTGATATCATTTGAAACACCATTGTATGTCATTCATATTTCATCAAAATTGTAGACACCATGTTAAAGAAATAATTTATAGGTTGCGACTTCAATTTTATATTTTTACTTCGTTGTTGAGCATTACCGTATTTCACTGTCTAAAAGGTCTCGAAATGCGTGTGGTTTCTATTATTTAGAAGTGGCGTGTTTGAAAATTCACAAATTCAGTTTTCAAAAGCACCAATATCTTCACATCATTTGCATTAAAATTTAAAGCAGAACGTGTTCAAATCAACGAGCAATTTTTTTCCGCTTTAAATTGTAGGCTCTAAGTTAGTGGAGACTTGTGTAATGAATTATAAATAAGGAAACCAGGTACAAAGAACAATAAACCGTGATTTCACAAATTTCTTCGGCGTATGAAGCCGTCTCTTTTTTATCCCATTTTGCAAATTCTGCCAAGGTTAATTTTTCACATTATCCCTTAAGTAACCGAGGCTATTTCAAGTCTCGTTTTGTAAATTCCAGTTTGGAATCAAAAGCGTTGAGATTATTCTAGAAGGTATATATTTAATAAGTGAAGATAAGTTTATTTTATTTATCTGTTTATTTATTGTACATTTTTGTTTGTAGGTAAATGATACTGATTTATGCGACGCCACCCACGAAAAAGCCGCAGGCGCTCTTAAAGGTGCAGGAAGTACAGTCGCGATTTTCGCTCAGTACAAACCCGAAGGTGAGCAAAACTTTAACTTTTTTGGCTGATAAAATCTTTATTGTCTTTATATTTTTCGGCGCAACGCAAGAATGTGACCGCTTACCATTTACACGGAGAAACTAGAGATTCCGGTTGGAAAATCAAAAGGTTTGGAAAGCTTCAAAAATTAAGTGCGGCCGGCTGATGTGAGGCATTTGTCTGCTCGTTTTAGTCTTCCAGCTGGTTTGTCTCTATTTTGTAACATTTTGTTTTTCCACAAAGTTTAACCCTTTCACTCCCAGAGTCAATTATGGAGACATGTAGTGTAGTTCTAACTTTTGAGGCTGTCGACGAAATCCTATGGTGTGACCATTCAAATGAAACCTCTTCGGCAGTACTTTTGCATGGTACAATCTGTTTTTCAGTATTTTAGAAAATGAAATTTGAGATTTTTCATGGATTCTGAATTTTGGCACTCTTTTGAGTTAAAGAGTTAAATGATATAATGCTTCCGCGTGAAAATTCCAACCGGATACACGCTATATCTTCACTGCTGCTTGTCTAGTATTTAAGGGTTATGTGCTTGGAAAATTGAATTTTGCAGTCTCAAAAAATAAACAAAAATTAATACATTATTTTGAAAAGCGGTATTTTCATTGATATCAAAGCTAAAATAAATTCGTTTTCGAATAGCAAATGTACTGGCTTAACTTTTGAACGTGTCGAAAATTCAAATATGCGATTCAAAATCCTCTTTGATGTGAACACGCTTTTTCAGTCTCTTCGCTTTTCAATTCAAGAAGCACGCGCTTTCAAGTTTAACGCCTGTCGCTTTATTTTCCCCCCCAGACCGCACGATACGCCCGCTTATTAGTTGCCATGAACTCCACGGTGGTCAGGAAATTCTTAGCTAATTTTGTGATTCATCTTGTTTCGTCTCTCATCTTAATTGTTGCCGTCATGTCGTGTGTGTGTGTATTAAACGCGTTTATTTCATTTGCTCGAGCTGGCATTTCAATGCGAAATGTTTGTAAATTTGAGCTGCATGTGTTACCTTGTACGTCAGAGTGTTGGCGGGTGTTTTGGAAATTTAGTGTTATTTACATGGATTTATTTTTAGAATTTCCGGATATTTTCGTTTGATGTTTGTGCAATTTATTTGGAGAGAAACAAAAAATAAAAAAGAAAGAAAGAAAGAAAAGCTTATTTTTATTTTCATTTTTTTATTTTTATTTAAATTTATTTTTTAAATTGATATGCTGCTTATTTAATACTTATGATACCAGGGTGGTTTTGAAAAAAGTTTAATATCACATGGAGACAATTTTCTTTCAAATAATTAAATTTCTACTTCTGGGATAAATTTTGGACTTTTTAAGCTCTAAAAATCGCACAGCTATAAACGTTTGCGACGCGATATTGTGGTAAATTGACCTCGTGGTGAATTTGAATATTTTGTATTTTAATGATGCTTGTTCACCTTTTCTATTTCCGATTTGATAGAGCGATAAAAATATCTTAATTGCTGTATTCATCTTAAAAAAATGTCATCCATACTCTATTCTTATATTCATTGCAGCGTTATATAAAAATATGTTAGGCTAAATAAATAAAGGCCGAAATATTCAGAATTTTATTAGCGAGGCTTCTGGAAAATGGAAACAAGAATATCGATTTAGTTCTACGCGTGAAAATATACTTTTTGTTGGATTCTGTTTTATTGCGCTATTCTTGTTCGCCATGCCGTGTCTCGTCTATGGGAGCAGCGAGACGTCATTCCTAAGTTGTGGGTTATACACTCGACTGATATTTTATTAAGGAACAATATGTTTTGTTTTTATTCTGTTGGAGTATTTTGCGGTCAATCGCGAATCGCTAAACAATGGCCTTTACACCCAGGAGGAATGCAGCTTGATAGGCCATTAAATATGAATGTAAAAACAGTATTGTATTTTCTTTTAAGTTGGATATTGTAAGTTTAGTATCCCCGGTTCGTCGTCGGTACACATTGCAGCGGATAACCGCTAAACTCACAAGCGGAACCGCGGTTATTCGCGTCGCCCCTTCTCGCTCGCCGCGCCTAAATACAATATTAGGTTCGATTGTTTAAAATTTCGATCGATCGAGACGTCGACTGTGAAACGCCTATTGCGTTACATTTGCTAATCTTCTCAGGCGTTTATCTTCATGGATCTGATTTTGGAGTCTTAACGAATATTCCTTACGCTCGCTAATTGGTAAACAGGTCTGCTGACTACAACATGTGGTTCTGTATGTATGAAGATGTGTCTGACACAATTTGCATATTACAGTCAATCGGCCACGCGCTGTTACTTGGATATTTTGTCTGCCGATTGAGCGCGATGGTGCCTTGTATTCGTGTAGTCCTCTCACAGCGCCTCTATCTTCTGTCTTCTCTCTACAGAATACAACCAGTTTGAAGCGAAAATTCACGATATTCGTGAAAAGATGATGAACAGCGGCAGTCCAGGGACTCTACGAACGTCTGTGAAGCGACAGCTTTACGTGAGGTAGGAAACTAAACGAACGATAATCGTAAATATTTCAACTGCTTGTTAGCTCAATTCACCGTAAACACCTCTGCCTTCTGTCCCTCGTCATAAATGGTGTTTTATTTCACAAAACACGGACCAATTTGTCCGTTTCTTCCCGATTTGTGGATGTAAAGCAAAAACGGAGTGAATGATATTTGTTAGGATCGCCATTTCTTTTTGTCCATGAGTGGTTTGCGTAAAATTTGAATATCTAAATCACCATCTGGAACGCGTCGAGCGTTTCTCTAAAGGTGCCCACAAACAAGGTTAATTGTGGATGTTTGATGTCGAATCACTTGCATTCTTTGAATAATCGCCATTTCTGTAGACGCCGGTATGAGCGATTTTCAAGGTGTTTCAATTAAATTGACATTCAGGGAACTTACACGAATGGATGGCTCAATATTGAGTTTTCTGTAATTACTATCAAATTGTTGGTTTTCTCTCTTGTTAGACATAAACCTTTTATCAAGAACTTGATATATAAAGCTTCGCATTGAATTAGAACGATGTGTTTTCTACAAGGGAGTGTTTGGGTGTTTTTAAAGGCCAGTTTAGCGTCGCGTGACACTGTCAAGTATGAATAGTCTCCCCGATGTGTTATTATTTGCTCTATTTTAGTTAGGCGTGACAAATTCAATTTGACCCCTGTTGCGTTTTTAATTGGATCAAGTGCAGATAAACACAGTTATTTTCATTTCACGGACAAATTGTATACCTTATTTTAGTAAATCTATTCTGTCTATTAGCAGTGTAGGAAAAATGCCAAAATCATGTCCAAATGTCAGGCAAAGTTCAAAGTGTTTGAGCCATAACAGCCCCTTCTCAGTCAGTAGAGCGGGCGAGCTGATCACGAAAGCAAGCTCGACTGGACTGGAACGAGCGAATGAGCCGAGGGAAAAGTCGCTCGCTCGCTCGATCGATCACCGATCGCGTGATATGCTCCCCCGCTAGACAATCCAGAGAGCGACTATTATCAGATTTTGTCTACAATCGTTAAGTTCCGCATGATTTCAGTGCTAGAATGTTCCCGTTTGTACGGCTGATGTGTGGCATTTCAGTAACGCGGCAGTTTTCGCAACTCCTGAAAACTTTTCACGGAATATTTCCGTTTGACTGGACTTCCCACCGAAAATTTCGTTTTTTTGCCTTGGTTGTTCGAATCTTTGTTTGTTTACTCTTTTCGGTTGAATGGAAAGCACTCGTAATTTGACGTACTTGTTGTCGTTACCCTCAGGCTATCGTAGGTCATAGTTCGAAAATTTAAGGTGGCTCTGAACCCCACCTACAGAATTTTTTTAAACTTTGCCAAAAGTTGCATCTTAACCTACTGATCAAAATTAGACCATAAAAAATAGGGTTCACCGAGTCATTTTTGAGTAATTAACACTTAAAACTAAAATTAAGGGTGTTTTTAGCACGTTATTCTGTTCCTATAGTAACATATTGTGTCACAAAAATGATAACAACGTGTTCACCAATCATTGGGCATTCGTTTGATATCATGATTGTAACATCTACTGTTAAAGAGTTGTTATAATGACCCATCAAATTCTAAGTCTTAAAATGCACCTAAACCCTAATTATTTTTTTTTAATCAACTCAATGTACGTTCAAAAGTCGAATAGTGAAATATTTCTTGTTTTTAACATTGCGTTAGTGAGTTATAGAGATTTGAAGTTACAAAATGCTAATAAGATGACGTCAAATGCAGACTCGTTTTTTATACAACTACTTGTTTCCACCTCCGAGTAATATTTTTTTTTTACAAATCAATTGACTATAAACAGTTTTTATTAGTATTTCTTAAATTAATTATCCTTAAGATGTGAACTGCGTATCGTAAATTGAAATAGAAATAATGGTAAAGTCTGCATTTGACATCACCTAATTAGCATTTTGTAAATTCAAATCTCTATAACTCACTAACGCGACGTTAAAAACAAGAAATATTTCACTATTCGACTTTTGAACGTACATTGAGTTAATTAAAAGAAAAAAAATTAGGGTTTAGGTGCACTTTAAAAAGTTCTGGAAACTGTTGGGAGCCACCTTAAAGGGGCATTGTCACGAATATTTTACTGTGTGTTGGTCAAAATACACTAAATGTATGACAAAGTACCTATGCTCAAACATAAAATTGCTTTTAGAACACCAAGAATATAATATCAAGTGATTTCTTCAAGGAAGAACAAACCATAATGAGTTTTTCTACGATTTTTCCACGACTCTTGGAAGGACAATTTTTTCAAGTTGCAATCCATTTCCATCCTGGCCATCCGCAGCCAAAGATAATGAATACTAGTTTCTGTGCACTCGAAGAGTATTTGTTAACAAAACTGGACCATTATTTTAAGGTTTTCATTGAAACAAATGTGTGTTTTGGCTTTTCAAAGTGATCAATTATGCAGACATGTGATGTAGTTCTAACTGTTGAGTCCATGGATGAAATCCTTTGGTGTGACCATTCAAATGAAACCTCTTCAGCAGTGCTTTTGCATGGTACCATTTGTTTTTCAATATTTTACAAAATGAAATTTGGGATTTTTCTTTAATTTCGATATTTAATGTAACCTTATTTCTGGTCCAAGTACCGGTAGATATTGTGTACTCATTCATCCTCTATCGATGAAACTTAATTCTCATGTCTGTCTGTCTTCTCCAGGGCCCTGTTTGACTATGACAAAACGAAGGACAGCGGTCTCCCCAGCCAAGGCCTCAGTTTCAAATATGGTGATATTCTTCACGTGACCAATGCCAGTGATGACGAGTGGTGGCAGGCAAGACGACTGAATGCTCTGGGGGAGGAGGAAGGGAGGGGTGTTATCCCTAGTAAAAGAAGGCAAGTGAATCCACCGTAGGAAAAAAGATGGCGGCTGTTCATTTTACCACAATACCTTGCGGACCTAACACAGCACATAAGGCACAAAGAAAGCCAAATTTTTACAATATTTGTTCCAGTACTAAGGACAATGTGTAGACCAGGTTTGAAGATCTTATAACTTTTCGTTACATTTTTATGAACGTTGTTAAGGTTTTTGTGCGCTAAGAATTATGGGTAAATGTACCAGTCGCCATCTTTTTTTCCTAGCGAGGATTGTTGTAGAACCGTAGAATTCCGATAGGGCCGTCATCACTCATGCCGGTACGGCAACGAGTTAAGGTTTGCCCTCCGTTTTTCTTTTCTTTTCTCTCCGTGTTTTCGTATCTACTTTTGTGCATCGCGTTAGATCTGGGTACAAAAATACGCACGCATGCACTGCGTTAAAATTTTGAGCCCACGATGCTTGGGATTCGGTGTAATCGGCGTCGTTTTGCAAGCAAAGCGAAACAAATTTGGATTTTATTGTTTGTTGCTGTTTACCCGTGACGGATACGGCAACGAGGTAAAGTTTGTCCTCCGTTTTTCTTTTTATTCTCCGTGTTTTTGTCTCTCATTTGTGCATCGCATTAGATCTGGGTGCGAGAATACGCAAACTGATTTTGGTTTCGGATGTCTACGGGTGCTTACTAGCTTGCCCGGCGGGTCAGGTCGTTAATATTATGCGCCTTTTTTGAAGATCTAGCCTGTTCCTACAATTCTATCAAAATGGACTATTCACGAATTGACCTATCTGGCCAACCAGTTGTCCAGTTCTGACAAATAATTGTGTAGTTCTAATAAGTGGTAAGCGCCATATGGGATCTGTTTCTTTCGGGTATTTTTGTTTGTTTGTTTGAGAATTTCACGGTTAAAGTCTTTTCAAAGATGTGTTACAAGTTTAAGCTGTTACTTCTTGGTCTCCTGTTCTTCGGCGTGAGCGCAATATCTGCGCTGCACTGCGCGCAGTGATGTGGCCCAACCATTTACGTGGTTACGTTATTTTAGGTATTCCTATTGTAAGACCTAAAATTGATCTCCGCTCTCCTTCAGGGTCGAGAGAAGAGAAAAATCGAGAATGAAGTCAGTGAAATTTTCAAGAACTAGCGAGGACAACAAAACTAAGGCGAGTATTTTATTCAAGCCATTCTTATACTCTTATTTTCTTTCCACGCGTTAAGCCAGTTAAATTCACATCAGGAGATCTTAAGAAGATAGCTTCATATATTACATTTTAGTATAAATCTACTAGCGTTCTTTCACAAATGCTGTACTCTTATTGGCTACGCTACTCACTATCTATTCTGTTGTAGAAAGTGAGTAAAGTGAAGAGCCTAAAGGCGGCCGCTTCTTTGCGTTTTTAAAGTGTCTGTGAAGAGTATTTGTTGTTAAATTTTGAATGTCTTGTAGATTTATACTAAAACTAGCAGTAATCAAAGATTAATAAGTGCGTTCAAGGTTCAATGAATTTAACCAAAATCATAGGAAAAGATATGAGCAAATTAGAAGTATTTAAACAGCAACATGAACAACAGTAATTTTAATAGTGAAACCAAAAAAATGTAACAAAACATGTCTATCTACTTAGTTACAATGTAGTTCAGATACTGATTGTGCGAGACTAATTTTGTAACAGTAACATGAATGATAGTAACTTGAATAGTTGCATGGGAAAAGGTAACAAAACATGTAAATTTGGCGCAAATGGCCACCAAGTACAATGACTCGGTTTGTTTGGTTTGTATTTGTGACCGCTATGGGTCAAAGCACAATGGCTTGGTTGATTTGCTTTGAGACAACTTTGGGTCAGAGTACATCGTTTGATTTGCTTTGTTGTTCGACAAACTCGAGGACCAATTCGAAGCAGGACAGCAGCGAAGGTCTTCGGTTTGTTGCAGTTGGGACGCTGACGTCGGGCTTTCCACATGCTCTTGGAATACTAAAAACTTTCATGGTAAGGCTTTGACAAGTTGAAGCGATGAACTTTTTAAGAAACATCGCATGAAGTTTGAGAAAAATGATTGCACTTACCGAATAATCCAAAGATATCCACGCTTGATCACACGGACGGACGCACAAGGTATTTTTCAGCTGAAAAGGTGGAGCCTGCAATTTCTTTGGCCAGCTTTTGGGCTTAAAATTGGTGCGCGCGCATAATAATTATTCAAAATGGCGCAGATTTTGAACATCGCCCGTCCATGGTTAAGCCTAAAGAATACCGTTCAGAAGGACGTCGGACACCTTATTGAAACTTATATAACGGAGTAACTGGTTAGCTTTCAGTTGATGTTATGGGTAGCAGTTTATGTAGTTAAATTTAGGCCTAAACAACCCGAGAAGCTAGGTGGTAGAGTGGTACGGTAGGCTATCTAAGCCTAAGCCTAACTGAGATCACAGGTTCAATCCTGAGTAGGGGATTTTAGATTTTCTTTTTTACACTTAAAAATTTATTGAAAATAAAATTCTAAGTGTCGACGTTACGTTATATAAGTCTTAATAAGGTGTCCGACGTCCCTCTAAACGGTATTCTTTAGGCACAACCCCCGTCCATCGAACCAAAAAATCTCGATTCTTCACGCCTGGCATGCACAGGTATCCCATCGACCACAGGATGCCCAAATCCGGTTGAAATTAGGATGGCGTTCTCCTAACGTCGAACGCAACAATTAGATTATTCGCTCTTAATAATTTTTTTAAATTAAAATAATCTTTATTAACAAATTCTCAAACAATCTTACGTTTACAATTATACAATTAAACAATAATAATAATAATAATGTATAATTTATACAGCGCCATTTCCTTGTAGCCCAATGGCGCTTTACAATCACATAATTCATCAAATAAATAACTAAAACTAGACCTAAAATAACTAAAATATGATTTCTATCTTCGCCCTCATCAGCTATCATACGATAAAAATCTCGAGCTCATAATCTAATTGTTAAATATTAATCTAGTATATGGCCTAACTTGCCACGAGTCTGTCGAAGCTCAGTGGTTAGATCATCCGATTGGTATGCGGAAAGTCATTGGTTCAATTCCTGTCGGGGACTATGATATTTACTTTGTCCCACGCTCGTGACATGATGAACATTACATCCGACCGGTGTACGGAATCATCCGATCGGTGTACGGAATCATCCGACCAGTGTACGGAATCATCCGACCGGTGCACGGAATCATCCGACCGGTGTGCGGAATCATCCGACCGGTGTACGGAATCATCCGACCGGTGTGCGGAATCATCCGATTGGTGTGCGGAAAGTCGTTGGTTCAATTCCTGTCGGGGATTTTTTCGTTGTCCCACGTTCGTGACAGGATGAACATTACATCTCAACCACTTCATTGCCGAGCTTAAAATTAACCATCATCTCTCTTTATTTAAAGTGCACCTAACCCCCAATATTTTTTTTCTTTTAATCAACTCAATGTACGTTGAAAAGTCAAATAGTGAAATATTTCTTGTTTTTAACCTTGCGTTAGTGAGTTATAGAGATTTGAATTTACAAAATGCTAATTACATGACGTCAAATCAAGACTTTACCATTATTTCTACTTAAATTTACAATACGCAGCTCACAGCTTAAGGATAATCAATTTAAGAAATACTAAATAAAAGCTGTTAATAATTGATTTTTAAAAAATATATTACTTGGAGGTGGAAACAAATAGTTGTATAATAAACGAGTCTTGATTTGACGTCATCTTATTAACATTTGGTAAATTCAAACCTCTATAATTCACTAACGCAACGTTAAAACAAGAAATGTTTAACTATTCAACTTTTCAACGTACATAGAGTTTTTTTTTTTTTTTTTTAATTGAAGTTTATTGATAAGTACAATACAATATACAATATTAACACACAATGAACAACGTTACAGAACTAAAATAAAAGGAACAGACAAAATACAACTGCTATATCAAGTTTGTTTGCGGCTAAATGCTCAGGGATTCACGGACGCTTGAAGGCTCTATGGTTAATTTGTGTTTCAGAAAAGCTTTAAAGGCTGAGAAACTATATGGTTCGCTTTCTTTGGCTGCGGTGTAGATATAAAAACGAGCGACAATCAGGCAAAGATTAAACTTATGGAAGGATCTACTCTCAGGGAGATATCCGTAAATCTTATCGTTATTGTTCAAGGACACTGAGGGCGAATTATTATCGTTCCACCAAGAGGTAAAAAGGTTCCAGAAGGAGTGGACATGCTGGCATTCTGCAAACAGATGCTCTACGGTTTGCTTCAATTCACACACATGACAGGAGGCGCTGTCAGCAATTTTGGCCTTGAAAAGTTTGTCGCGAGTGTACAGAATATGATGGTTTATTTTAAACTGAAACATCGAAAGCTTTATGTTTTTTGTGAGCTTGAATGGAAGAACGTATAACGCCTCAATAGGCCATTTCCGAGTTACGTTATGCCTCGTTGTCAAAGTGAGGCTAGGTGCACAACCTTTCATACGAAAATGAGTTTTATTTGCATTTGAATAAAAACTCATTTTCATTTGAAAGGTTGTGCACCTAGCCTCGCTTTGACAACGAGGCATAACGTAACTCGGAAATGGCCAATTGTCCGATCTGTGAAGCCAGCCTCAACAAGACGAACTTCTGATGTAGGTTTTTGGAAAGATTTAGATACATAAAACGCGCGTGCTTGCCGACAAGTGGGAGGTGAGTTGTTAAATGACTGAACTGACTCATCCGAAACTACCAAGTCATTTTCGTTATCACGTCTAAAGACTTTCCTCCAATGCTTTGGTATTGCGTTACACAAGCCAATATAGCACAAAAAGGTTGTGTTAATTTTGTACTTTTCCGTACATAGAGTTGATTAAGTGAAAAACAATTTTGGGGTTAGGTACACTTTAAGATAGCTTCAGTTATATTTCATTTGATTGTGATAGTCTGATGCGTGTGTAAGCGCGAGGGGACGCTTTTCTTTCATTCACTACGTTGAAGTCTAATGTCCAGTGGAGTGTAACTACTCTAGAAAAGTCAATAACGGTGTATTCGTTCTCTTTTCCTCACAGACCTCATTTAACGAAGGCTCAGGTGGTCGCAAACGCAGCTTTAAATTTTCCAAGAAATTACCATTCTTCAAGAAAGATTCTGAAAATGAACAAACAAGTGACGTAGAACCAAGCTACACCTCGAACGCCAGCGACAGTGAGAGCAGTTACAGCGCCCGCGCGGAAGATAGTATTCTGTCGTACGAGGCTGTTGTACAACATGAGTTACAATACACCAGACCTGTCATAGTACTAGGACCACTCAAGGACAGAATCAATGATGACCTAATCTCAGAATTCCCGGATAAATTTGGCAGCTGTGTGCCCCGTATGTAGCCATGTTTATTTGTTTGAGTCATTTTTGACGTATTGCAGTCGATTTTCGAATAGAGGGGTTCTCAGTTGAATTCCGTGTTTTCCCGCGCTTGGCACCGGTTTTTTCCCGCGCTAGGTACCGTTTCCGTGTTTTCGCGCGCTTGGCATCGGGTTTTTTTCCGCGCTAGGTACCGGTTCTGTGTTTTCCCGCGCTTAGTATCTGTGTTTTCCCGCGCTTAACACCAGTTGCATGTTTTTGCTTCAAGTTGTGATTGGTTCAGTGTGTTATTTTTGCGGCTGTTTAATTGGTTGGTTTCGGTTTTACGGCACTCAATTGAGACCGCTCACGTGATTATCTTTGGGAGAAGTGTAAATCGCAATAAACTTACACAAAACGTTTCCTTTCGCTGCAGACACGACACGCGAGAGAAGGGATTACGAGGTGGACGGACGTGATTATCATTTCGTGGCTTCTCGCGAAGAGATGGAGAGATCGATTCAGAACCACATGTTCATTGAAGCCGGTCAATATAACGAGAACCTTTACGGGACGAGCGTACAGTCGGTAAAAGAAGTCTCGGAAAAGGTGAGAAATACGCATGAAAAGCAAACATTTCGCAAATATATTTTACAAAATATCGACAAACTGACACCGGCAGAGAAAAGTACTGCTCAGTGGCTTTCAATTGAATGGTCACACTTTAGGATATCATCCACAGACTTAAAAGTTAGAACCACTTTGTACAGCAAAATAAACAGTACCACAGGAAAGTACTGCTCAATAGCTTTTATTTGTATGGTCGCAATTTGGGATTTCATTCAGACTCAAAAGTGAGAACCAACTTGTACAGCACAATAAACAGTACCACAGGAAAGTACTGCTCAGTAGCTTTCATTTGTCATCGGTGTTGAATGGCTTCACTGTAGGATTTCAACCAGACTTTATAAAGTTAGAACTTGAAGTTCACCTTTAGAAATGAAAGGACCATCATAATGATTTCCTTCTCTTTTTTCCAGAATAAGCACTGTATTTTGGATGTCAGTGGCTATGCTATCAAGCGTCTCCAGGTCGCCACCTTGTATCCAATCGCACTCTTTTTGAAACCAAAATCCGTGGATTCCATCCGGGAACTTAATAAGCGGCTGACCGAGGAGCAGGCGCAGAAGACGTACGACAGAGCGCTGAAACTGGAGCAGGAATTTGGAGAATACTTCACAGGTGAGGGGAACTGAAACAGTACTACAGTCAACTGTCTCTAAGACAGACACCGTCGGGACCGGCCCCAAATGTCCGTCTTAGAGAGGTGTGTGATGTCCGGCTTATAGAGAGTCGAGGTATCGTAACACCAGTCATTCTGAGAATCTGAACCTATGCGCAATGAATACACGTCTGTTTTAAGTCTGTTAAAAGTCGTTTACTTACAACAACAACAACCAACAACAACCCTTTCCATGTATGCTATTACCGAAGTGTAACATCAACAAATTCATAACAAAAAATGACAACAAACCCCGATATTGCTCAGTACGGACTGTAATTCAGCTTTAAGAGAGAGTTAACTCTACAGATTTGATGTACAATTTGTATTTGCTCGCATTTCCAACCTTGCTGACCGCTCTCTTCTCTTGTCTTACAGCGGTTGTTCAAGGTGACACATACGACGAAATCTACACCAAATGCAAGGAGGTGATTCGCCAGCAATCGGGCCCAGTAATTTGGATACCTTCCAAGGAGAAACTCTGATTTGCAATACCTCCAATATAAACAGGCATGCGCAGCGCCAACCTTGTGTTTCCATGGTTACTGGGTGATGGTTAGAACATGGCGTCGTGATTGCCGCTTCATTGCTTCATTGTATTGGCCGCGAGAGGAACGGAATACTGAAGATTTCAGCGTTAACTATTCCAATCCCCCCTACTCCACGTGGTTGTAGAGCCGCCATCTTGAATCTGTAGAGAACGAAAATTTTCTGAGGGGGGTGGGGGGGAGTGTTTACTCTCCAGCTTATTAAGATGGCGGCTCTAAGACCAAATTCGACGACCGAGCGAGAGACTGGTTACAGTCTAATTTCAGTAGCGCGCGAAGCGAAATGGTTTTGTGCCTTTCAAAAGACTTTTTTTTTCAAATCTAGTAGTATATAAAATTCATTACGCGATTATATTTTTGATTTTATTGGTTGACCATTGAAGGCGTGGGCAACAATGGCTGATTTCTTTGCTTACGGTTGTTTTGCTCGACGTCTGAATTAAATCAGGGAATGTGAATAAGATTTTGTACTGTACTTGTTCAGTTCTGGGTTGCGTTACTTTGCGAGGCTTGCTTGACTCGTCCATTATGTGAGTTAGTGTCACGCTAGCGTTTGAAGTAGAGACAAAGCGTGACAGTTCTGTCGTGGATAGGGTGAAGGAAAAACGGCTTGCGTCTGTAAATTAACTGAAATATAAACATTTTCTACATATAGAAAGAATGACGACAATCTATATGGGTTTAGTGAGGGACTAATTTTCTAACTGGCCATCGATTTGTCTCGGTTACCATGCCGGTTTTCTGGGCACCTTGAAAGTAAAAATTCGAAGACTTCAAAGTCCTTGAAAAGTATATTTGGCGCTGGAAATTTTCTGGATTTATTATTCGATGAAGCAAATTAACGCACAAACAAAATGTTGGCAAAAATTTGCCTAAAGGAAACAAAACCTTTCTGGGACATTTGGTGCCGAGAAAGCAACTTTTTATATTGCTTTGTGTCCTTGAAAAGTACTTTAAAGTTTTGGGCCCAGAATGGTATGAATCCTTGCCCATGTCTTTTCCTTGTTGGAAAAAGAAAGGCAACTGATTATGGCCCGTTTGTTTATTCAGTTAGGGTTTCGCATTTGAATATTACGATTTCTTTTCAGACATCGCGTTTGTTGTACAAATGGTTAATTTAAAACTTAACTCTTCCATTCTTAAAGCCGAACTTTTGCTCAAATAATAGTGTACCAATGTTTCAGTGGCCTTCATTTGAATGGTCACTCCCTAGGATTTCATCCACAGACTTAAAAGTTAGAACTACCTTGTAAAGCACAATAAACAGTACCACAGGAAAATACTTCTCAGTAGCTTTCATTTAAATAGAATTTGAAATTTCTTATTTGAATGCTCGCGTTTTGGGATTTCAAACCAAAATAAGCAAAATGAGCGCAAGTTTCTGGCATTCGGGGAATAGAAGGGGTAACGTATAATCAAACGTTACGGAGTTCGTTGCACATTTGAAGGTTTGGTTATAGATGGTTTTCACTCACGTGACTTTCAGTCCTGTGGGACTCAAATGACAAAGGCCATGGCGGCCATGTTAGTGCTCATAACAAAAGAAGTTCATTAAAATTTTCTTGTAGGTGTTTATTTAGATGTGCCTCTCTCCTCTCCTTTCTATATATAATGTGACTTAATTTAAGGTGATTCCTCAGAAATAAAAGTTGTCGAACGATTTTTTTTAATTTTCCCTAACAGCTCCCTACCATAAGTTGTTTCGAAAAATTCAATAAAAAAGATAGGTCACCATGCTCGTTAGAGAGAAAAAGACAGTCGTATTTTCTAACGAGCTTGCGGGCCTTTGATAAAAAACATTCCATCCTCCAAAATGTGCGCGCGCTCATTTTGCTCAACCGTGCACGCTCATTGCTTATAAATTATGGTAATTCTCCTTTTGAAAAATACTCGTAAGAAAATTAAATTTCCAGCTGCGTGTTTTAAAAACCGTTCACTAAAAAGAGTGTTGTTATCAACTGGCTGCCATGAAAGGACTATTACGTGTGTTATGCGCAGTACAGGATGCGCAGTGCAATACTGAGGAATCACCTTAAGTATTATCATCTGCAAAGGTTTTGAGAAAATAATAAATGAAAAAAATTGTAGGTGTGCACCAACATGGCCGCCGTGATGTAACGTGAAAACCACCTATAGAAAGGGAAAGCGGTTTTCAGTTGAGTGTCGTAAAACCAAAATCAAACTTTGACCAATCACAGCAGACACAGACAATCTGATGAACCAATCAGAACACGAAGCAAATACATGCAGCTGGCGCCAAGCGCGGGAAAACGCGTGCGAACAAGTCACGGTTTTGATATTTTACTTCCGATTGGTTGATAAAATGACGCGAGATGTTTCAGCCAATCACAAAGCTTAGCAATACAAAACCAAAGCAATTGTAAAATTACTTTCGGCGCTCAATTGAAAACTGCTCTATATGTATTGTGTATTCAACTGAAACTAAATACAGTGCTGCAACGATACACCGGTGAACCGCGATATATTTTTGTCACGATACGAATATCGATATTTGAACAACATATCGCGATATTATATGATTCTTCATCAACATTCAGAAATTACTGTCTTAAATAACTCCTTACCCAAGTCCAAGCCTTTTTATAGCTATTTATTAAACAAAGGGACAAGAAAGTTCCATCCTTGCTTCGTATAGCTTCGCATGCTTCCGACACATTTTTCATAATTAGTTGTCAGCTGACACAGTCTTGCACGCCCACGGGAAAAACATGCGGTTCGTCGCAAAATGTTCTCCAGTGTTGGTGGAAAAATGTATGTAATGATGTATCGTATCGTATCGTGGCACTTGTATCGAGATATGTATCGTATCGTGAGAAAACGTATCGTCGCAGCCCCAAATACAGTGGAACCTTCTTGTGCGACAAGCTCGTTAAACGGCGACCACTTGTTCATGATACCAAGTTTATTTTTTAGTAAGTGACAACCTCTTCTAGACGATCACTTTAACTGACACTTAGGCGTTCAACCCCCTCTTACAGCCGAGCGCGACGTGCACGTAGGGTCCTGAGGATGAATGTATGTCGACCGCGTATGCCATTCGGTGGCGTCATGATTTGGCGCCAAACATTGAGTGAGCGGGAAGGGGACGCCTGTGTACTTCAGATATTCGACTGCTTACGTTTTTTGTAAGAGATGCGTAGTTAATATTTTGTTTCATTTACAGTGATGTGGTGTCACATAACCCGTGAAACAGAAATTAGACAAATACAGTAGTTGACACTAATTCCATTTTGTTTTTAATTTTGGCTATATCACAGTGACAGTTTAATTCTGTTTCGCGGGTTTTCTAAAATCACTATTGAAGTTTACAAAAATCGCTGTTACTCCCGTTAAATATTGACGATTTCAATTTTCGTCAAGAGAACCATTAATAAATCTTAAAATGAAAGACAAAAACAACATAAACCCTGTGCTATTATAACTTTATTTCCATGACGGTTTAAAAGGGCAATGTCATAGTAAGCATATTTGCCCCCAATGTCGTTCCCAGAGTCCACGTTACCCTTGTCCATCAAAACGGACAATGGGCGCGGGACTCTGGGAACGAAAATGATTTGCCCATGCGCAAAATGCTCCAACAACACCGATTGGAAACTATCAGGTGAATCCTCGAGGGGAAACAAACTATAATCAGTTTTTAAACGATTTTTTGCCAAACCCAACAAGTCCTCAGATCGCAAATTTCAAACCCAAAAGGGCTTTCGCACTTCCCTGTAACTGTTACTCCAAAGTACCCCCCCCCCCCCCCCCCTCGATCTTCAATGAAAATAAAACAGCTTCTTCCGCAGCACCAGCTCCAGCACTTTCCTGGAGACAGGCTATTGTTAATAAAGTAAAATCTGCAAAGGACCGCGAACGATAATGCTGCTAACGGTAAACGTAGGATCTGCGAGAGACCTAACCAGCCAAAAAATGAACAAATATACAATAAACTGCAGGGCTGATCTGACTACGTAAATAGACTTTGCGAGACACCTTCATGACAGAAACCGATAAAGTAGGATCGCAACCGTGGAGTGTTATTGCAACTCATCAGCACGGTGTAGCGAACTAAATATTGCCAGCAAGAACGCCAGCGCAAATATGAACAGCTGACATGGTGAACGGGTCATTGTGAACCCATTTGCGCCAACGTGTCCTCGAGACGAGATTATCTCATATCAATAATAGGCCATTTGCACGATGACGTCATATGACTACATCTACCAGAATCCTTCGGGTTTTTGTTTTGTAGTGCAAATTAAGGCTATTGTTATTTAACCCGCACTGGGATTACAAAATTTAAATAAGAAAGGAAAAACGAAATGAATTCTGGTAGTTGTAGTCAAATGACGCCATCGTGCAAATGGCCTATTGATATTTGACACCGAATTAACGATTATAGTTAATTCCGAACACTGACAGTCTGAAAGGAATTCTGGGAAATCAGCCTTTTTGTTGAAAAAGAACAGTCCTTAGTGTTCGGACAGGACTCGACCCTACGACCCTTCGCTGACTTATCCTCTCGTCTAACCACTGGACCACCACGCTGCTGGTTGAGCAAACCTCAATTTTTTAACATAATAAAATTCATGCGCTTATTCTACACCCTGTAGTAAGCCTATAAAATCACTCGCTTGAAAATAATTTTAGAAAGTAAATGGAAAAGCTTGATCACCAAACCTCGACAACAAGCTAACCATTTGAAATCAGCGCTTAGGCCTAATCACTGTAGATCAATGATATTCTATGCCAAACTCAAATAAATATCTTGCAGATATAGTTTCCCATCGCCTTGTTGTTCGGTAGTCTAGTGGTAAGAAGACGTTCCCAGTAGCGGTAGTTCCGGGTTCGAATCCCGCAGTCCAAATAACATGTTTTTTTTTAATTTCTTCTTTTCTGAAATGTCCTGGGAAACAGTGTTCGGAATTAACTATAATCGTTAATTCGGTGTCAAATAGCAATTATTGATATGAGATAATCTCGTCTCGAGGACATGTTGAAAAAAAAAACGGAAAAATCGCGGGGGAACTGGGGAGTAGGCGGCCAGTTCCCCAGCGATTTTTCCCTTTTGTTACTTCGCGCGTTCCCCACTATCTCGGAGCCTGGAACAGCCTATCATGCTGGCGACATTTAGTTCGCTACACCGTGCTGATGAGTTGCAATAACAACGAAACGGCTGTCCACGGTTGCGATCCTACTTTATCGGTTTCTGTCGTGAAGGTGTCTCGCAAAGTCTATTTACGTAGTCAGATCAGCCCTGCAGTTTATTGTATGTTTGTAGAATAAATCCTTCGGGTCAAAGGTTTTAATCAGTGTTGACTTTGTTGGTGTAATCCGTTGTAATTAATCCGTTAAAATTTTCCGTGAAGTTTAGTTTTCCTTCGCTTTGTTTGGACTAATTATAGTATGTGATTGTTGAAGTAAATGTGAGTGGTTTTTTACCCGATAAAATTGGTAAGAAAGTGGATAAAGCATTTTAATCTGTGCACATGCGGCGAACCGTGAAACCATCCCATTATAGAACCAGGGGTAAAAAGGTGTTTTGAAATTAACAGGCGATGTAGCAGCTCTCGTAAGGTCTTACACCATTGGTTGGCTACCCTTCGAGAGAACAATAGAACAAACAATAAACCCTAGCGCTAAAATCAATAGCAGCTGTGTTTTCAAAACACAAGGCCAATGAAGATAGGTTTCTGAGAGCTGCTGCACTTCCGAAATTCACAACTAATGTGGACAATGAAATTGCAAAAAAACAAGTTTACTCTAAACATGCTAAATAGTAATAAAATAAATAAATAGGAATTTTATAAATGGCAATCCACAAGGTGGCTGTACTTCCACTGTTTCCGGATCGAAATAGAATTTGGAAACGTTGGTTTTTGTGGAGGGGGGGTGGGGGGGGGGGGTGGGGAAACCGGAGTACCCGGAGAAAAACCTCTCGTAGCAAGGATGAGAAGCAATAACAAACTCAACCTACATGTGGTGTCTCCTCAGGGACATGATACCAAGGATAATCCAGGAACTCCCGGGAGGAACTCTCTCCATAAACTTATATGCAGTGGGCCACCAGATGTCCAGCTACTTGATTTGAACAAGTTAGGAGCACGTAAGTTAAAGAAAATGTCACAAAGACGACAACAGAGTACTTGTACAAAGGAAGTCAGATAGTTTCTGTTAAAGGTGACTTGAAGTGATGTGGCAACGCGTGATTCGGGTGACATGTGAGTACATAGTACGGAACCTGATATGGTGAACGGGTCATTGTGTAATCTACTTGCGCTGGCATTGTTGCTGGCGTTATTTAGCTCGCTACACAGTGCTGAAGAGTTGCAATAACAACGAAACAGCTGTCCACGATTGCGATCCTTCTTTATCGGTTTCTGTCGTGATGATGTCTCGCAAAGTCTACTTTTTACGTAGTCAGATCAGCCCTGCAGTTCATTTATATTTGTTCATTTTTTGGCTGGTTAGGTCTCTCGCAGATCCTACGTATTCCGTTAGCAGCATTATCGTTCGCGGTCCTTTGCAGATTTTACTTTATTAACAATAGCCTGTCTCCAGGAAAGTGCTGGAGCTGGTGCTGCGGAAGAACGTGTGAGCCAAAACGAGATCCGTTTAATCCAGTATATTTTGCAAACGACAAATCCATTGAGGTAAACCGCATTATTTTTACATTGTCATCATAAAAACAACATGAAGATGAGTTGAAAATTCAAGAGAAAAACCTTATCCTACTTCTTGACGAACTTCAGTAAACAGAAATTTCAGAGATGTCAGATGATGCAACTGAGATGTCACATGCATGTTGCAACTGATGAAGTTGAAAATTTCTCACCAGTCATCCAGAAGAGACACAAGCTAAGAGACGTTTTCAGAAGGACAACGTGTATTCACTAACTAGAAGGTAAATTGAGGGGAGCAGTGAACAGTATTTTTTGGGATCAAGGGAACATGCAAAAGAATATCTCAGAACATAGAAACCTGACCAAAATGAACAATTTAAAAAGCAAAATATTACAGGGTGAAATTGAATTTATTATTGGAAGCAAGGGAAAATGTGCGCCAACTCCCCCTTCTCCCATCCCCCTCCCCCCCCCCCCCCCCCCCCCCCCGGCACTGATGGTGCAGTTTCTACTCTCAAGTTGTCAACATTTATCAAAAGATATCTGACTACATCTAACTCATGAAGAGAACTACAATTAACGGTACTGGCCCCGGTTGTTCAAAAGGTGGATAGCGCTATCCACCGGATAAATCACTATCCAGCGGATAACACAATTGGTTTTGTTAATACTTATACACTGGATAGTGATTTATTCGGTGGATAGCGCTATCCACCTTTTGAACAACCGGGGCCTGTTGGTTTAAAGACGAGCTTTAGTTTTATTATGTTATTGTAGCAGAAACCCACTTATGGGTTTCTGATTGTAGTTAGGCGTTATCAGTTCTCTGCTGTAAATAGGTATAGCATCTTATTTTCTATTTAGATTAGGTGTTCTCAATAAGTAGAGGGTTCTCCGCTCGGTTTAAGTTATTGTTGTCAGTTATATTCAGTTTTGTTTAGTTTAAACATATCGATTTAAGGAATAGCCATCAGCTAGTCATCCCTTCATTTAAAACAAATATCATGAAGTTTTCTACATCCTACAGGGGTGCAATTTTATGGAATCTTTTACCGGCCGAGTGCCATAAAGTAGTATGCTTAAAGGGCTTTACTAGAATGATTTACTGAGACGCTGAACATAATTAAGGACATTGACTTTGGCAACCTGTACTGTAAGAAACGAATTCACCCATTTCCCGTGAATAGTGTAGAGAAGCGGTTTTATTCTCTTTATATAGTTTTTAGTGTATTGATCTTATTGTATCTTATCTTCAGTATTGTACTTTATCTTTTGTACACATAGTTTTTAGCGTTATTTTACAATTAGCGATTATTTTTATACGACCCCACAAGCTGTTAAGCTTTAAATTTCATCGTGTTTAAATAAAGGTTTAATTATTATTATAATAATAATTTACTTTACTGATACTGGCACAAGAGATTGTCACAAACACGATGAGAGTCGTACAATATACATGAACTGTTTATTGAAACGACTTGCACCGCCTTCAGAGACAACAGTTCCATTTCAGATTCCTCTCTGTTCCATCTTGATTAACAGCATCCGGAAAATAATGCATATTTTGTTTATTATAGCAGTTAAACGCTTAGATAAAGTATGGCGGCCGGGGAATGAAATGCTCCTCTCGTCACACTTTTGCCTCCATAGACTCGATAGTTTGGAGGCCCATTAAAAAACTCCCCCTAAACCCAAGCCACTACACAGCGCGTGTAATGCACATGTACCCCCACGCACATGCGCCACATGCACGCGCTAAAACGCACGAGATACGATCACGCACTCAGTTACGCATACAACCCTAACCTTCGGTCTGGAGCACGGACATTTTTCTGTTTTTGGTCTAAACTGTGCTAAATGCCTCTAGAACACCTAAAGGAAGACAAAAAGTGTTAAAAACTAAGCTGAAAGTCCCGTTTTCTGCCTACGAGCAAACTCTCCTTTGGGCGGACTCCAAGAGGCAAGAAAGTTTACGTCGCAGGTCGGTTAAAATTTGTATCGCCGTGCAATATTCCATGTGTGCATCCCAATGTGTCCGTGGTAAAGCTGAGTTAGTGTAATGTCCTAAAATTTACGCTTGAAAACAACTTTAAAGCAAACCGCAACACGAAATCTTTATCACAGCTTATGTCTTCGCTGTGAATGTTTTTGTTTTTCTTCTTTAAGTGCGTTTGCAATGCTCCCCCGGCCGTCAACAACAAGTTCAATGATAGAGCCATTTTTCCTGTTTAAGTTTTTTAATATTAAGTTTGTTTTATTAATAGCATGATTTTTAATTTAAAAAAAGACTATAAATCGAGAAAGGGGAAAACCCGCGGAAGGCCAAACTTCACTTCCAATCAGCAGAGAACGCGATGTAGTTTCTAGACAATAATAGACAATAGTAGTTTCTAATTTATACAATAATTAGCATCGCGAAAACTTCCTGCCAACAGAACGGAGTTTTAATTCAATTGCATTGGACTTCACTCCTGAATCAGAGGACCTTTACCCTTTTCTACACATGTCTGCAATCAAACATTAAGTGAATGTTATTTAACGAACGTTTTTTTCACTAACAGTTAAGTCTGTGGGCAAAATCCGCTTGAAAACAAAACGTGTGCGGACAATACAAATGAAAGCTGTGGAGTAGTATTTTCCTAGTCCCGGTTGTTAAAAAGGTGGATAGCGCTCTCAATCCACCGGATAAATCACTATCCAGTGGATAACACAATTGGTTTTGTTAATGCTTATCCACTGGATAGTGATTTATCCGGTGGATAGCGCTATCCACCTTTTGAACAACCGGGGCCAATTTCGGTGGTTCTAAAAAAGTGTGACCATATACATCCAAATGAAAGATGAAACCTATAACATGAATAAGTGTGACCATTCAAATGAAAGCTATTGAGCAATACTTTCCTGTGGTGCTGTTTATTATGCTGTAAAGGGTGCTTCTAACTTTTGAGTCTGTGGATAAAAATCTAAAGTATGACCACTTAAATAACAACAGCTCTTGAAACTAAGTACTTTCATCGCAATATTTTCCAGTAGAAAATGGAAAGTTGGAACCGCTCTTAGGAAAGAATTTGTAATCGTCTAACATAAACCTACTTATATCAAAGAGCAATACTCGTATTGGACTTTGTACAACCGCCTCCTCCCTTTAATTTTTCTTGAGGGGAGGAGGCGTACACAGCCGGACTCAGAACGGCTTACTTACATAACGAAACTGAAAACATTTTAGTTAAAATTGAACGTGATATATACAAAACCACGTGATAAGCTTCTGACAAAACACAATCAGATGCTACGGAAAAATTACCCCAGGGTAGAAGGGAAATAATTATACTGGGCTTGTAAAAATACTAATAACTACTGAAGACTGGAGAAATCCGTATCATAGAGTCATAGGGTTTCACGTCCATGTGTCTTCTATAAGCTGGCTCTTAACAATAAAAAAAATTACCTTGGTTTACCTGAAAGAAATCCCCATCCTTAAAGAACGAAAACAATGGGACAAAACGTCTGGACTGTACGTTTCTAGCAATGAACATGAACGTGTTTTGATGACTGCAGAATATTTCTCACACAAACGTCTTCTTACACGCGAATCAGTCGACTGAAAAGTTCAATGGCCGTTTCAGTTTATTTGCAGAGGTTTCTGATCATAACGGATCCGCATGCATCGTCAACCTGCCACACCATATATGCCATCCTCTAGGCGAATTAAAATAATTTAAACCTGTCTATTTTTTGTTAAAACAGCACTAAGTTGATATATGCATGCCTGTCACTTTATACAGGGTGTGTAATAATTAGTTTAAGTGCATGCCAAAGCAACATTGTCCGACAAACCGGTTAGTTGTGCCATTACCGACTTCCCGTGACCTGGTCCGGAACAGTAAAATTCAAACTTAATTGAAAGTGAAAATAAGGACACACTGAACTCTGTGCCTTTAGAGAAGAAGGAAAAAAACACACGACTCGAAATAACAATTAAAGGAAATAATTACACGAGCTACTCACTACCACAAGATAGGGTCCTTGGTGATTTGTGTCACTCACTGATGAAAGTCGACATATAATCCGTAATATTTTGTCACGGTTTATATTTACCAAAAGAGAAGAATATCGCCAAAGTAAACTATACAGTGCATCAATATAATGGTTTTCAACAAAATGTGTATACCATAATTTTCTTTGCTTTTAAAACTTCCTGTCTGATTAGTGTGTTTACAGCTGGTGTTCTTTTTATAAATCACTCTTACACTCGCTCCTCGCTATCTGATAGAAATAAGAAAATGACGGATAAATTTAAACAAAGAGCTCCAAGACATCCTCCCGATCCAGCGTCGTATTCAGTTTAGCAGGTTTAGGCATCTTAAAATAACTCAAACATTATCATTTGAATATTTTTTTATGCTTTTATAATACCGACAAGTTGTCGTTTAATGAGCTCTTGCCAATATATTTACTTTCCTTAACACTTCCTGTCGCGGCTAACACGCTTTTAGTGTAAAATGAAGCGTGAAAAACTTTCGACTAAAACCAACAAGATGTTGTTATCAATGCATATACGTTGTCTCACTCAAATATCACTTCACATTAATGAATACTTGAATCTAGCTAGCATTCAACTGGAAAATTGGGGTAATGTAGTTGGTCTGACAGTGCGCCCCTTCGTGCAAGCGCACTCGCGCTGCCTCCTGCGCACCGGGCCCGCGCATTCGTTGCCATTCTCGTTCCCAGAGCTACACGGTTTTTTTAATTGCGTCGCGTTTTAACCACTGACCAAACGAAACGAGGGCTCTGATTTGCTGCTGTTACAGCAGATTATCAAGTTTATCAAGAGGGTCGTCGATTCCAATAAAGGCGACGCCGTTGTCGCTAAAAGAAAATAGCGGTCGAGCAGAGAAAACCATAAATAAGGCTGCTTACTCAAGAATCGTGGAGTATTTTTTCTCGTGACACATGCTAAAACGCCATCTTTTGGTTATTTGCAGCGATCGGCAAATTTGTTTTACTGCAATCTGGAACCCTGTTTTAATTTCATCATTTTTATTCAACGGAACAGAATCCCTTCGGGTACTCAGATGTTTTCTTTGCTTCATGCTCGTTATTAGCCGCCTGCGAATACAACCGCCTCTTATTTGTTTTACTGCAATCTGGAACCCTGTTTTAATTTCATCATTTTTATTCAACGGAACAGAATCCCTTCGGGTACTCAGATGTTTTCTTTGCTTCATGCTCGTTATTAGCCGCCTGCGAATACAACCGCCTCTTATTTGTTTTACTGCAATCTTGAACCCTGTTTTAATTTCATCATTTTTATTCAACGGAACAGAATCCCTTCGGGTACTCAGATGTTTTCTTTGCTTCATGCTCGTTATTAGCCGCCTGCGAATACAACCGCCTCTTATTTGTTTTACTGCAATCTTGAACCCTGTTTTAATTTCATCATTTTTAACGGAACAGAATCCTTTCGGGTACTCAGATGTTTTCTTTGCCGCCTGCGAATACAACCGCCTCTCATCGCTCCCAGCCGCTAGGGGCGTTCGCGCGCGAGAGCCTCTCTCTCGCGCGCGCGCGAACGACCCTAGCGGCCCGGAGCGATGAGGCAGCTGTATTCGCAGGCTACATGCTCGCGAGTGCTGAACATTACACTCTTGCAAGTATTTTTTTACATTTTTTGTTGAGAAACGGCTGAGAAATATAACAAAATGTATGAAAACGCACGTGCAGTGAAATTTAATATACTGGGCATCTTATAGTTTGACAAGGCTAAAAAAACATGTGCGGTACAGGAAACCCCTTTACAACGAAGACTCCGGTATAACGAACGATATTCTTTAGCCCATTTATAGTAAACTGTACGGAAAAGGACCCTGATATAACGAACCCCCATTATAACTTCGTTATTCTTGGTTTGCACATGGCGTCACGGCGGCCATGAACCTCTTTTGTTCTGGCACCAACATGGCCGCCATGGCCTTTGTCATTTGAGTCCCACAGGACTGAAGGTCACGTGACTGCAAACCATCAATATCGGGGTTTCACTCAGTGTAAGCTGTTAAAATATTAAATTATACATCCTGAAAAAATCTAAATATAACTCACTATTGCTATCTATAACTCTGCAATAAGCGAAAAAATGGTACAACGTTAATGACTTAAAATACTTTTTCCTCTTATATTAGAGTGGTTTTACTTGACGGACCTGTGAAATAGTTAGTAGAACAGCACGCACTATTAGACTATAATTCCATTGTTTTCTTTTGTTTAAGGTGATTCCCTAGAAATAAAAGTTGACATAAGATTTTCTTTAAACTTTCCTTGATTGTTTCCCACAATATAGTGGTCCAAAATCTGCAATAAAAAAATATAGGTCACCGAGCTCGTTTAGGAGATATAATTGTCTCAAGTTAACCTTTAAATCCTTGCAACTGCACTTATCAAGCGCACGTTTATTCCATCAGCTCACACTACGTTTCGCAGGGACAGGAAGCACAGCTTTAAAGTAATTCTTGAAATAACAAAATAGATGTAATGTATTGACCAAATGGAACAATTTGATGTTTGTTTTATGGCGCAGGCACACATCCTGAAAAGGTATTAACTAAAAATATTCGTCGGGTGCGTGATCTCGAGGATATAATTTTGTGTCCACGTAGCGATGGCTACGTATGCTTTCTTCGCGATAACTTTTTTTTCTGACATAATTTTTTTTTTAAAGTTTAACAGCACAAAGAGGAGGACAAAAAGAATGAAATTATGCAAAAAAAAGATAGGTCACCGAGCTCGTTTAGAAGAAAACAACCGATTATTTACTAAGAGAACTGAATCCTCAAAGGCTCAAAGGAAAACCTATTACTTCGGAGTGCGCGCGCGCTCGTGCACGCGCAAATGACGCAAGATATTATGCGCAGTAGTGATGCGCAGTGCAATACTAGGGAATCACCTTAATTTGGACTATCACACACTAATTGTTAGATAGTGTTTCACAGGTCAAGTAAAACCACTCTAACGACCCTACTCGGCAACAAGATGGGTGTGCAGCTCGAACTGCGAGCCTGAGCCTGAACACACTAATTACAGATCGATTACAGAACAGCAAACTGAAAAATGCAACCAGGCTATTTAGAGCTCTGTGCGCCGCCTGATACGAAGAACCCAGTGGGACAAAATAGGAACGTACTCCTCAAACAAATGCACAAATCGCACAAACCCCTTGGAGTTAAAGGGAACCTCCATTGTTATAACAAGTTAAATTGTTGGAAATAAAGTCTAAATTAAAAAATTTTAAAAAGTAGGTGCAAATATAATTTTAGTGTACAAAAAAAATGGATATGAATATCGCCTATTTTCGCTTTTAAATTTCCCGCGCGCCGCCGTTTTGAATATTTATGACGTGTTACGGTTGTCTTATTGTTGTATACAAAAGAACTTCGATTCTTAACAATAGCAGCAACCGTAACACGTCATAATTATTCAAAATGGCGGCGCGCGGGAAATTTGAAAGCGAAAATAGGCGATATTCATATCCATTTTATTTGTACACTATTAAAAAATTATATTTGCACCTGCTTTTTCAAAATTTTAAATTTCGATTTTATTTCCAACAATTTAACGTCAATTTGTTCTGACAATGGAGGTTCCCTTTAAAGGTTACGGTACAATCATAGAAGTCTAGCGAATAAATAAACAACTAAACGTTGAGAAACAGTTCGCGAACTAAGATGAATATACATCACAACCATCCCAGCCTTATAGAGTGATTTCCTCAGACCGTGAAATAGGTAGTACACTAATAGAGGTTAGTAGATCTTATTTCCATTGTTTTCTTTTGTGTCTATTTGACTATTATACACTAACTACTAGAAACTGTTTCACGGTCTGAGGAAAATCACTGTACTTTGCAACATGAACAATATAGTGTCAATTAATAAACGCCGATCGAAGCGGCTCACGTGCGTTACAGAACAATGGGAAAACATTTACATTCTCTGTCACTGTGCCACTTGCAGTTTAACTCCCCGGTTTAACTCCATCGAACGTAAATATATAAATTAACTAGTTACGATATATCTGATAAAATCCTATAGTATTAACAATTAGACCATTGTTTTATTTATCATTATAGACGATCGCCACAGAAGTACAATTTCGTAAAGTACAAGAGACCCTGGGAACGTTTGTAATGCATTTTTCAGAGCTCAATGGAATGAAGCACATATATCTACATATGGAATGAAGCACATATATCTCATGTGGGAGTTTTGCGCAATAATCAATTTAGATTTAGAAGCCACGATTTTTATAGCGTACATGTATTTATTTAGGATTCTAGAGAAGCAAAGCGCGCGAACAATACCTCTTTATTTCATGTTGTTGGTGGCTGTCTGTTTCCAGCTGTTTGGGATTGTCTGGCAGATTCTGGAAGACAGAAGACAACTTCTTCGCCCGACTCTTCGCCGTTTTCAGAAGCCTTTGCTAAATTGCGACAATTTAAAACGAAGCACCGAGCTTACAATGATGTAAAAATGAATAATTTTCACTCATAACTGTTATGATCCTATCAATTCAGATCGAGCAACTGAACTAACATTTCAAATTCAAATGAAAAGTCAACTAACCTATACACTTGTCCTTAGCAAGTTGTTTAAAAAATTTCTAGACCAAGCAAACTGTATGCCAGTGGAACCTTACATTAAATACTGAACAGAAACATTACAAAACACATCAATACAAATACTCACTGAAACCCGTTTATATAAAGGTCGGACATGTCGACATATTAATGACGTCCTTAATCGCTTTGAATTTGTCGGGTAGCAATTTGTGATCATTTGTATATGACAAACAATTTCAATGGATGCATGTTTAAGTTTTTCAGGTCAAATATATCCGTAAAACGTCCAACTTTCGTGATCCTACATTTGTTTGCCCTACGCTTAAATTGTCAAATCGCTTTGCCTACCGACAAAGAGTTACATTTTCGCTTACAAAGCATTTATTTTCCGCCGACGCAGCAGAAAATATTTCGATATTAAATTAAAAAAATTAAATTTCTTTACGAATCAGCTAATCTGTAGGAAGGTAAAAAAAATATTCAATTCTAGATTGTTCAGAAAATCGACGAGCAAGAGAACTTGAAAAGGTTCCTATTAAAATGTCTCAGACAAAAGAAAAACTTGTCAAAGAAAAAATACCTCATGGCAATGAAATTTCCCCTTTCGTAGAAAGTTGTCTAAAAGCGCGCACAAAACAGGAATTGTTGATATTGAAGATGTTGTTTTCACAACTCAGGCGTTATGACGAAATTTAAACCAAACTGTGGCCAAAAAAAATTAGCGGTGCATATCTATTATGATTATCCTATTTTCTGGCAAAACCGCTGCAAAATTCAAAGTAAACCATTCAAATGTAAAGTGATTGTGTAGGTGTTGCAAATTACAGAAAACTGATCAATAGAACAATTTCCCTTTTTAACCGAAAAAGATAAATAATGTTACTATGAAAAAATCATTATCTTGAGAAACAGCTCTTACCTTAGATCCAACGTTGAATATTATTTAAAAGTTTGCCGTTCTGTATTGACACGTAATCTTAATTACATACTTTTTTAACCTAGCGACAATAAAAACAATTTAATCCTTAAAATTATATTTTTAAACAGAGATATGTCTTCATCTAGAAGTCACAGTAAAAGTACATTGAACGAAAGACGTGAAAATCGCTTACACTTGGATAAGAGTATGTTTGAATAAGCAGACTAGAGGCTAGTTTGTAAAGAACAATAACCTAATGGTAAGACTTTACTTTAGTTCACTTTTTTATCGCGCTTAAGTATAAAACGTTTATCCCTAGCTGAAGTCAGTATCGATCAAGAAACGAATGATAAAGTGAGATTTTGATTTGCGATACTCCTAGCACGAATTCAAGTTGATGGTCTTCGGCAGCTCGGGGCACTGAGCAATTCTAATAATTTGACGGTGAAATAGGGGAATTCTACAAGAAATACTTAAAAATCAGAAACTCCTATGATGTAAATATTTTTAAACAGGAAGCACGAGGGAGAAACAAAACGCAAATAACAACTTTTTCTCGCATTATGACCCGCAAGTTGAAAGAAAAATATTTATAAGTTACCTTTCGTCGTTGCCAAGCTCTTTCACGCTTCCTGCCGTGTAGAATCTCCGAGAAAAGTCTTCGATCGCCTAACGTTTAATCCCAGCTATGAATTCAATTTTATCGATATGATTTCGTCAATTTGATAGGCAACACGCAGTGAGCAAACTTTGTCAGAGACAATCGTGATAGAAAAACCTGTCCTGCTTCACGAAGCCACGTTCATCCTTCAGCTTCCAAAGCTTCAAGTGATCGCACAGTTTTTGGACGGCTTGCGTCGCGAATCATGATCTTACGCCGCGACTTGACATGAAGATTTATCCTTGAATGCAGTGAAAAATTACTTTATGTGTCCCGGTTTCGCCGTTTTAAGCCAAATGTAGACGAATTTTAACGACTTCTGATCACCTGCTTGTTGCGTGGGTGGGGTGGGTGGAAATTCGCTTGTGTCAACGTGTTACCTTTCTGTCTAGCTAGTCATAATTAAAACAAGAATATCGGGAGCTTCCCACGCTGAATCGACGCTTTTTTTTTCTGCTTTTCTACTCATAATTCGCGTAAAATATCACAGGTTGTAGCGAGTGGGTTCGTCAGAGTGGACATAGTAATTTTGAGGAGGCGGAGCGCGGTCTGGAAACCACAGAGGTGAAATTCAGCTGTCATGTCAGCGCCAAAAATATGAATGATTCGAAATATTGTATGACTCACTGACAGCTCGTTTATGTTATTAGACAGAAGATTTTAACTAACTCCATTTTTGCAAGCCTGAAGGACAAGTCCAATTCGAGGATACTGCACACAAAAGTCAGCTAAATTCCTAGGTCCGGTTGTTCGAAAGCCGATTATCACTAACCCAGGATTAAACTTAACCGAGGATTTATTTTCTCTTTTTAGAAACGCTTTTAAAAGCTAATTTTAAGCTACATGTGAAAGCAAGTTAAAGTCGAAACTAAAGGGCAAAAAACACTACGAAAAATCTCCACTGATTAATTATTTCGGCTGGAATCAAACTTGTCGCTGGGTTAGCTTAATCGTGCTTTGAACAGCCCGGCTCTGATATGAGATTTACGATTTATCAGTCCTGATATTGTTATATCACCTATCTTATGACCGAAATATTGCCTTTCGCGAGATATTTTTACCTTTTCTGGAGGTGGGCTTAAAAAAAAACGTATTTCTCTCAGATGAGCGGCACGTATCTCAGTATAGTGAAAGGATTGCTACATGGTTCAAACCCCCACACACTCCGAATGAGCGTGGTATTTTAACTTACATTACTCTTTTAACTTTAACTTTTCATGCAAATGAGTTTAAATATAGAATTCTACTAAATTTCGTGCATTTTTTTTTTCGTGCATTTTGATTTGGATTTGAAAGCCGGACAATTTGAGCACCTGTAAATGTTTTATTCCTTTTGTTGATAGATTTTTTAAGCAAAATAAAAATAGTTTATTTCACTGGAGAAAAATAAAATAGATTTCAAGAGCTAAGGGAAATAACAGCATTAACAACCTATTAAAACTATATTGCTATGGTGACCATGTCGTGCATGTTTTCAAGTAAAATGGACGTGTGTTATATATTGCATTGGTATCTCACTTTACCCACCTGTAATTGTGTTGCGATTATGTGGCCGTTGCGAAATAATTGTGTGGACGATCATGTGTAATTGTGGCTCATTGCAGAATATTTGGGAGGAAAATCGTGACAAACCCAAAGAACACCGCACAAAAGAACCCGCCAAATGGCAGCGATAAGCCGTTGAGAGTTGCCGAATCTGAGCTTACAGATGTCAGTAAAATTCTTGTGAAATACTTTACTGATGGCAAATAGGTACAGTCGAACCTCTCCTTAAGTGTTTTCACTAGCGATATAAGTATTGCGTGAAGTGAAAACGAACAGATTAATTGCTTTTCCTTCTGCTTGTGCTTATGCTTATGCCGGCGAGCCCGTTTTCATTGACTGGACACAAGCGCTGTTTTGCTAATGCATTACGGACACCGCTATTCGGCCGCTTCTCTATCACGGCAACTCACAACTTGGTGTAAACTCTAATTTTTCAATAGGGACACCTCCGTTATACGGACATCGGGATCGTCCGTTTTTATTTTTTATTTTATTTTACTACGGTCTCTGCTGTTGTGTCGTTAAGATCATTTTGCCGTTTAATTTCTGTTTCAAATGACCCAAGATAACGGTTGCATGGGTGAGCTATGTGCACTTACACCCTCGCGCACGTGAGCACGGTGTGTTCAGTTTCTAAAGTAAAAATAAAACTAAACGGACATTTAAATCAAGAAAAATTTGTAAGCTAACCACGCTTCCGAAATTCAGATCAGTTTTTTTTTAATTTTAGCATTTTTATTATTATTATTATTTTACCCGATTTAAAATGTTTCTATTTACTTTTCATATTCGTCCATGGGACCACAGAATGCCTTTGCTATCAGTTACATACATACAAACATACACGAAATTTATTTATTAAACTCGAATTTAAAAGTAGATCAACAACCTAATGTGGTTAAGTTCTGTTTTTGTGCCACCTTGCTTTGCCTCTTTTTTAATCATATACATAATTGATAAGTAAGTTCGTCTCACAAGAAAGAGCTAAAAAGGAAGTAACTCTTTTGTTTCAACCTCCAGGTGTTTGTAAAGAGAGGCCATTTCCTTTAAAATTCTGTAATCGAAAACGCTTTACAAGCATCAAGCCGCGGGTGCACGCCTATAATTCCACAAGCGATGCGATATTTTAAAAATCTATCGTATCGACCACGGAATAAAGAACTTAAAGAAGTCGTTCCGCATCAAAGTAGGGTACTTTAGAGCGGACTACGAGTACGAGATTGAGTACGAGTACGACTTTTCAAACCTAGTTCGCGTGCTCTGGATAACCATTTACCACACAAATTTTATACCTAGTCTCCTTATCTTCTGGTCTGCAACAGGAAGGACCGATGGGGAATGTGACTAGCTTTAAATTAAAAAGTCGTAATCGTGCTCAATCTCGCACTTGTAGTTTGTCTCACTCTGATAATAGTTCGTTTAGTTTTAGTTTCTTTTTTTTCGGGAGCTGAACGCACCAAACTCACGTGCGCGAGGGTGTAAGTGCATATTAAGTACCCACGCAACCAGAAATTAAACAGCAAACTGATCCTAACGGCACAAAAGGAGAGACAGAAGTAAGATAAAATAAAAGGGAGCAAGGGACGAACCCAAATGTCGGTATTAAGGAGGTGTCCATAGGTTCGACTAAAAGTATTTCACGAGAATTTCACTGGTTTCTGTAAGCTAAAAACAGGCTAAAAACGATGTTGTAAAAATGTTTCCGTGTAAAGCCGGGCGTTCTTTACCTAGCGCTCAAGGCCGCCTGGTTGTGGAGGGGCATCACGGTTCGCTTCCCCACCTCACCCCCCCCCCCCCCCCTACCCCTGACCCTGCCAAAACAATAAAAACCGCATCACCTTTCATTCGCTCCCGCCGAAAATAAAAACGCCTGGCGAAGAAGGCAGGGGTAAAACAAGCGGTGTGACTCATTAAAATTTACACAAAGGACGAAGCAGCCGGTGATGTTTTTCTTATGTGTAGGGGCTTAAAAGAAAACCGTGGTCTAAACCAGTTTGAGAGGAGGTACACGTTTAGCCATGCGTGCGTGGTTTTCCGTAGGCTACGAAAGACGAAGGCTAGGTAAGAAGTGGTAAAAAGAGTTCTAATTTTTGCTTAAACAATCGCATATGCAACGTGCTTAAGGGCAAACTGTACAGGACAAAAACCAAGATCGAACGTGGACCGTCGAAAACACGCATTCCCGTTTTCGTGCTTAGCACCGGTTGCACGTTTTCCCGTCGTTAGCACCGTGGCACGTTTTCCCGCCGGCTGTTAACACCGGTTGCACGTTTTCCTACGTTTGACACCACATTTTGGTTGGATTTGTTTTCGGTGGTTTCTACACACTATATCAAATTGTACATACAATATAATTACATTAGAAATTTCCATTCATTCCGTTTTATTATCTTATTGGGGGTTATTTATACATTACATCTTTTTTTACAATGAGACGTATAGAAACCATGAAAACCCGTCGGACACCTTAATGAGAATATATAACGGAGTAACTGGTTACCGTACCAGAGTACCACCTAGCTTCTCGGGTTGTTTGGGCCTAAATTTAACTATATAAACTAAGTGCAAACCCTAACCTCAACTGAAAGCTAACCAGTTACTCCGTTATATACTATCATTAAGGTGTCCGACCTCCTTCTGAGCTATAGCAGGTAGACTCTACCTAACAGGATTTGAGTGTGGTGTATATCTTGCTTATCAGGCTACCGTACGACCCAAGCTACAATACACAGTGCTCTCCTCCAGCTGTAACGATTATCAACTGATACTTCGAGTTTTAAGATGAGATACTTTAGAGAAAAGGAGGAAAATGATGCGGCTGACACTTAAGAACAAAATGATTCGCGGGTTACTGAACATTAATTTAGATCAGTACCTTATTCCACATTTCGAGACTAGAACACGCATTAGGGCCTGGTCGCACTACAGTCAAAAACAAAAATCCGCCCGTGCAAAAATCGAGGAAAACAAAAGAAACCGCTCCGGTGGGACACCCTTTTTGTGGAATGTTTTTGTTTTTATGTCATTTTGCATGGGCTAATTTTTGTTTTTGACTGTAGTGCGACCAGGCCCTTAGCCATGGCTATAAGTACTATCCTTACAGAGCTACTAAGAATATTTTCACTATTCTTTCATCCCGCGGACTATTAGTTTATGAAATCATAGTCCCTTCCAGCTGAAATAGTAAATTCAGAGTCTATTGACATTTTTAAATCCCAGTCACGTAGTTATCTGACCGGTAGTTCATATTAGCTTATATTTTATGTGGCTTTTTATATCATTACTAATACTTTAAACAGTTGGTGTGATGTCCCAAAGGATTTTACTAACTTAAATGAATGTAGATGTTGATGTCCCAGTAAATGGAAATTCAGTACAGTCGAACCTCCTTAATAAGGAACCAAAGGAACAGACCAAAGTGTCTGCATTATAGAGGTGTCTGTATTATAGAGGTAGGCATTGTATGAATTTTTGTATCTTAGGGACTGAGAGAACTGTCCGTAATAGAGAGGTGTCCATGTTATGGAGGTGTCTGTAAGGAAATGTTCGACTGAATATAAAAATTTTGATTATGGTAATGTTACAGTGATGATGATGATGATGATGATGAAGATGATGATGACCATGATTGCAGAGATCCTTAATTTACAATGCCAGTCTTTAAGGACAATCACTGGATGACGAAGACAATGATGATGATGATTGCAGAGATCCTTAATTTACAATGCCAGTCTTTAAGGACAATCACTGGACGACGGAGACAATGATGATGATGATTGCAGAGATCCTTAATTTACAATGCCAGTCTTTAAGGGACTCACTGGATGACGACGACAATGATGATGATGATTGCAGAGACCCTTAATTAACAATGTCAGTCTTTAAGGGACTATCACTGGATGACGACGACAATGATGATGATGATTGCAGAGACCCTTAATTAACAATGTCAGTCTTTAAGGACTATCACTGGATGAGGACGACAATGATGATGATGATTGCAGAGACCCTTAATTAACAATGTCAGTCTTTAAGGACTATCACTGGATGACGACGATGATGATGACGACATGAACTCTACTTCTTCGACACCTTGATCTTGCCTCCCATTTGTTACTTCCTTTGTGAGGTTGTTTGCTAGCAAATCGAAGCTGGAAGAGGAATCATGCTGAAAAACAATAAAATTTGATTTGTTATTGTATGGACAACCCCTGAAACTGACCATCCCCATGCTGGGATTGGTGGTCATCTACTAGGAATGCTACTTGTAAGGAATCCAGCCATGGAAGTAACTGGTGAAAATGTAAATACTTTTTTTATGGCAAAGGTCTTCAAAAGCTAAGTGAGAGCATAACATCCTGCCCCCTCCTCTCCCCAGGGATGGAAGCTAATTGTAGCCCACTGTTAAGCATCCTGTGGGGAGGGGAGTGGGGGGAGGGCCTTGCAGGCTAACTGCAAACCAGAATTATGTTTGCCAATACACGTTGAAAAGAGAGAAGGCAGAGAGAGAAAATCCGGGGGGGGGGGGGGGGGGGAAACTCCTTTATAAAAGTGACAGGGTGATCTTCATACCTTTAAGGGGGGAGGGTTTACAATTTTTGGATTGGTACCACTGAGAGTGTTTGAATTGAAAATGACCAATTGTCAGAGTTACTCTGATACCATTTAGGGTAATAAGCCAGAAAAATGTGCTAAAAGGAACATATTTGTAAAATTAAGTCAACTTAGTTAACTGGGGAGAAAGAAACACGAATAAGCTTTGTAGTTTCTTTTCGGCTTCCCCACCACTTTTTCTTTGTAAATTATTTAAATTATTCTATTGTATTCTCTTCTGTTATACCCTGTGAGCAGTGGATTCTCCTACGCCAAGCTACACCGAACGAGAGAGAAACCACTGCGAGCATCTGTTTGCTTTTCCATCGAGCATATGCAGCCATGTGACGCCCCACGTGAAGCATTTGATGTTATTTCGCGGGAAAATTGTAGCATGTGCCGTTGTTTCGTTACATAGTGGGCTCGCTTAAACGCAGCAGTTACATAGATGAGTGCATACGCAAGAGGCTAAACAAGTTTGTAAGACTTGTTTTACCTGTTGAAAGTTAATTTATTCGTCCATGATGCTGGACGGTGGCTCGATCAAAGGAACTAACAGATGCTCGCAGTGGTTTCTCTCTCGTTCGGCGTAGCTCGGCATAGGAGAATCCACTGCTCGCACAGTACTTTTGTTATTACTTGTATGGCAAAAAATAGATAAAAATGTTTCAAAAAGAATTGTTAACTCTTAGGGGTGAAAATTAATGGGCCACACCCACAAAGTGGGTTTCTGGTACGTTTCAAGGGTTCCTTTCAGACATTTCCGACAATCACCCGGTCAATTTATATGGGAATCCTCCCAAGGAGAAAATGTGAAGTGAAATTTCTTGTCCAAGAAACAACAAAACGAAGGGACCTCAGCTCCAACAACCAACCTTGAAGAAGAAAGTTTGATGGGCCTACCACTATACTAAAGCATCTCAACTTCATTTTACAGTAAGAGCAATTGTTTTTGTTTTGTTTTTTAAATTTTATTTTATTTTTTTTTTTAAGAGCAATTGTTACTCATCATTTAGTTTCCTTTATTCACCTGTAAGGATGTTGATCCCCCAGATAGGTTGCTCTGCCAGGAAAAGGTTGCAGCTTGACCATTTGTGTGTCCTTTTGAAAGAGAAAATGTGCAATGATCACTTTCATTAGGTTTTCAAATCATGCAGCTCTCATGAAGCAAATATTATTGAATACTTTCACTTAGAATTGCAACTGGTTTCATGATTTGAGCAATATTGTTTGTTTTTTTTTTTTTTGGGGGGGGGGTTTAATCTGAAATTTAAAGTACACTCAACATACATTTGAGCAAATGTTAATTTTTCTTTAGAATTTATTATAAGTTTACGTCAGAAAAAACATTTTCTTCTTTACCAATTCCACTTCCAGGCTGTGAATTTAAAGTAGAAGTGGAAGGTTGCATAAATTCTTGGAGATTTGAGTCACCAACAGGCTGTTCAGTTTCTGTAGGAACACCTTCCACAAGTCTGCCAAGCCATCCAGATCGCATCTCAATATCTTGAGGATATGGCCTTCGGGGATCTCCTAAATAAATACAACCAGTGGTTTCATTAGAAGGGGGCGGCAACACAGGATTTGGTGTTATTTTCAAAACAAAAGAATGTTTTTTTTTTCTATCAACAGAAACAGAAAAACTAATGGACCAGTTCTGTGATAAATTACCACCCTAGTGTAGGGTTTTTTGTCTTGATCAGGGTATTGATTTTTATCACTCTGATTGGTGAAAATATTCATCGGTCAGATGACGTCAAGAACAAGCTGAAGACTGGGACAGGAGGGATTATTATTTAAGGAGATTCCACGGTTTTGCATTGCGCATCACTTACTGTGCATAATTTCTTGCATCATCAGCACGTGCACGAGCGCACGCACATTTAGAACAGAGGTTTCCTTTGAGACTAAGCTCGCTAAAAAATAAGTGGCTGTTTTCTCGTAAACGAGCATGGGCACCCCACCTTTTTTTCGTCCTTTCTTATCAAGTACCCAAAACCTAAAAATGTGGTTGTTGTTCATCATGGTGTGTAAGATAGGTAAACGATTTTTCGTTTGTCTCACGATGGAGTCACTTTAAGATGTTGATCGCGACGTTTCAACTGCTATTACTGCTAGTCTTCATCAGGCGATGAGGTCGATTGGTTACGTGTCGCTTATGTAGCACCTCATCGACCTCATCGCCTGATGAAGACTAGCAGTAATAGCAGTCGAAACGTCGCGATCAACATCTTAAAGTGACTCCATCGTGAGACAAACGAAAAATCGTTTACCTACCCAAAACCTTTGTATAAGAAAAGACTTATTAAATTTCTATTGTTGAAAATTTAATAAATGAGAGGAATAGAGCTGAACTGCAGTTTCTCTGTTTTGCATTTTAGAAATCAGAAAAACGGATTTTGTCTGATATTTGCCTAGCGCTAAGACTTCTCTGTCTAAAACGAATGTAAAAAGTTTACTGATGTCCAAGTCAATGCATGCAATGTCTTCTTTAGCATGTTCTCATGAGTTTTTGAGTTTTGAGGAGTTTTCAAATAATGACAATGCACATCTATAACAACACTGCTAAAATGTCAAAATTGGGCATATTCGATGATGACAGCTCCTTAACCAACACGGGCACCCCCATTTTTTATTTTAAAATTGAAGTTCTTATATAATGAATATCTCGTAGGCAAAGTTTGAACAAGTTCTATTTCAGTGGAATTACCTTAAGTAATTATTTCAATTTAAATTCTTCCGTGCACGCAGTTGCAACAAAGCTAGCTAATGATATTCACATCCCAAAGGTCCACCTGGAAGTTGCCAAAAGATCTTTTTATTTTACTGGAGCCAATGAATTCAAAAATCTACCTTTTCATGTTAAGTCTAAAAAAATCTTTTATTGAGTTCTTAGATGGTTCCAAACACATTTTTCTTATCTGTAATTATGTTACGATGTAAATAGTCTTTTAATACATGTATTTTTATACTTTTTAAGGACTTTTAGGGACTTTTTATTCTAATAGTTTTAAATATTTTTATATCTTGTGGGGACTTTTTTATTCTAGCATCCTTGTATTTTACTAACTAACAGGACCCCCTTTGATGCCAGTGTTTTTACACTGACAGAGTTATCCTGTTTAAATATTATATATTATGTTATTATGTGCGAGTAGCCTCGGACTGTCTGAGAATCAAGCTGTTATAAGAGGTGCAATGATACATGTGAGATTTTCACAACTGACCTGGCATCCATGACACAGGTGCTTCCACAGCATTACTGCTACTGATACGATGAGCATACTTGATTAGCTCTTCCGATGAAACTGTTCCTGGTCAAAACAAAATATTGTTCATGCAGTGATGAAATATTACAAAATTGAAATTGTATGCATTAATACAATGCTAACCATGAAAAAAATTACATTCAAGGTTCAATGCAGAGAAGGAGTCGAAATTTATGTTGATTTTGGAACTATTGGGATGTTGGTACCCTTACTAAACTACTTCAAAATCTTTCTTATTTACCTTTACTCGCCTGGTTTATGGCAGATAATTTTTTCTTTGCTTGAAACAATGCTTGGGACTAAAAAATGTACAAAAAAATAATAAACAAAAGATTAGGTTATCGATTTTGATTTAATAAGGACATAGGTAATCAACAGCACATAAGTAGCAAAGTTCCTGTTTTAAACCAGCAGAGTACCGTAGTTAGAGAATTTACAGATCTTGCTCTTTGTGAATGTTTCTATTTCAGGAAGTACAGTGCAAGTAGTTACTCTTTGAGCTCAATTCATGAATAAATTTTTTCACTATAATTTTTCTATAGATCTATTAAATGAAGGGGTGAGTGGAATAAAGCCCTAAGTGAATTCTGATCAACTGCTAGCTTCTCCTTCCAGTTTGTCTTGTATATGCTCATATAACAAAAGGAGAATTTGGCTATAGATCACGAGTCACTTAGGGCCTTATCCCAAACTGGAATAAGGCCTTCAGTGACTCCTGAATTCTCCCCTTGTTACATGAGCATATACAAGACAAACTAGAAGGAGAATCTAGCAGTTGATCACAAGTCACTTAGAGCTTTATTCCACTCACCCCTTCAAATGATGGGTGAATCATAGCCAGTTAATCATATTTGAAAAACCTGTCTGTGTACACCACAGTGAAATCAGCTGTAAATTATAAGATAACATATGTCCTAGTGGTGATCATATTAAGGCATATTTATTCTAACTTACTAGTATTTTTTCTGCTTCTTTTAGTTGGGATTCAAGATTAAGAATCTCTTGATCTTTCTTGGAAATTTCTTCTCTAACTGTTTGGATTTCTTGCTGTCTTGCTTGCTGTTCTTGCACTTGTTTAATGGCTGCTTGCAATTCTTTGTCCTTTGCAATAAGCTGATCAACAGCCTTAAAAAAGATGTGGCCATCATTCAAACATTAGTCCAACCTTAAAGACTGGATATTTAAGTCTAGTAGCTCACTCATGTTACTGGCTGTTACTTAACTTCTGTCCCTTATCTTAATCAAAGGCTGTTATGAGCCAACTCGTGTGTATGAAATGTCCGGACCCTCCCCACCCCTGGATGTTTTGCTTTACCCCCCACCCCTTGCGTCCAACTCCCCACCCTCCCCTCCCTCCAAGGTCATCCCCATGGTTAAGGCAGGTGACCATTACATATTACAGGCTCAATGTTTACCGACCCGCCCCTCCTCTAGGCATTTTGCTCCACTGACCCACCACCCCTTGAATCCAACTCCCCATCCTCTCCTCCCTCAATTCTCTCATTTTCATCACTTGCTATTTTCATGTGGGATCACTGAGTCCAAGTATTATTTATTTATTTTTATTATATAATTGTAATATAGAATTATATTTTATTGTATTACTATATTTTTATTTACATACTGACTTGATGACGAGAGCATTGTTAGTTAATAAAGTAGATGTAGATGTAGATGCCATGCTGATGACGCCGAACAAGGTCTGAAACAGCTGTCGATGACTGCTAATGCTTGGACTTACTATTTATTCTGGTGGATCTAGGGGTAATGCCCGCTACATATACCAACATGGACATAGTGCCCTATTTGTGCTGTATTCTGACTTTGTTGCTTTTATCCACATCCCACAAGCCCCACACTTTCATTACTTTCAAGGAGTTTTCGGATATGCTGTAGTTACTCTCCTTCTCATTTTTGTCATAACAGATGAGCTGAATGTCATGTAACACGAAAGAATATACAAAAGGTTTTTATATAAACCTTTGTTGTATCTCCAGAGCTAGCATCTTGTTTTGTCGTTCGGTAAAGTGAGGTTGCTGATAGACTCTCAAATAATTCTCTGGAAATATAAACTCGCGCAATTAAAAACCCTTCTTAATTAAGCAACAAGAAAAAAATAGGGATAACAAATAAATTAAGGATAACAGGAATAACGTACTTTGTCGACTTTTCATAGTCATCTAGTATTGTATTTATCACATCTTTCATGCTTCTTTCTCGGGGAAATGCGGACGCCATTTTGATTTAGAGTGTTGCAATGCATCTTGGGATTGTTTATTATAATAACTCAGCGGACTCCCCCATTGTAGTAAAACAAAATGGCGGACAAAACTGAGAACGAAGCGAGCGAAGGAGCTTTGCCGGCAAAAAGCACGCCGAAAGATGCTTTAGTAATGGGAGCAATTTTAAAAGAAATGGGAATCAGTGAATATGAGCCAAGAGTTATTAACCAGATGCTTGAATATACCTATCGTAAGTTTACTTTATTGATAATTTCCTGACAGTAGTGAAGATTAATTGAACAATTTAATTAGGGAGCGAATTTTAAACGCTGAAAAAAGTGGTCGCATTTCGCCTTTCCGTACATTTGTCTGTAGACTCCGTATAACATCACCTTCTAATTACAAAAAAATGTGGGGATAATTGAGCCCAAATTTAAACTTACAATACAACAAGCTAGTACTATTGTGCTATCCCTTATTTTACGGTTGAACCTGGTAAGATTTCCGTGCAACCCCATACATTAATTATACATGTATGCACTATTGTTTTTCTTCAGGCGTTTTATTGTTTTGGCTTTTGTTTTAGTTTTGAGAAAAGTATGCATAACTAATGTATGGGGTTATACGGAAATCTTTCCTTAGTGTTTGTGACCCAGAGCAGGGGCCCTTACTGGGTACTGTCAGCCGAAGCCAGATGATTCCTGAGGCTCGGGTGGGCCGGGGGCAACTACTCCCTGTATAGTTATATTACTACCTACTACCTGTTTATTTTTATTACTAGAAATACGTGTCTCGCAGAACCTCGCGAAGCTCAGGGGAGGGTGCACCGCGAGTCAAAACTGTCGATTTGCGTATGAGGCTTTTCGCCATTCCACTTCGTCTTCTTTGCAACCAGAAACATTGGTAAAAGGTCCTTTCGATGGTTCGCGTACCGTTTACCGTCCGCCATCTTTGTTAACCATGCTCCTATGTAGGCTTACATGAAGTAGTATCACATTGTTGCCAGGCAACTGCAGGACACCATCAAGTATATATATATAAATATATTTTTCGCTCTAATTCGCGCGGCTTAGCTCCTGAGGCACGACAAATTTATTAACCTCGCTACGCTCGGGCCTTCGGCCCTCGCTTCGCGAGGAACTAGTTATTATTTAAATCACATGGCCATTGAAGAGAGATGGCCTTTAGTGGCAGTTCATCCTTATCAAAACAAAGTTATAAACAAAACAAACAAACAGTATTTTTGTAACAGGTTACATTACAACTGTTCTGGAGGATGCCACTGTTTACTCCAAGCATGCTGGCAAAAAAGAACTTGATGCCGATGATGTACAGTTAGCCATTCAATCAAGACTTGACCATTCTTATACAAATCCACCGCCAAGGGAGGTAAATAAGCTATTTATTTTATCTTTGTTATTTGTTTCATTCATTGAACTTCATGAGTTTTAATTTGACAATATCGATATTAAAGATTTCTTGTGACCTCTCTGTTATTTACAAGGAGAAATTTGACACTACCGGTAATCACTATCGGGCTTAAACGGTTAATATTTTGATAAATCAAGTGCAGGTTATCATTCCTGCTTTCTTTCTACATGTTCTATAGTTTCTCATTGAGATTGCTCGTCAAAAGAATCGCCACCCTTTACCTCAGATTCAAGCAAAGAGTGGTTTACGGCTTCCGCCTGATCGGTACTGCCTCACCTCCACAAACTACAAGGTCAAGGCTCAGAAAAAGGTAATACGTAAAAGAACATACTTGTAGAGTTCAACCACTCATGACCACCAAAAATGTCAGAATTGGTCTTTTAGGAGAGGGTCACTTTTAGAGGCCCTGTTGGAGAAAAGAGTTGTGATTGATATTGAAATTGTGACAAGGGGATCCTTTATCAAGAAATATGGACAGTGACAACTTGGACCCATCAAGGCCTATAATGAGGTAGAATGGTGAACTTTGAGAGACAAGCTACAGTACAGGGAGCCATATTTACCCTCCCCCACCCACATCCCTCCCCTCCCCTCCCCTGTGGTAGGGCCCCTTTACAAGAGGTCTATACAAAAAGTGATTTTAATGAAAACAGTTCATTCATTTCTGTGAAGAACAAAACAACTAGTGTTATGCCACCTTTTAAACTAAGTACAGAACCTAATAATATTCCTCACATTTATGTTTTATTTGCAGCATTCTCAAGTTCGTACCAACCCTGTGGTGGCTCGCACAATCTCCCAGTCATCAATATCAACTCCAATTAAACCTACTCCTTCTGTTACTGTAAAAATGCCAACAACTGCTCCAGTGGCAGCTCCTGTGGGAACTGTGATAAATGTCACAACGCCTGATGGTTCAGCTTCTAGAGGTGTTGGCGCGATAACAGTGAAGCAGGAGTCTCTTGGAAATGCAGGCAAACTCATAGCACAGAAAACCGGGGTGTTGTCCACAGGGACTCCAGTATCACAGGTGTGTATTCTGTTCTTAAGATTTCACTGCCCAGCAATGTTTGGAGCCGGTTTTTTCAAACATTTAATTGCGGCTTATGATTTGCCTGTCATGGTTCACCTATTCACCACACACAAACTGAGTTCACAGAGAAAACACCGACTTCCTGAAAGAGAAAGACCTCATTGCAGTGTGCAGAACCATCTTTCTTCAAACATGATTCTTTAGTTATGATTTATCCGCCATGATTTGACAGTCGTGATTCGTCCATCATAATTTGCCCATTGTCAGAAAATGGCGAAATAAATTCATGGATCTTGTTCTTTGTGGATACTCCTTTTTCAGTTGCAAGCATTAACTCCTTGAGCTCATTTTGTGGGCGAATTTCTTCACCAGTCTTATTGTGGGCGAATCATAGGCAGTGAATCATGTTAAAAAAAACTGCAGTTACATCAGCTGTAACGTTTTTATTTGACAATTTCATTTTTTACGGCAGGTGAAAACTGAACCTGGAGTAACTGCTATTACAAGCACATCCCAAAAAGGTGTACCAGCCACAACTTCCAAGGCCACAGTCATCCCAGCTTCCATGCTCACAGTGTCAGCTCTTCCAAGCATGGATGAGACAGTAGCTAGTACTCAGCAACCTTTGATCACTCCTCTAAAGCGGAAGCATGAGGATGAAGATGATGATTATGACTCATAGCAGTTAAAAAAATAGTTAGGTATTGTTTTCTTTTAAATATCTTTAGTCTGTTCTAGGTGATATGCTCGCTTTCAAAACGTTTTACTCTATTGCCATAGAATTCCGAAACTTAATGGTGCAGTAGATGCTTACAAATACAACTTGGCAATGAATTGAAGTCCATCGCCTAGCGAATAACAAACAATGAATTGTCTCCTATTTTCATCAACATGTCATTTACTAATTAGGGTGAAAAATGTTTGACTCTCAGGAATAGTACAGCAAATTCATTCCAATTTTTTTTTCTACAATTGCGTGAACTTACAATGAAAGTAACTTAAACAAGAAAAATGTCTATCCCCTATTTGCAGTGAAATCCTGAATGGCTTTGGGCTATCGATTGTATCTTAGTCTTTCAAACGTTTTGTAACTATCCGAAAGTAAAGGCTACCCAAACGTAATGGCCCTTTTGGCCAGCTAAATCTGAAAGTAACAGCTTCTGTAGAAACATGTAAAAAGAGAGCAAATCAATTTTGTACAACAACAACAACAACAATTTATTGACAATAATCAAAATAGAACAATATTGATTGTCCCACAAATAGTTACAAACTAATCTAGGCGGGGCAAGGTAAAAGCAATAATATGCACTTATTGACTGAGTGGGAGGGCCAGACGGGAAAATATTTGGCTCGAGGTCATGGCGTACGGACCGAGCACAGCGAGGTCCGTGCGCCATGATTGAGAGCCAAATATTTAACTCGGTCAATAAGTATTTTATAATATGACTAGAAAATACAAGAATAGTCGTGTAGTGCGAGGTCACTTGAACTCGAGCGGGGCCGGACGGTTTTTTCCGAACCGGCTCACGTCAACCCGTCCGGCCCTGTTCACATCACCTTGCGATTCTATTTTCTGTAGGATTGCGTCAGCGGGCCGTACGGTCATATTATAACACATCTTACAAAAAGAAAACTAAGAAAATTACAAGCAGAAAAAAACAGTCTGAGATATTTCGCTACAGCTACACATAAATTGTAAGTACGATAATTTATTACACTAATCTATATTACTACCTGATACAGGTAAATCGTACAGGTCAATCTTTATCCATTAAGCTCAGTTTGTAACAAGTTGAGATGTTGTAGTTTAATTTTCATTTTTTGTTCAATGTTGATTTTCCTTTGTTTTATATTCATCATCATACCGGTATATTAACATAGAAAATAACAATGGAAAATCAAAATTGAACCAAGGATAAAATTGAACAACAACATATACAAGCCTAACCTACATGTACAACTGATAAAAAGTTAAACTGCATTTCTATATTAAATGCATTCATTATTACTGATTTGTATTCAGTGTTTGTCTGTTTGGCCTCTTGACCTTGAGCTCATTTTAACAGAGGGTTGTCCAGTACTCAGACAAATTTATGCATAGCATTGTATTGTATGACCATAACAATAGTTTAACAATACATTCTAGAACTGCACAATGTATTACAGTACAATGCTATGCATAAATTTGTCTCAGTATTGGACAAGTATGTTTTAAGTAATGTTTACAACATGAGCGGGAGTGTTGTATCGGCCTATACAATCACAAGCCGAACTGGTGAAATTCACATGGAAATTAGATACAACCACTCGTGAGTTGTATCTGGAATGCAAGTTAGATACAATCACTCGTGAGTTGTATCAAAATTGTATTGGCCTATACAGGGTAATCATGTCATTGGAATGGCTCATTTCTATTTGTTAGTACCCTTATGAATTATTAATGAATTTTACAACAACTTTTACTCACTGTCTTTTGTGGTTTTTCAAAAATACAGTTGAACCTCTGTGCACGACCACCTCTCGTAAGCATTTAGCTACCTAACACCTCTCATAAGCAACCACTTTCCCAAAATACCAAATTTCTTCCAGTCAAATCCCTATAGTTAAAACCCATAACTGATCGCGACCATTGTCAACGCTGACGATTTGAATTTTTCTATTGTTTTTAAACACTGGTAAGCAACCACTCGGCCATGTTTCTATATATATCACTGCTGATGCAAATTGAATTATATGTACAAGTCCAAAAAAATATAAAAAAATTTTGTTCTTTGCATCACAACAGTCTTTGATATGATACAATAATTTGCACTGATACAGTGTAGGTGCTTTGTACATTGAAATTACTTCACATTCATATGATTCAAAGTTAAGACCACCTGTGGTTTGACCTCTCATATGCGACCACCTTCCGTAAGCAACCTTCTTATCTTTGTATTTTGGGTCGTTACTTACGGGGGCGGGTTGGTCGACTGTAACATATTACCATCAAAGACATTAAAGAACATGTTTTCAACAGATTAGAGCAGTTTTCAATTGAGTGTCGTAAAACCAAAACCAAAGCAATTACTCTGACCCCTCAGAATTTCTACTGATCTTGCATGGGGGGAGCATGGATATTTTTTAGAACTGTACAACATCAACAAACATAATTTGCATTTAGTCGTATTCATACTCTTCAATTCTTTTTAGTTGTCTTGTTCTTGAGCGCTTGGCATTCTCAGCTGCCACTGCACGTGCAGTGGTTGTTGTCAGAAAGTTCCCAGCCTTGGAAGCACCACTCGTTGGAACATCGGGAGGTGGGGTCTGACCCCCTTCACTGACGAGACGTGCTTCGTCAACTTTCCGAGATGCTGAGTTCTTTATGACTGGCGTAAACTGCAGGAGGGTCAGATAGCCAGTGATTTGTGCCAGACGCATTACTGAGACTGAATCATCAGTGCTTCCCATGTGTTCAACAGACTCAACAAACAGACGTCGCCTCAGACGCTCTGATGCCAGAGGACAGATGTTGTCAATGGCTTCAGCATATTCAATGTCTGTCATGAAACCCGGTCTCCGCCCAGGCTGCTGTAGAAGCTTCACTTCCATTTCTTGAAAGCGAGGTTCTCTGTACTTAAGGATGATGTACAGAAAATACTCTGAGACCAATTCCTTGGAAATTTTGTTTTCGCTGAAGGATGTGTACCCCATAGAGAATTGCTCAATGTCTTCTTCATTCATGAAGGGATAAACAACATGCACAAATGTCCTGATGTCCTTGACTTCAACCCATTCCACCAAATTTATGAAATCATTCACAAGCAGGACATAACGGATCACGACAGGATCTATGCTTCCGCACATTGCTTGAGCAAACAGCTGAATGCTTTTGTTGGTTGAAGCAAATTTAACCATGCTTGTTATGAAGTCATAGACAGCAAGGTAAGTGACATCTGGAACCAGATAACGCTCATGGAAGAAAGAATATAATGTATCAACCACGGAAACGATTTGCTCATCTTCAACTGCATAATCATCTTGCCAAATGAGGGATGAGTAAAACTGTTCAATGATTGATGACACCCGATCCTCTGACAGCAACCTGGGAATCTGCCTTGGAGTGGAAGTTCGGGAATGGTAGTCATCCCAGAGGAATTTGTATGATGTGGTGAGATGTTGCTGAGCCTTTAGGATGGAATCATCCCCAAATGACAATGTACTTGCTGTTCTTGCAGATAACGCTTGGATGCTCTCTGGGGTTTCGGGTACAGGATGTTTTTCTTCCCGTAAGATATGAACTGTTGGTCTTATGATTTTGATATGTGTGCAGTTGTGAGGCAGTGACAAAACTTTGTGATTTGTAACTTTGTGCGGGCAGAGTAGAGTGGTTTCACCGCAACTAGCACAAAACTTTGCATCTTTAAATTCATGATAGTTCTTTCCTTGGTTACAGGAGTAGTAAATCATTGCTGAATACTTGCTGAGGATTTTCTCATGTGGGATAAATGGATCTTGATGGTGTGCACTGTTCATAATCTTCACAAAATCAATCTCTTCATCTTCTTCTGGCTCGTTTGTCTTCTTGTCTTTTTCTTTTTCAATGTGGAAGAGGCTTTTCTTTCTTTCCGACTTTTTAGTGGCTTCTCTTTCCATTGCATTTGCCTCTTCCTCAAGCTGAGCCAACTGGTCTTCAAGACTAGATCTCTGGATTTCAATGAGCTGGAATTCATTTTCAACATCAGTAATGCTTTGCTTGAATCTCTCCTTCACCTTGTGTAACTCCTCTTCCAGCCTCACTCTCATCTCGTGTTCATCATCTGGAGTAACACGGAAGTTATTTTCAGATCCACTGCTCTTCAAATCAACCTCAATTGTTGGAGAAGCCTTGTTCTCCTCCACAAATGACTCATATTCTTCAATAACTGCATTCTGCATGGTAAGAAGTTGGTCTTCCAAAAGCTTTGCTGAAGCAATTTCTTGAATAATTTGAGCTCTTCTTGTCAAGACAGCTGGTTTCCGGGGTCTCCTATCAAACACTGTTGAGTCGTTGAATGCATCTTCTAGTGCATCATAGCCCTCTTTGAACTTTTCAAGAAACTTATTTCTGTCCTTGGCTTGATTGACCTCCTCTTTAAGGCCAGAAATGCGCTTCTCATATCTAGAGAAAGTAATTATTGCAAGTAACTAAATAGATTCTTTCTCAAACTCATAAATTAGGAAACTCATTAAAGTTCATAAGGTGATTTAAGCTACTGACCATAAGAAGCAAGTAATGCATTGTTTCATTTGTATGAGACTTAACCCTGTAAATCCACAAATTGAATCTCCAGTCTTTTAGACCTTTTAGTGTGGTTCCAACTTTTAAGTGTACCACTGTGAAATGCCAAAGGGTAACCTGCTAAGCTATATGGGTATGTGCTGCCGTGAAGGATATGATTTTCAAACAGTTATGTCTGGGATAGGGTATAGAAATCGGAGAGTTTTTGGTCCAGAATAGGGTATCATTACCAGGAAACCTATTTAGTGGTACGAAGATAGTTTCTGGAAAGTAGCAAGTCTGGGATAGCGTTGGGATTTCTGTTGTCTAGTCTAGAATAGGATTGCAAATTGCAAAGTGCAGCTGAACATGGTATGGTATAAGGTAAGGGATTCAGAGTCTCAGCGACACACCACCACCCAAAAATATACAGAATCCCCCCTCCCTCAAGCATTCCTTGGGGTTTTGGTTTAATTGGGTATGTTGCCAAGACATAGAGAGGGAGGGTTCGTAGGCAGTGGCGTATCTAGACTCCATTGTAGGAAGGGGGGGGGGGGAGTGAATAAAGAGGGAGGTGCCCAAATGAAAATGTTAGAGACTGAAAAAGATAAGTGGGGGGGGGGGGGGGGGGGGGCGCTCCCCTACATCTGCCACTGGTAGGTATGTCTTTTTATTACTCATCATCATCATCATCACCATCATCACCGTCATCATCATCATCATTATCATCATCATCATCATCATCATCATCATCATCACTTAAGGACTATATACACTGTACATACATTGTACACAGTATACATGGTACATGTATACCGTACCTGTCTTTAGCCGCTTGTTGCATCATCTGTTCGTACTGTATGTTTGCTTCAAGCTTCCTCTGCTCCAAGTTGTTGTTTTCCATTTCAATTTCCATGTTGTAAATCTTATCGCTGCTTTCTTTGAGCATCTTCTTTAGTTGCTCAATGTTCTGATTACAATCTTCGAGCTGTTTGTCCTTGTCGTTGAGTTTGTTTCCTAGCGCGGTGATGTTCGCTTGCAACTGGTCTGCGTTTTTGTCGCGTTCCTCGAAAACACGATTAACCAGGACAAAATATGGAATGCGCTGGATGTAAGACGTCTTGTTCCTTCCCTTCTTGGGTGGCACTGTGGTATATTCGTTACTGTACACAGCGTCGTAAAGTTCATCTCGCAGCATCTTCAAAACTGTTTTATAAACCCCCAAAGTTGGAATCACCTCATCGAAAACATGGAAGCAAGTCGTCATTCGCTCTTCACTTAGTCCTTTCTTTGGCGCGTCCTCCACAAGAAGAACTTCATACCTTGTGGCGGGTGACCGAGAAGATAATGCTCTTCGATCGGAATCCATAACGTCTCGAAAACTACCTGAAAATTATTCAAGCCGCCATGTTTCTTGTTGCTATAAACGAAAACCCGGGCAGTCTGGAAACTAGCGTTTCGCTGACCGCCAAATGATTGTTGCACGGGCTCATTCTTTCTCTTCGGTTCGACATCTCGCTTCTGGCTACAAAAGTAAGTGTGAAATAAAATCCTTTTCCATCCTTGCACCATTTTGAGTTTTTCCACTATTTAAATGATTAGGGTATCGTTTATAGAGTACTTCAATGCTATGTGCAGTCATTGGTGGGGAATCGTACGATTTTGCATCATACTTTGACTCTTCGTTCTTTCGCCAACATGGCGTCCGTTTTCAAGATGTGCTGAAGTTTTGGCTAATGTTTATTTGTCTATTTTTTAGGTAACTAGAGGATTAAAATGTCTCAACCTACGCGGTAAGCTTAGAATATTTTCTGAGTGTTCTATTTTATAGCTTGGTACTGTTTTGGTACCGTGTTGTTCTTCTGTTATATGACTCTCACTTTTTAAACTGTTGAATCTGTTTTTTAATAAGTGAACACTCTCGGAAGGCACCGTTTCCCGTAACCGACCACCTTTCCTCATTCCTAGAGTGTTAACTTACTATAGATTCATCTGTTCTTATTTTAAATATCATAACAAGAACCTCTAGTTTACCATGTCCAGATCTTCGATAACCTGCATTTCCCTGATAGTAAAATTATTTCATATTTAGCCTGTACACCAAAGGCATTGTCCTTGGCTACAAGAGAGGTCTGCGCAATCAACAACCTAACACCTCCCTTATCAGGATTGAAGGAGTCAACGACAAAAATGAAACAGAATTCTACCTTGGCAAACGTGTTGCATTTGTTTACCGGGCTAAAAGAAAGACTGTTGCTAAAGGAGACAAGAAAGCAAGCAAAATCCGTGTGATGTGGGGAAAGGTGATGCGATCTCATGGAAACAGTGGTGTTGTGCGAGCTAAATTCAGGCATAACCTTCCACCAAAAGCTATGGGCGCTACTGTCAGAGTGGTATGTTATTTGCGGGCAAAATTATTTAATTCTCAGGGTTCTCCTTATTAGGCAGTAAACAGTAAACACTGGTGACTGGTCAGGAAGGAAACAGTGAATTTTGTTTCCCGAGAATCTCGAGATTCGAGGGAAACAAAATTCACTGTTTCCCGAGGGATCAGTCATTAAGTGATTTGTTATGCAGCAACACAAAAAAAAAAACACAACACAAGACAGTTTGAAAAACGCACCGAGGACTCAATCCATCATAATCATGCCACCTTTTGTCACGGTCTGATCATGTGCGCTAGTGGGTAACAGTGCAATGTTACCCTCTGACGTCAAAATTGTTGCCCGCTTTTGCAAATGTTGCCCGCTTTGCACAATTGGTGGGAAACAGTTTGTTTGTTAGATGTCGTGACGATGAATCAACCAATCAACTCAGGCGTTGTACTGAGAAAAACTCCAGCTATATAACAATAAAATTTACTATCTCTAACACCATTTACTGAACATTCTACCTCAAAATGCTCAACATTGAGCGACAGACCTACGTGGTAAATCTGTAATATCAGTAGTTACTGCAGTTTCTAATGCCTCTCAAAATTTTTTTTTCTACCTCCTGCATTGAAAGATAAGGAGAACCCTGAATTATATTATCTTTTGTGTTATTTATATTTTGTAAAACTGAGCTATGATGAAATGCATCCAATGTTTTAGTGAAATGCTATAATTTAGCATTACTGATGTCTAACTACACTTGAGCAGAGCTCAGATTGCCTTCGTTAGCTAAAAAGATAACTGTTTTCCAGTCAATGCACTTCACGCATGAACACACCACTTCAACTATTCATCAATTACGTTATTCTTTCATTTCATTTTTCCAAAAAAATTATTCATAATATTGTATCTGATATTCTATAATTGTTGATTCTCAAATTCATAAATAATCCATGACAAGAAAACAAAGGAAATCACTACCTGAAGGAGGTTTTGATATCCTGTATTAATTTGCATAGATTTTGGTGATTTTATTCCTTTGTTTTCTCTGCATTTAATGATCAGTTTGAGAAGCTATATCAAGCACTCAAAGGAGTGTTTCATCAGGTATCCAAACACCTTAAAGTAGGTTGAAAAACTCTGACTACGCCTTGTTTTTTAACCGACTTCACAGTGTTTGGATATCTGATGAAATACTGTTCCTTGTGTAAAATAAATAACTATATTTAGAGAGGAAAGCCACATCAGCTGCAGCTGATATGTTTGCTATATTACTTAATGAATTTTGTTTTTAAGATTGATCTTATAAAAAAGATTTCTTCCGCCATATTGACCGCGCTTCCCAAAATCCAACTCTGAAATGATCAATTTGGTTTATTCAAAAATAAATCCTTATCTTTGAAGCTATGTACAAAGTTACAGTAGTCTTATTTAAGAATGGAATATATACAGAATACAATCTTCATTCTATGTGTTTTAATGTGTGAGGTGCATTGACAGTATGTTGACTGTAAGTCAGTTTTATTTTATTTTATTGTGCTATAGCATTACATGTATAATCCATTGTACTTTTCAACCGTAGACAAGAATTAAGTTAGGTTTGAAGGGAAGGGCCTTGTAATCTGAGTAAAATCACTGGTTAATCTATCACTTAGCAGTTCTTTTTTATGGCACTGTTCATTATGCTGTATAAAGTGGTAGTACATCCTGTGTCTGTAGATGACATCATAAGTGTGACCATTCAAGTGAAAGCTACTGAGCAGTACTTTCCTGTGGTACTGTTTATTATGCTGTACAAGATGGTTCTTACTTTTAAGTCTGTTGATGAAATCCCAAAGTGTGACCATTCAAATGAAAGCTATTGAGCAGTACTTTCCTGTGGTACTGTTTATTATGCGGTACAAGATGGTTCTAACTTTTAAGTCTGTGGATGAAATCTCAAAATGTGACTATTCAATTGAAAGCTATTGAGCAGTACTCTACTGTGGTACTGTTTATTATGCTGTACAAGATGGTTCTAACTTTTAACTCTGTGGATGAAATCCCAAAGTGTGACCATTCAAATGAAAGCTATTGAGCAGTACTTTACTGTGGTACTGTTTATTATGCTGTACAAGATGGTTCTAACTTTTCAGTCTGTTAATGAAATCCCAAAGTGTGACCATTCAAATGATAGCTACTGAGCAGAACTTTCCTGTGATACTGTTTACGAGGTGGTTAAAACGTTTGAGTCTGTGGATGACATAAACTGTAAACATTCTAATGAAAGCTGCTGAGCAGTACTTTCCTGTGGTGCTGTTTATTATGCTGTACGAGGTGGTTGTAATGTTTGAGTCTGTGGGTGAAATCCTAAAGTGTGACCATTGAAATGAAAGCTATTGAGCAGAACTTTCCTGTGATACTGTTTATTATGCTGTACGAGGTGGTTCTAACATTTGAGTCTGTGGATGAAATCCTAAAGTGTGACCATTCAAACGAAAGCTACTGAGCAGTACTTTCCTGTGGTACTGTTTATTACGCTGTACAAGGTGGTTTTAACTTTTGAGTCTGTCGGTGAAATCCCAAAGTGTGACCATTCAGATGAAAGAGTGTAACTTTTTGTCGCGGGTCGCGAGTCGCGACTCAAAGTCGCGAGTCGCGACTGAAAGTCGCGGGTGCGGGTGATAGGTGCGGGTGCGGGTAGTAGGTGCGGGTGCGGGTAAAAGTCGCGGGTAACAAATTATCAAAAAATTAAAATTAAAATACCCAATAAAGGTTAATATAAAATAGCGAATTTTTTTTTTAGTAGGTTTATAATTTTTTGTCTGACCTTTTCACGCAGCGGCTATTTTGTATTACAGCGAACCCATTAAACCGTGAACGCCTAAAATTATTTCTGGAATGTTTATTGTTCTGCGACCAATCAGATTCGAGACGCAACTGCAACAAACCACAAGAGTAATTAGCTGAAAGGTTTCCATCACAAAACGAGTCGGTGGCTTTTGCCGATCCACGATAAATCCTCAGTTTCACCGCCGATTTACAAACACTCTGAAATTGTTTTTTTTTTTTTTTCTATTTCAGAGTTTATGCATAAGCAAAGAATAACTATAAACGATATTTTACTGAAAAAGAGATATTTTACTGAAAAGAGATATTAAAATAATTGAACAGACACGATATTTTACTGAAAAGAGATATTAAAATAATCGAACAGACACGGCTAGACAGCGCGTCTGGAAGCAGAATAATTGTATTCAGTTTTCGATTTTTTAAAAAACGGCCTCTCTGGTGTTGTCAGTTATAATCACTTGTAGGTTTCAGCCTTTTCCCTGTTTGACCAAAACAGTTTACTGAATAAAGTTTGCAAGAGTTTCCCTTACCTTACTCTGGTGTGGAGAACAGTGCATGAAATGTCACGAAGCTCGTTCACGGCAAAACTCTTCCGTCACGCAAGTCGTTAGCCGAACAATTTTTAAATTGAGAATTTTTAAAACGACATGAAATAACGATCTGGATTTTTCTTCCACGATTCTCAATTTTTTTTTATACCCTTTGGAAATACTGAAGTTGTTATTCTTTACTATTTCAGAGGGCTTCTGTATGAGTGAAGGATAGACGGCAGAAGTGAACAAATGTCCAGTTCTAGTACAGTAGTGGAAGCAATTCGCGCGTTTAGTATATTTTAAAAAAAGATACGTTTCCTTCGGTGTTTGCATAAACATTTTATTTATCACTTCTTTGGTTTTGCCTCAAAACGTGCTTGTTTTTGGCCGTCATTTGATGTTTTCGATTCCGTCGGTCCAAAGTAACACAACTACCGAACTGAGGCCTAAATCAAAAGCGAGTGCAATTTTTCAAAATTTGCATGCACTGTTCTCCGCACCAGAGTAAGGTAAGGGAAACTTTTGCAAACTTTATACAGTAAACTGTTTTGGTCAAACAGGGAAAAGGCTGAAACCTACAAGTGATTATAACTGACGACACCAGAGAGGCCGTTTTTTTAAAAAATGGAAAACTGAATACAATTATTCTGCTTCCAGACGCGCTGTCTAGCCGTGTCTGTTCGATTATTTTAATATCTCTTTTCAGTAAAATATCGTTTATAGTTATTCTTTGTTTATGCATAAACTCTGAAATAGAAAAAAAAAACAATTTCAGAGTGTTTGTAAATCGGCGGTGAAACTGAGGATTTATCGTGGATCGGCAAAAGCCACCGACTCGTTTCGTGATCGAAACCTTTCAGCTAATTACTCTTGTGGTTTGTTGCAGTTACGTCTCAAATCTGATTGGTCGCAGAACAATAAACATTCCAGAAATAATTTTAGGCGTTCACGGTTTAATGGGTTCACTGTAATGCAAAATAGCCGCTGCGTGAAAATTATAAACCTACTATGTGAGACATAAAAATTCGCTATTTTATATTAACCTTTATTGGGTATTTTAATTTTAATTTTTTGATAATTTGTTACCCGCGACTTTTACCCGCACCCGCACCTATCACCCGCACCCGCGACTTTGAGTCGCGACTCGCGACCCGCGACAAAAAGTTACACTCCAGATGAAAGCTACTGAGCATTCCTGTAATACTGTTAATTATGCTGTACAAGGTGGTTCTAACTTTTGAGTCTGTGGATGAAATCCCAAAGTGTGACCACTCAAATGAAAGCTATTAAGCAGTACTGTCCTGTGGTACTATTTGTTTGTCACTAATTTTCAAAATACAATTTAAGATTTTGCTTGAATTTAGATTGTGGTCGCTTTTTGAAATGAAAAGGTTTACATGTTGTGGGTCTTAGGAGGTAAAGTTAATCCAGTCATCTTTTTATCTCTTGCAGATGTTGTACCCTTCAAGGATTTAATGTGAATTCTTGTACTCCACTGTTGTACAAAAATAAAATGCCCTTAATATTTCAAATTGTACTTCTCACCTTTGTATTGTATTCCTTTTTGTTCACTGCTTTTGTTATTGGAGACAAGCTTTTAGCCAGAAATTGAAAAGTGGGTGTCCTGAAGATATTTCCCATCATAATTTTTTAAAGAATTGGGTGCCATTTTCATGAATTTCTTCATTAGTGGGTGTCCACAGGATGCCTGGCACCCTGCTGGCTAAAAGCTTGATTGGGGATGTTGTCAGTGGAAAGCACCGTGGTGTAGTGGTTAACACCTTGGACTTCAGATCCAAACGACGGTGGTTTAAGGCCTGGTCTTGGCTGTTGTGTTGTTTCCTGAGCTTTACTCTGCATTGTCTGTCCCCACCCAGATGTATAAAACTAATATTAATGGCTACTGGTGGCATAATGGGGCCATTCGTACAAATTCACCTCCAGCATGTACAGTCCAGTCACATAACATTAGACAAACTAAACAAATTGGAACACAAAAAATTCTTTTTTTTTTTAAGTGACATTTTCCTTGGTGCCGTCGTCGTCATCGTTGCTTAAACTCCTTAAAATATTTTTTTGAAAATCAAAACAGTCACTTTTCTCTGCACAGAAAACCCCTGAAGAACTTGGTTTCCAGGCTTCTTGCCCCAACTCAGTTCCAATTTAGACCCCCAGGACTGTCCACCTTTTGCTTCCATATATGGAGGTGGGCACAGATGCATGTAACGAGCTTCGCACGATGGTTCGGATTTGTTTCCTACCCAGTGCCCGTGCCCCGGATTATAAAAAAATGCTTGGTTACCAATATTTTATGAATGCAGGCGCTATTTATAGATAGAATACATTGTTTACCAGGTAGAAACGACCAGAAAAGACATGACTATTGAAATGTAAGTTATTTTTTAAAAAAATTGAAAAGTTTATTTTAGAGAAATTAAACTTTATTTAGAAAAACATTTTTCCTATAGAGTGTTTTCACATGACGTCATAAAAATTATAAAATCTAAAGTATACATCCCACAAAGCTGTTTCTAACATGGTATGTGGATACCAGTGTTATAATCTTTCACAAAAAGTTTCGGGTTTTTAATAACGATGTTTCCTTTTCGATTTATAAAGGTTGTAAATATGTCACGCAATTCGTCACGCTATTTCAGATAGGCCGTGAAAATAAACAAAATTGAACTAGTTGAAAGTTATTAATGAATTATAGATGCTTACAAGCTGATTTCATGCCTCTTATAGTGAATACAATATTTTGTGATGAGATTTTTGGTGTTTTTAAGACTTTAAAGTCTTTAAATTTTTGGCCGCCATGTTGGTGTTCCTAAGTGGAACACCAAGATGGCCACTCCATACATTTCTTACTAAAAATGTCTATACTCATTCGCCTATAACTCTTGAATGAAATGCTCTTGCGCTTCGAAATTTGGCCCAGATGTGTAGTTTTAAACTCTCTACAATTCCATAAACATTTTAGAAACGAAAACTGCTTCTGAATTTTGATATGACGTCAGTGAAAACGCTCTATAGTCCATGATTATAGAGAAATGGGCTTATTTGCTTTTTTCATCCCATTTCTTGCCATATTATGCTCAGCAAATTAATGTAAACTGCATGCGACTGTATGTCTTAATAGTTTAACAGTTTGGAAAACTATAATCTGCTTGCTTGTGCAACTACGACGAAACGACCAGGATACTTGGGACTTTGCTGCGGACTATTGTGTAGCTGGTTATGTTGAACGACAACTGTATCTGTAGCATATCCTTTTTACCGTGATTCTTGCCTTTGCTCTTGTAGAATATGATGAACGATAAATCCATGGAACAAACTGTAGATACAGGCCTGATGCCGACTTGTCCCCAATCGTCTGTCAATTAATGAAAGAAGGGCGGCCGAGGGGTAATGGGAAAGAGGAGAATTTTGGATTTCCATTGTTCATGGAATTCCATCGCGGAGAAGGATTTCTGTAATTGGAAATCCGTTTTTGGATTTTGCGGGTTTTTTTTTTGGGGGGGGGGGGGAGGGGGGGGGGGGGTGGGGGTGGGATTTCCCAACCGAACGCACCCTATATAGGCCTACTTCCCATCACCCCTCATGCTCCCTCGGCCGCGCTTCTTTCGTCAATAGGCCATTTGCACGATGGCGTCATTTGACTACAACTACCAGAATTAATTTCGTTTTTCCTTTCTTATTTAAATTTTGTAATCCCAGTGCGGTTTAAATAGGCCATTTCCGAGTTGCCTTTAGCCTCTCTATCAAAGCGAGGCTAGGTGCAAAACCTTTCATATGAAAATGAGTTTTCATTCACATGCAAATAAAACTTATTTGCATGTGAATGAAAACTAATTTTCATATGAAAGGTTTCGCACCTAGCCTCGCTCTGATAGAGAGGCTAAAGGCAACTCGGAAATGGCCTATAACGATAGCCCTAATTTGCACATCAAAACAAAAAACTGAAGGATTCTGGTAGTTGTAGTCATATGACGTCATCGTGCAAATAGCCTATTTTAAAAGAGACGAGTCAGGGCTTGCCGTAGACCCTCATAATCTCAACGTTGTGATCTAACAATATTTCGGCTGGCCTGTGAGGAGGGAGAGACTCGTATAAAACTGACGCGGGTGATCGTTAGGTTTTTGAAGGGAACCCCTGAAAGGTACCGGAAACCCGAAAATTGTTCCTGTCAGCAGATTTTTCTGGCTTCATACGCAAAAATAAATGAAAAAAATAAATCACTTTATTTAAGTGTCACACTTTCCAGATCTAATTGGAATTTGGAAGTGTTGTTTTTTGAGGAGAGGGGAGAACCGGAGTACCTGGGAAAAAACCTCTCGGAGCAAGGAGAGAACCAACAACAAACTAAAGATATCGGAATAACTCTGTCTGACAGTGGCCATTTTCGATTCAAACACACTTAATCAGGGTCGTAACGAGGTATATGGGATCAGGGATCAAAGACCTAAAAAAGGGTGGGATCAGGGATCACAACCTCGGATCCGGGATCACAGCCCTCGGGATTGGGATCAGCGTGTTTTCCATTGACTCAAGGATCAGGCAAACAAAATTTTGTGGGATCAGGGATCAAAATTTTCATCACTTTTGGGATCAGGGATTAAAAATTTGCGTAAAAATACGGGATCAGCGATGAAAAAATATACCTCGTTACGACCCTGCTTAATGGCACTCTCGTCACTTTTAATATGGCAGTACCCCTTGGAAGACCTTGTTGTCGTCCAGATATGTCGATGTAAGAGACAGACAGCAGGCTTGTCGACGAAGCTGCAAGAGTCGGTCTTAAGATCAATGCCAAAAAAAAAAAGAGGTTTGTTGTTAACAGCTTTCAGCAGTGGCTGGCTGTGTGGTGTGACGCCTCTTTACATCCAGAGGGTAGCACGAGGTGGTCGAGGTGAAATGAATGTATTGCAACGAGGTTAGACTTGCCACAAGTCGACTGCGAAGTCCTCGAGAGCGCGACAAAGTCGCGAAAAGCGAGCGGTGAAGTCGCGAGAAGTGAGCGACGAAGTTACGAGAGCGAGCGACGAAGTCGCGAGTCCGACGGCCCGACCATCAAAAACGAAAAACGGACTTTGAGAAAGTCTACAACGAGGTCAGCTAGTTTGTTTACATTGTTGTTTACAATGCTATTTTTTGTTTTTGTTTTTTTGTTTGCCAGTCTGTCTTCCTCATTTTCACCATAGTCCAAACCCGTCTCTAAAGCTTCACCGGCGCTTTCATGAGGTCGATAGTCTGTTTTTTTTTTTAGAATAAGGAGGTTAGTTTCTAAAGAAACTGTGGTGCTACGTCGGAAGGAGAGTGAAACATGAAAATTCATAGTCAGTTACACAACTGAGTTTATAAGGTAAATTGGCCATTGTAAAAAGATGATAGATTCAAAAAGCGATTGCTTTGGCTTTAGACTACTAAGCTTTGTGATTGGCTAAAAAATCTCGCGCCACTTTCTCAACCAATCAGAAGCAAAACTTAAGTGCACGCACACTTTTCCCGCGCTTGGCGACGGCTACACTGTAGCTACTTCAAGCTCTGATTGGTTGATTGTATTATCGGCCCTAGTTGTGATTCGCCAGAGCAATGCTTTGTTTTCGGTTTTACAACGCTCAATTGAACACCGCTAAAAAGAACCCTCCTCTCTAATGCTCGTACTAATTCTCCTAGACAAACGTCAAACGCGCAAGTAATTATGATGTCACATGCAAGCGTAATGCGTCATTAATGGTAATGTTCTAATTGCAGTCTTAATGACGCGGAATTTACGCTTAGAATCCAACAAACGTGATGGAATTCTGCGTGCGATAACCGGAACTTTCTTAACACGGCGAAGCTATGTAGAATGTATCAAGAAAATCCCTCTTCTTAATAAGAAGGGATTTTGGGACATGACTGACATCACTCCAGCGAAATTGAGGCGTTGATGCGTGGTGCATAAGTCTAAAGCATCATGTCGCGAAGATCATATGATTTCGCCATGCAGGGCCACGGCCAAGGCCAACGCAAGAAACAAAAGACCAAGGTCCCCATTAAGAATGTTGACTTTCAACCGGTGTCGTTATTTAAAGATCCCAAGGAATCCGAATATGAGGCTATTTGGAGAAGAGATTTGTTTTCACCAGAGGATATGGGAGGGAAAGAAGACGAGAGAAGGAAATATCCTGTCGTTGAAGAGGACCTTCCATTAGCCGTACATGCAGTGGGAATTGGAGAACAGAATCCAAACTACATAGGGCAAGAGTTCAGTGGCATTACTGATCGAATATCGAAGGTATGCCGCACATGTGTTTTGCTTTTACATATACGCCCGTAAAAGAGGGTCGTGAAGGGGGGGGGGGGGGGGGGTCCTAATCTCATTTCCCAGCAAGTTGTTTTTTTCAAATCCCAGCTCAAATCCCACAATCCCAGCCTGTGTTGCTCAAATTGAAATCCCATTCCCATTTTTCTATTGTTTTTGTTTCATGAATCCCAGTCCCAGTGCACAAAATCCCATTTCCCAGCCTCTAAAAAAGGCAAATCCCAGCTCCCATTTTACCCCTTCACGACCCTCGTAAAAGTTCGCGGCACTATTTTCCACAGACTGCATGAGGGGAGCTTTAGAGGGAAAACTGACTGTTTTGAATAGCTCATTAGATCCTTTACTACAGGATCCGGTGCTTCTATTTCGTTACGGTGGTCTTTGCAAATACAGTTACTTGTTTTGCAGTCTACGAAATTGTTTACCTGTTCGTCTAGAAAGTGGGGAAGATGATGCCTCGTGAGTCGCCGACCAGTGAAACAATTGATAACAAAATCTGCCCACATACGGCTGGGTGTTTACCGGAAGCAATATCGCGCTTAAAATGAAACGGGTTTCAGTTGAATGTTGAAAGTAATTTCCCATGCTATGCTTTTCGATTGGCTAAAACATCTCTCGCGCCACTTTATCAACCAATCAGAAGTAAAACCAAAACCGTGACTTGCTCGCACGCGTTTTCCCGCGCTTGGCGCCGGCTACATGTATTTGGATCGAGTTCTGATTGGTTCATTGGATTGTCTGCGTCTGTTGTGATTGGTCAGAGTAATAGCCCATTTCCGAGTTGCTCTTATTCTCCTTTTCAAACCGAGGCCAAGTACAAAACCATTCATATGGATATAAGTTTTATTTACATGTGAAAGAAAACTCATTTTCATATGAATGGTTATGCGCTTGGCCTCGGTTTGAAAAGGAGGCTAAGAGCAACTCGGAAATGAGCTATAACTTTAGTTTTGGTTTTACGACACTCACTTTAAAACCGCTCTATGTCTGATATCAGAACGGAGTGGACTTCTATTGAAACATAAAGAGATAGTCATAGCTTTAAGTAACAGAACTAAACTCTAATGACTTCTGTGACAATGCAAGGACCACTTGGACAAACAGTAGCAAAATGTAGCTAGATCTTTGTGCAGATCAGGATCAGCAATGAACTATATAAAAAAAACTTTAACATGCAAGGCTGATCAGACAGCTCGATTTGTTATTTCGATTAGACAAAACTCAACTAATTAAACTAACTAACTAAACTCTTGTTGTTTTGTTGTTTCAGTTGCTGAATGATTATGAATCAATGTACGATGACACGGATCAGCAGGTATTCGTAAAGTGAACATCACGTATACTTCATGTGTTACATTGTAACCGGGAATACCATAAAAGTAATACATTGCGCGATTTCAAGGACGCGCGCGCGAGGGGCAGGCGCATCTCTTACGCGCGCTTCCTAACAATTGCACTCTATATTCCCGGCCTGACCGATGGATGAAGTCGATAATCGATAAAAATCGATATCAGTCGATAACAATTGATGCCAATTAATCGATTGATATTGGAAATCGATGACCAATCAATCACCGTGATGGAATGGGGAGGGTCCGAATGTTGTTTCGTATTCACGACGGGGTGCTCGTCGTACCTTTTAGGGGTCAAAATTAGAATTATCGCGGTACCTTTCAGGGTATGAGCCGAAAAAATATGACAGAATATGACATGTGTTGTTTTAGAATTGGTACCTCTTAGGGGTAAAAATTATTTTGAGCCACGCCCATCAAACGAGATAATGGTACCTTTTAGGGTGTTTTTCGAAAATTTCCGACGAGCACCCCCGTCATTTTTATATTGGAGTCCCCCCCCCCCCGCCCCAGGGTTTAAACATGACGTCACGGCGGCCATGTTGGTTGGTGTCCCAAAACAATAAAACGGCGGCCATATTGGTGTCCCAAGCTAATCCTGTGGGGATTGAACTCTTTTCTAATGCAAACACTTTGTTTTGTTCAAATAAATTAGCATAGCTGTAGACCGGGTGACTGAAAACACCTTATAGGAGCCTTTGATTCAAGACTGCTGTGCATGAAATGAGTTCTTGCCAGTGCTGAGAATCTAACCTGTACCTTTTTTATTTCAGGGTTATGCCGCTATGGAGGAGCACATTAGTGGACAGGTATTATTGTCTTTGCAAACGGTTAGGACCTGGGAATAGGTGTCCACGACTGTCTGATAAAAGTAACACCGCTTAATAGAGGTTATACTCGCCTGTCAGCTACCTGCATTGACTTGCATTTGGTGACCAAGCGATAAAAAATGTGCCTCAAGATACGTGCGAAATTGATCACCTAGACTAATGACAATTTGTTGCTATTCAATGCAGGTAGTGACAGAACGAATTCGCAACTTGCATTGAATTGCAACAACTTGTATCCAGTTGATCAAGCTCAATTTCGCTGGTGTGTTGGCTCCATTTTTTCAGGACTCAGGCGTATTATACAGGGGCACCCAACGAATCTATTCCTCACTTTATCTGTTCCCCAGCGGAATTCTTGCTGGCTGGCAAAATATTCTGTACATATTTTTTTAATTACCATTTTTGCGCTGGTTGACTTGAGAAAGGAGTCGCAAGAACAAACTGTGCTGACTAACTTGAGCAGATCGAAAAGAGACTGGATCGAAGAAAATCGGAGGACACTTTGTGGCTTAAAAGGGTTCCGCTTCGTAGTAACGAATTTAAGCAGTACTTAGAGATACCCGAACAGGTTAAGTTCGGGACGGCAGTTTATGTACAAAACAATAAACAAAAAAGCTTCAAATAGTTTTTCCATTAATGTTTCATTAGTTCCCAAGCCCCTTTTGATAACTTGTTATTATTGTTTTTTTCATTTATTCAATTTTTTTTTAATTGCTGGCTGTGGGAAACAGACATTATTTTATCCAGATGGCTGGGAATTTCCCTATGTGTTATGCTGGGAAAAAGGAACAGATATATTTTTCCCAGCAACGTAGAAGAACACCTGAAAATGCTTTTATATCATTTATTTTAATTCATTTGAGTAAAATAATGTATTTTACCAAAGATTATTCGTTGGGTGCCCCCGATTATAGTAAGAGCTAAGTTTAATGAGACAGTACAGCTTTGCCGTGCGTGACACGCTTTGTAGGACGTTTTGATAGTGATTTCCCGGGAGTGATTTACACAATAGGCCATTTCCGAGTTGCCTTTAGCCTCTCTATCAAAACGAGGCTAGGTGCGAAACCTTTCATATGAAAATGAGTTTTCATTCACATGCAAATAAAACTTATCTGCATGTGAATGAAAACTCATTTTCATATGAAAGGTTTCGCACCTAGCCTCGCTTTGATTAAGAGGCAAAAGGCAACTCAGAAATGGCCTATTCGTGTCATTGTCATGTCGTAAGCATGTGGCGCATGCAACACCATTGTACCACCTAAAAAGGTCTTTACTGACTCAAGTGTGTTTTTATTTCTTATCAAACTAAACGAGACCTAAAAATAGGTGTCCCTTCTCGCGGCAAACTAAAATCATTGTGGATGATTTTTTTTTTTCACAGATAGCTATGGAGAACTTGATGGCTGATTACAGATCTTTGTGCCGCGAAAGAGAAGAGGTTTGTATACATATTCTCGCACCGTCTTACACTCAGTTACAAGACGAAGTAAATAATATAAACGATAGTGTAAATGGTTCGATTGAACTCAGGAATATAAATAGTTAAGAGAAAGATGTAATGTTGATCGCGTCACGAGCGCCCAGTCGGGGGGGGGGGGGGGGGGTGGGTACTTGACCAATATTTGGGTACGGGGACAACACCCTCTATTTTAGGACCCTGTCTAGAAGACGGCTCGTGCGTGGTTATTGATCTGAGCTTTAAAAAATGGTAGACGGATCCTTTGAAAAGAAAACGACTTCACCTTCCTATGAATATACTAATCACGACAAGGGAAGTCACCACAAGCGCTAAGTTAACTGGAACCATACCCTGTAGCGCATATTCAGACCCTGTTTAGGACAGACTGCATTAAATTATATACCCTGTTCAGGACAAAAGTGCCGAAAACCATACCCTGACCAGCGGCACGTCCCCGTATAGGTCATGTAAGGGAGTACACCCCCCCCCCCCCTTCCAGGCACGAGCGAAGCCCATGTCCCCACGGAATCGAACTCACGACCTTCCGGTAAACCCGCCGGTTGCTCCAACCACTGAGCTACAGGAGACTGGTGGCGAGCTAGGCTATGTACTAGCTTCATGTATGACACGCGTCCTGTTTACTGCTACGTGACTATCAGCAAAGTCACGTCATATGTGGTGATAAGTAAAGAAAGATGGTAAATTTTAAGCTCAGCAATGAAATCATGAGAAATATGCAATGTTGATCATGACACGATCAAGCGTCGAATTATCCTCTAAGAAGTAACCAAAACCAATCAAGCTAACATCAAATTTTATTTTCCCTTCAGCTGCTGTATTCCCTACAAGATGTAAGTAATATTCTTTATGTTGTTATATTAAACCTTTATGATACACTGTCTTGAAAAGGTATTCTCAAACTCATTAATAATTCATGACGAGAACACAAAGAAAATCACTACCGTGAAGGAGGTTTTGAAATCGTTTCTTAATTTGCATAGATTTTGGCGATTTTATTCCTTCGTTTTCTCCGCATTTAACGATCAGTTTGAGAAGCTATATCAAACACTCGAAACAGTGTTTCATCAGATTTCCAAACACCTTGAAGTGGTTTAAAAAAACTCGGCTGCGCCTCGTTTTTCCAATCCACTTCTCGGTGTTTGGAAATCTGATGAAACACTGTTCCTCGTGTTTGATATATTACATAAACGTGTTAGCAACCCTTTCACTCTCGGAGTCAGTTATGAAGGCATGTAGTGTAGTTCTACCTTTTAAATCTGTTTATGAAACCCTATGGTGTCATATCTGCCAACTTTTTGCGAGTGATAGGCGTGAGAATTTTTTCGTCGTGGGAGTGCCAGGATTTTTGAAGGTGATCTGACCAAATCCGAAGAGCACCCGATCTATTCCGAAGATGTCCGAAATTTGCCGAAGATGTTCCGAAGAATTCGGAAGCTTCCATGGATCTCAGGCCTCTGTAGTTGTAATGTTCTGAATGATAAAAACCTACAAAAAAGTGCCATATTTTCATGAACGTAACTATATTTTTAATTGGATCATGCGATCAGTTAGTCAGGCGTGAGAAATTGCTCCATAGGCCTGAGTAGGCGTGAGATCGGAGTTTAGGACTCGCAGGCGTGAGACTTGACAGGGCTATGGTGTGACCATTCGAATGAAACCCCTTTGGCAGTACTTTTGTATGGTACCATTTGTTTTTCAGTATTTTGCAAAATGAAATTTGGGATTTGATATTAATTTTTCAATCTCTTTGGCACTCTCGGTAGTTAAAGCCAGTAAAAGCATATTCCATGTTTACGCGTGGAGTAGCAGTTCATATATTTAAGGCTGTCGAAAGTAATCAAATTTGTTGTTGTAGTTGTCGTGTAACTTTGGCTTAGCGTTGGTTTAAATTGGCTAAAAAAATGCGCAACATGCCAATCAGGAGCCAAACCAATGTGTGTTTTTCGGCACTTAGGGATGGACCATTTTATTTTTGAGAGGGGGTGGGGTTGGGCAATTACCAAAAAATTCCTGCAAAAGTAGAGAAAAAATTTATGCACATCAAGCCCCTAACAAAATTATCGAACAATCCCGAAAAAAGTTCTTGCACAACCTCAAGACGAAAAAAGATTGATGCTCAGAATGTCCCCCCCCCCCCATCTCAAAAAAATAAAATGGTGTATCCCTTATCACCGCTTGTATGTTTTCCCGCGCTTAGCATCGATTGCATTTTCCCGCGCTTAGCACCGGCTGCATTTTCCCGCGCTTAGCACCGGCTGCATTTTCCCGCACTTAGCACCGATTGCATTTTCCCGCGCTTTGCACTGGTTGTATTTTGAATCATCCCCGCGCTTGGTATCGGATTTTAGTTTTCTTGCGCTCGGCACCAGTTAAACGTTTTCCCTCACTTGGCACTATAGTTGTTTGTGTTTGCTTCTAATTCCGATTGGTTTATTGTGTTGTTTACTTTTGTTATGATTGGTCAAATGCGATAACTTTGGTTTTGGTTAAACAACAGCCATTGCAAAAACCGACCGAAGAGAAATGAAGTTAATAATAGGTGCCGTTATACACACCACGGTAAATGGCATTTTCCATGGTAGATCATCCCGCCGTGCGTCACACTTGGGTTTTGTATACCGTGTTAACCAGCAGTTACACGCGATTTGTGATCTGCCAAGGTAAAAAAATTGTCACGCATTGTCATTTCCTATGCGGAAATTGTCATTTCCTATGCGGTTAAGTGTTGATGTCAAACGGAGCATCGTGATTGGCTCTTGTACCTTGGGCATCAAAACATTATGCAACTTGTAAATGTCATGGGCGCTTCGTGTGATCTTTGTGATGTATCCATGGATATTTACTACGGGAAATTTACCTCGAGAAATGTCGGTCACACTCACTAAATGCAGTATCCCGTGGTGAAAGGGTCATTTAACACAGTAAAAGTGCCCCGTGTAACCGCACCTATCTTTGTTTAAAATGTACGTCGGTTAAGGTTTATCTGTGTTAAGCTATTTATTTTCATTAACAATAATTTTTGTCTTTATTTTATAGTCACTTGACGTGGATGAGGAGGAGACATTAAATCAGGTACGTTTCATACGACTCATAGATACTTTGGATGAGAGCAAAGGGCATAAAATCCAAAAGTGTGTAAGCGTTTCTTTAAAAAGCCAAAATACATCTTTATATCAGTTAAAACCCGAAAATAAGGGGACAGTTTTGTTTCAAATTATTCTACTAGTGCTGTAAGAGTAAAAATAAGTGTCTTGGGCTGCAGATAGCCAGGATTGAAATGGATTGCATCCTTAATTTTTCAAGGCAGTTATCGCTTCTGTCTTGGAAAACTCGCTAAAACTCTGATTATGGTCTATTTAACAAATAGATTCCATTTTGCCGTGCATCTGTTCAGTTATAGATTACATATGACGTCAAAATGTGGTAAGATCAAAAAAGTGGCCAACGAGCCGCAGGCGAGTTGGTTACTGATGTTCTTACCACATTTCGACGTCTTCTGTGATCTGTAACTGAACAGACGCACGGCACTTTCAAAACTATTCGCCATGTTGGACGAAACAGAGAAAACAAATTCTCCATGACGTCAGCTGTGCGTCTGTACTCTAACAGATTATAGGTAATGGGCAGTCAAAATGCGCACAGAACTCAGTAAAATTTCTCTTCGAGAATTTCCATGATATCTTTCTCTTGGTGTTTTATATGCATTTTGTGTACGGCAAGGGTATTTTGTTTCAATTTGGGGCAGTTATGACCCCAAAATCTCAAAACCGCCATAGAAAAGTACTCACCAGTACTTTTCTATGGCGGTGTCAGTGTAGTGTTCAAGGCATGTTGTGCAATAATGTGGTTGTAACTTTGAGTCTGCGGATGAAGACCTAAAGTGTGGTTATTCAAATAAAGACAAGAAATGAAAACTATTGTCTTTGAGCAGTACTTTCCTGTGGTGCTATTTATTACGCCGTACACTGAGTTGCTTTCAACTTTTAAGTCTGTAGATGAAATACTAAAACGTGGCCATTCATGTGAAAACAACTGATCAGTACTTTACATTTCCTGTTGGCTCGTGGTTAGCCCACTCTTTTAAAGCAGTGTGCCAAAGTGCTACATCGACATGGCGGCTCAATACATTTTTACTAAAAATGTCTTAATGCTCGTTCGCTTATAACTCTTAAACAAAATGCTCTGCAAACTAAATTGTAAAAACTCTTATTCTTCGGCCATTTCAACTTTAACAGAAATAAAATACACACTGCGGTTATAAACATGACAAAACAACGCATGTTGTAAAAAACTTTGATTAATGACTTGACGTTTCGTATGGGTCCGTATGGTTCAACATACATCTTCTTCAGAAGTGACGGTTACTAAATCACTTCTGAAGATGCATGTTGAAGCATACGAAACGTCAAGTCATTAATCAAAGTTTTTTACAACATGCGTTGTTTTGTCATGTTTATAACCGCAGCGTGTATTTTATTTCTGTTAAAATGCTCTGTGCTTCAAAATTTGGCCCAGATGTGTAGCTTTAAACTCTCTACAATTTCATAAACATTTTGGAATCAAAATTTGTTTTTCGATACTTCTGAATTTTGATATGAAATGATGTGACTTTCGTGCAAGCCAAGTTGTTGACATTTGATTCTCTCTTTCAGATGGAAAATATGAACAGGAGAGAACGGCAGGCGGTGGATGTGGAAGGCGCCCAGCGAGCGATACAGTTAGTGCACACAAATGAAAATACACAAAGAGCAATACCATTAAAATTAACATAGTTTTTGATCAATGTGGCAAAACCGAAGAATATGGCGTGGAAATAACAACGAAGACGAAATATAGATAGTCTGGCCTCCAGACCCATCCCTTTGACAATTGGGCTTTTCGGTGCGTTTGACGATGTTGGCATCGATCGCGCGTTATAATTTAGTCCCCTGTATTTGAGTGAGGAAATATTAATTACTTAGAAGTGGAAACTCATAAGCAGGACGTTTGTCAGTAAAACAAAGTAACACGGCGTCCATAAATAAACTGGAAAAATAATGACTGCTGATAACTTTATTAGGCATAACGCAACAAGCACGATAGTTATCAAACTTCTTATTGCCCTTTTTCGAAAGATACAAAGAAATATTCCACACACTGTCAAGTCTGAATCTCACTTATCGTGGTTCACTGGCAAGCTCAATTGTGAAGGGGAGGGGGAAGGCGAGGAGAAGGTCTGGGGACCAAACAAAGGCAAATGAACCAATTAAGTAATGGTCCGCATAAGAAGGAAAGTGCTGAACGGCAATGCACGATGGAATGTCAACTATTTTCATTGTTACAACCAGTAATCTCATTGGCCTAGACTCAAAGACCGCTTAAAAGTTTATGTTCAAGATGCATTTTGTCTAATTTTATTAAGGTTTCAAGTAATTTGAGACCCAATCGCACAACATGCAATTTTTAAAAGATATTGTATTTGGGGAACTTCATCAAAGAAGCAAAATTATTACCTATTGTCTTCTGCTATTCTGATTGGTTAAGCACGAAAATTTCCTAAAAATTGATATGACGCAAATGGATTTTCTTTATTTTTATACTGAAATATAATTATAAACCATCAGCCCTCCTCTCTTCTTGAAACCAAAGATATTCTATGTGGGAAAGAGCCAATGCCGCAGAACAATGAAGTTTACGGTAGCTCTTATATACAGCATTACTTAACACTTGACGAAAAAAAAAAACAATGAAACTAGTGTCACGCGCGAGGAAACATACAACCGGTCCAATCAATTACTTATTGTTTGTAACTTTCTTCTCGTACTAGTATTATTTTAAAATGTCCAGAATTCATTTGCAATTTCATTTGCGATACATTTTTTTATTTGCTAAAAAAAAAGTGATATTTAGATGTGATTCAACTTTTGCATCCTCGTTTTTTCAGGGAAACGTTCCAAAATGTCAAAGATACCACAGCCAAACTAAAGGCAATGAACAAGAATGTGGTCGCTTTATCAAAATCGGGAGAGGCAACCGAAGCGTTGCAAGGGTACGTTCCAGTAGCTTATATCGCCTGTTCCAGGGTTGTGCCTAAATCATACCGTCCAAAAGGACGTCGGACACCTTATTGAGACTTATATAACGTGATGTCGACACTTAGAATTTTATTTTCAATAAATTTTTAAGTGTAAAAAAGAAAATCTAAAATCCCCACTCAGGATTGAACTGGTGACCTCAGCTAGGCTTAGGCTTACATAGCCTACCGTACCACTGTACCACCTAGCTTCTCGGGTTGCTTGGTCCTAAATTTAACTATATAAACTTCTACCACCAACCTCAACTAATAGCTAACCAGTTACTCCGTTATATAAGTCTCAATAAGGTGTCCGACGTCCTTCTGGACGGTATGATTTTGGCTTGACCCTGTTCCAGGCGTGCAGTTTGTGGAGAACGAATAAAAAGGCGGTGCATGCTCACGCAAAAAAACACGTTGTGAGGCTGACAAAGCGAGGAAAGGCGTCCTGTCGTCTTTTTTCCGCGTCCGTTTTTAACTCGTGAATGCACGGGGAGAATATGCAAATGTTTACTCCTTCCTTGGTAATTCCGCTGACCAGTGCATAAGGCTTGCGCATATATTTTGCCTATTAGTAATTAGTAATGGTCACCTGCCATATCCATGGGGACAGCATTAGAGGGAGGAGAGGGTGAGGAGTAGGACGCAGAGGGTGGGGGTAGGGGCGGGGGTGGGGGGGAGTCGGTGGAGTAAAACGCGTAGGAGAGGGGAGGGTGCGAAGGTTGTTTCGTATTCACGAGTTGACTCGTCGGAGCCTTTGATTTTTTTTTTTGCGCTTCTCTTTATCATCTGGACGCCCTTATCAGTGTAGTGGTTACACGGATGTGGTTTTGGGTTAATATAGTTTCCCGCGATCGCGAAGAACCAAAACGAAAACAATATATGATTTCTAAGTGTTTATATGGAACCAAATATATCATTTTCGTCGCATATGTCCAGGATTGCACGCATGTATTGTCACATTTGACAGATTTATTTGTCAGTCTCATATTCCTTAATGATACTATGCGACAGAATTATGTCAGGAGCTTATTACTCCTGATATATGTGTGTTATGATGAACTTTTATAGATGAGGGCACTTTGTGATGCCTATCATGACGTAGCATGGCCTCTCTGCGTGCAATCCTGGACATTACTCCGTTTTATTGACGATCTTCAACGGCACTGTGCATCGCAGGTGTGAACGCATTGAAAGCGATGTTAGAAATAAAATCAAGCCCGTGTAAACACTTCCGCTTTAAAACCTTCACCACCCAAGAGGACAAAACAAAAAGTATCATAATACAAAAAATGTTTTTGCTGCGTAGCACTCACTATAATGCTTTTTGCGATTAGAAAATAGTTGTTATGCTATTTTAGATCCAGTTTGATTAATTTCAAGGTGAGCTTGAAGAACAAAAGGCTGTTTCTATTTGTGAGCCCAACCCTGACTCGCAGCCAACCAGATTAAAACAGGCAGGTTGAACGTTTTCCAACAGCCAGCCATGTACATGAGGAACACTTTTTCTGTGAAACAGTTCCGTTTTGTCCTCCCGACCTTACCCCAGACATGAGATTGGAAGGCAGTCTCCTTCCAGCTGATTTTGTATCTGAAAAAAAAAATGGAGATATTCAGGGCCGAGTTGTTCAAAGTCTGATTAGCACTAATCCTGGATGAACTGTCAAGAGAACATGAGTTGTCATGGTAATTAACCCTGGATTAGCGCTAATCGTCCTTCGAACAACTCGGCCCAGCTTTTTATCTCGTGAATAGGCCAAGCGTTGAACGAGATATACATGTAGTATACGGGGACAAATATGCAAATTTTCACTCTTTCCATCATCTGTAATCGTTTCTTTATTCCCCAGTGTATTACATCATTCAGTTGTCTAGACAGTCGCGTTTCACGCAATGCTTATCCATGTCACGCTGAGATGTTTTGATCGTTTTAAATCTGTTTTACTCTTCGATTCTTTGACTTCAAACTTAGAATGGAAAAACGATCTGTGGACTTAACCTAGGTTGTTTCGCATTCACGAGATGGCTCGTAGAGCCCTTTGATTTAATGAAATATTTGTTTCCTTCCAGAGAAAAGCGACAGTTGGAAAAGGAACTACAAATGTACAAGAAGATGGCAGTACAACAAAGAAAGAATATTTTTAATAGTAAGACTTGAGCTTTTGTTGACTTTGTTAAGATTGAGTGACAAAAATTATATATTTCGTGCCCTATTTGCTCCATATTTTACCATGAAAGGAACGATTCCTTGAACTGTTCGATTACTGAAGCCGTTCTTCAGACGCTGTCTTGCGCCTCCTCAAGCTGAACAGTAACGATCACGTGACAGTATTCGCTGTTCCTTTCTGCAGGGCGATCAAGTATTCGAAGAGACGAAACCCAGCAGTGGAAACTTGTTGCAGGTGAAATGGTGGATATGCTGAAAATGGTACGGCATGCAGGAAAATTTGGTAAGACAACCAAGCACCTCAAAAATCAACGCAATGCCAAGCACTAAAGCATAAGCACAACAAAGTGAACGATTTCTTTTTTCTCGTGCTTCTGCTTGTGCTTAAGCTTGCGTTGCTGCGTCGCGCTTGTAAACTGGGATAAAGCAAGCACAAACACAAACACAACTCTTCCTCGTCCGCCATGTCGGACTCAAATTTGGCGGCGGTCGCGCGCCAAAATGTCATGCAACTGCGCCTGCGTATGTCACCTTATGCTTATGCTTATCTTGCGTGTAAACATCCTTGTGCTTATGCTTGCGTCATAGTTGTAAACCAGGCTGTATTACTTTTACCAGACAGTTTCTTTAGTATTGGTCGTATATCTTATATCTTATATTAGAACATACCAAACCATACCAAATCGTCATTGAACTTTTGCCACCCTAACCCGGCTTCTACAAACAGATATGTACAACGCCCCAAAAGTGAGGACTAAACAGATCATGTCATTATACGTGTGGTTCGACTGTAGTTGCAAAAGGCTAAGCACATCAACTGTACAAGGAAGCTCTCTCTACCCGCAGCCTCTAATCTGCTATCTGTCCTGGGCTTTCTTTTCTCAGGTCATTCCTTCAAATCTTACAAATGTCCTCCCTCCATCTTGTAAGAGGGCGTCCACTAGATTGTGCTACCGATCTAGGCCACCAATCTGTTGTTCTCTTGGTCGATATATATTAACTCATCGAAATATTAACTTTGTGATTTGCTGTTGTTGTTGTCAGATAAGGAAACTCTTGAGAAAGAAGTTAACAGAATTTTGATGACGCTCAATTCTCAAACTGAGTATATTGACAAGTAAGTCCATCTACACTTGATCACAAATGGTGATAGGATGTATTTAGTTTCCAGTTTCCCAGTGCCTTTAAAATGCTACTAGAACGGCTTCCGCATTGGCTAAAAAATCTCGCGCCACTTTCTCAACCAATCAGAAGTAAAACCAATCGTGACTTAGGGCACATCCGATTGACCGTATTCCGGAATAAGAATAAACAAAATAGTCTCTGAGAAATATTTGTTCAGGAACACTTGCGGTATAAATCTATTTCAAACATTTTTATGCTACAACAATAGCAGATGTTTAGTTTTCTAGTGGCTCTCAAACCTCCCCCAAATCGATTTCTTTTTGTGTCCATTCTGCATATTCTTATTCCGGAATACGTTCAATCGAACGCACTTGGCGCCGGTGACATGTCTTGCTTTAATCTCTGATTGGCTCATTGGATAGTCTGCCTCCGTTTTGATTGCCAGAGCAATTGCTTTTGTTTGGTTCTACGACACTCACGCGAAAGCCGCTCTATCAAGGCTCAATTTTGTTTACTAGAGCAGTTTTCAATTGAGTATCGAAAGTAATTACACAATTGCTTTGGTTTTGCATTGCTACGCTTTGTGATTGGCTAAAAAATCTCGCGCCACTTTCTCGACCAATCAGAAGTAAAACCAAAACCAATCGTGACTTGCTCGCACGCATTTTCCCGCGGTTGGCGCCGCCGACATGTAATTGCTTCGAGCTCTGATTAGTTCATTGGATTGTTTACGACTGCTGTGATTGGTCAGAGTAATTACTTTGCTTTTAGTTTTACAACACTCAATTGAAAAATTCTCTATTAAACTGCTGTAGAGTGTTTGATTAATCCATATCCCTTGTTTTCTATTCCAGTTTAAAACAAGACTTGAGCAAACAAGAGAAGGCAAGTAAAATGACGAGTTAAACAATTCTAAATGACCAGCTTTACAAAAGTCGTCCCTGGTTTCTGGGAGGTGGGAGTTCGGGATTAAGGGGATGGATGAAAATTGGCAAATGCGATCCATTGAGAGGGAGGGGGGGTTATGTTTACCTATATATATGGAATTTATTTTGTAGTCTACTCCGCCTGTTATTAGGGACCTTAATCAACGTGAACGATGACATCCCGGACGTCACGGACAGCAAGCGGAAGTAGAATTGTTTCCTTATTTTGGCATGCTTCTGTTTCTCATCACGTCTCTGGCCTAACGTGATGACGTCAGAAACTAATCCACGTCCGGTTGCCATCCTTGTCGTCTGTGAGGTCTCAAGGTCTCAAGGTCCCTATCCATTACAAAGTCCCTCTAACCAGACACGTCCTGAGAACATACCGGGCCCTAAGAATTGTTTTATGCGCATAAAGTGCATGTTCAGAGATTCGATTGGTATCATTGATTTTGAACACTTAAGAGGAAAATCCTTCTAATTTTATGAAATAAATTTAGATACTTGGCACGAAAAACGTACGCTGCTGGACAGAAACAAAATAGAAAAGTATAATCCTCGGGCCCGAAAGGAGATTACCTTCTACCTCTCCTCTTAAGAAAATTATCACATCTGGCCAACGACGATGCGATAAACATACTTCAAATCATTTCATGCTGTAATTTGAAGCACCGTTATTTCTGATTGCTTTTTGTCTTTCTTTCTTTTCTTTCTCCTTTATTCTGTGCAGACTGTAAGGAATCTTGAAAAGGAAAAGGCTCGCTTGAACAACGACAAATTATTGGTGGAAGACGCACTTCAAACAAAGCAGAACGAGCTTAAACAATGCAAACAGGTTGGAAAAATATTTAAATATTTTTACTGAAACTGAATGGTTGCACCACAGTCCGAATGGCTCCAAAGTTACCAGCCCCTCTGCAGTTTAACCCTTGGGTAGAGGTCTGTCGGTTAATCAAGTTGAGCTATTATCATGAAATTAATTGCCTATTACTAATCGAAGGGATTTTTTTTGTTCCAGCATCTTAGGAAAGCAATGACTGAGAGAAAAGACTTCGGAGACAAAATCAAAAACGACGGAGTAGAAATAGATCTGTTTGAAGGAGCTGAAGAGGTAGGTGTGAAGGTTGACAAAAAAACTACGCTCAAGTCCTTTCATCTGAATGGTCACATTGTAGTACTTGATCCACAAACTCAAATTAAGTAAGAATTACATAAACTGTTAGGAGACATCACATCCAATCATGAAGTACCCGCCTCTTTACGAAACTACAAGTAGGTATCCAAAGTGAGGGTATTTACAAAGTGCATGTCAGGTGATGTCATTTCAGTTTAACTTGTTTGACAGGGAAAGACGGGTGGCTTAGGCCAGGAAATGACTCCCCGTGATATCCTGCAGGCTCAAGTCCGAGATGCACGTAAAATGATCTTTAAACTTGAAGAGGTGAGTAAGAGAATAAGTTTTATGAAATGAGCTCCTACGCGCACTCTGATTGGTTGAGGCCATTTACGAAAAAACTCCATAGCATCATGGGAAGGTGCAATGTTCTGATCGGATCTTTCTCTTTGAGGTCGACATTTCTCAAGAATTAAAGAAGACAAAACAGAATTGGAAATCTTTTGCGAGAATTGGCCCTGTTATGTAAATGGCCTTCCCCGGTCTCTCTTAAAAATCTCCAAGTAAAATCCAAATACCAAATCAAAGAATTACTCTCCGAAACTCTTCAGAAAGCCAGCGACTACAATAATGATCAGATCGTGTCTAAGTTAGCAACTTTATCTCACTTGCTATAATCTCAACGTATCAATACCGTAAATAGTTGAAATTCATAACTCTGCAGATTAGCTTTTTTTGTCATATTACCCATAAGTATTTGCTCCCGTCTCGAATAGCTCTTTTAGCTCTTTTGCGGGTGGCAAATATTGTTAAATAATACGGTTTCGTTTTCTTAAATAAAGTTGTTGTTTTTGTTAGATATTTCGGGTCCGAGAACTATTCAGTCTTAAATTCATTTTATATGAAATTGGCAGTGTAGCTTTTAGCCCTGCAAACCAGCCAAAATTGTTTCGTTAATTTAGAATTGTAATGCGCTTAGCTTTCAAAATTAACAAAACATTAATCTTTTATGGCCAACATTCTATACGTAACATAGCTTTTCGGGCCGAAAAGTTTTCAGGTCTTTCAGGACACGCCCAGGGCCCGTTTCTGGAAGTCTCGATAACTTTCCGGGCGCGGAGCTGAAATTTAAAATGAGAATCCATAGAGTGTATTAACCCCCAAACTAGCCGGAATTGTTTTGCCACCTTAGAATTTTATTTATTATTCTTTAAAACCAACAAATATGCATCCTTTATGTGAACACTGCAGACAAAAAGCGGCTTTTCGGGCCCAAAAAGTTACCAGGACTTTTGAGAAACGGGTCTCCTTATAAGCTCCACTGCGATTACAAAATTTAGACAAGAAAGGAAAAACGAAATGAATTGTTGGAGCAAAATGACGCTATCTTGAAAACAGCCTATGAAAAACCGCTCTAATTACATGTGTTATCGTTTTATTTTTAGGAAAACAGGGAACTGAAAAAGGAGCTTGATTCAGTTGCAAGCAGTAAAGAGGTGTGTGAACATGGCGTAACTTGAAATGTGAATTATTGTATTTTGGATAAAAACGACAGTAATAGAAAAAGCTCTGATATTATGAATAACTATCAATGATACAGTAAAATCCGACGTATAGAACACTTTTTTCCATTTCTTAGTGATAAATCAGGCTGTTTAGACTGTTTAGGTTCTTAAAATATATAAGTCGTTATTTTTGACAAGGTTAATACTGCTTTCTGCTGGCCAGGAAAGTAATTTAATATGGTTGTATCCCCTACGAAATTCTATTTTAAGTAAAACATTGATATTCAGGCCTCGTTATTAACAAATTAGTACTCCCTAAGTATTACAAGACAACAATCTACACTTATAATACTAATACTGTGAAGTGATATGTATGAAAATAAATCGTATATGAACTGCGGAAATGAAATCAAATGAAGAATGATCCTCGCGGTTGTGAACGCAATTTAAGCAATTGCGAAAAGAAGCCTGAAAAAAATTCAGGATTTCAACGGGGTTCGAACCCGTGACCTAGACGCGATACCGGTGCGATGCTCTACCAACTGAGCTATGAAGCCACTGACGTTGGGAGCAGGTCAATTGTAGGTTCATATGTTCTCGTGAAAGGAGTGAGTGTGAAGTGATATATATGAAAATAAATCATATATGAACTGCGGAAATGAAATCAAATGAGGAGGATCATTCTTCATTTAATACTAATACTGTAACCCATATGTCTTATGTCAGTGATTGGGCAGTTCAAAATAAGAACCTGCTTCATTTGTCAGGATAAAGTGCTTCTTATATATTTGAGGTTTAATTTGCCAAATTTCAGCCTGCAGGTTTTTAATCCACGCACAGTTTCTTATATGCGGGTTTTTACTATACTTCTTGAATGAATTTGAATAATTTATGATAATTATTTTTGTCTTGGAAGGAGCTTGCAGATGTACCAAGCACTGAACAGCCGACTACAGCCGTGGATCGTAAAATGGAAAGTGAGGAATGTCTAAAATGTCCATCTTACAAAGAACGAATAGTTGACATTGAGAATGAGTTAGAAGACAAAGAGAAAACGATTGAACTTTTAAAAGAGGATATGGATCACCTGAGAGCACACCTTACTGAATCAAAGGAGGTAATTTAGAAATTAGATCACATTTTCTTTGAAAAATATTTATACCGCAGTTTAGGGTCAGATGAATTATGCTCGAAAATCCGAGCATTATGCCTTTGAGCGTCACCCCTAAAAACATAGCATTATGCCAACAATTATGCTCATGTTTTTGCATTATGCTCCATTTAATAATTCAATTTAAAAGCCTTAAAGAGCCCTCCATCCCCCCACCACCTCCTTGCCGCCAACAGGATAAAAGGCTTACTGAAGTTTATGAGTTGCTCACTCAAGTGCTCTGAGTTTCTAACTTAAATGTTCCGAGTTGCTCTGAGTTACAATGAGCTATTCCAGGGGTCGGCTCTTCAATTCCTTCTACCGCAGTTCATATGAATTTATTTTCATATATACATTATCATATTCATCATTTTCACGGGTCAGAGAACAGAACTCGCAATTGGACAATATTCGTATTCTCGGTATTGAACTGGAACTAGCTTACAGTCGAGGCTAATGCGGAGGAATATCATTAAAAATATTTGCATGTGAAAAGATTGCTCCAGTTCATATACGAATATTGTCTAATATTGACCAAGCTCCCATCTGACCTGTAGCTCAGAGCCTGTACCGGAATCGCAAGGCTCCGAATCGAATCCATGCTTTGATTGCAACACTTTCTGTTGAGTCAGGTGGCCTATAAGGGCGGTGCATTTCTCTTGTTTCCGAAATATGAACATCCATGCAGATAAATTGACTAAGAGTAATTCAAATGAGTTAATCAAATAAGAGCATTCTCATCTTCCAGGATGTTTCTTATGTTAAATCTGAGTTGGCACTGGCTGAAGCAAAAGTCAAAGAGGAGAGATTGAAATCTGATACAAGATCAGCCATTAAAGGTAACTAAGGTTTATACTCCAAACTTGTTTGATCTTATCCGATCCGGTTCAGTCGATCTTTTCTGATCTTATCCGATTTCATCCGATCTGATTCGATCTTTTCAGGATCGAGGTTCGATCGTATCCGATCTTATCCGATCTGGTTGGATCTTATCCGATCTGGTTGGATCTTATCCGATCTGGTTCGATCTTATCCAATCTGGTTCGATCTCATCCAATCTGATACGTTCTCATCCGATCTGGTTCGATCTCATCCGATCTGGTTCTATCTTGTCTGATCTTATCCAGTTATACTAGAATAAGAGAGCACGATAGGTGTTAGTTTAGCTTCTGATTGGTCAAGAAAGTGGCGCGAGAGTAAAATAACAGACTAAAATAACAGAACACCATCAGAGGATAGTAAGTCTGTGATTATCTAGAGAGATGGACTCAGGGGAGAATAGTAAGTCTGTGATTATCTAGAGAGATGGACTCAGGGGAGGATAGTAAGCCTGTGATTATCTAGAGAGATGGACTCAGGGGAGAATAGTAAGCCTGTGATTATCTAGAGAGATGGACTCAGGGGAGAATAGTAAGTCTGTGATTATCTAGAGAGATGGACTCAGGGGAGAATAGTAAGCCTGTGATTATCTAGAGAGATGGACTCAGGGGAGAATGGTAAGTCTGTGATTATCTAGAGAGATGGACTCAGGGGAGGATAGTAAGCCTGTGATTATCTAGAGAGATGGACTCAGGGATGTATAGTAAGCCTGTGATTATCTAGAGAGATGGACTCAGGGGAGAATAGTAAGTCTGTGATTATCTAGAGAGATGGACTCAGGGGAGGATAGTAAGCCTGTGATTATCTAGAGAGATGGACTCAGGGGAGAATAGTAAGCCTGTGATTATCTAGAGAGATGGACTCAGGGGAGAATAGTAAGTCTGTGATTATCTAGAGAGATGGACTCAGGGGAGAATAGTAAGTCTGTGATTATCTAGAGAGATGGACTCAGGGGAGGATAGTAAGCCTGTGATTATCTAGAGAGATGGACTCAGGGGAGAATGGTAAGTCTGTGATTATCTAGAGAGATGGACTCAGGGGAGAATGGTAAGTCTGTGATTATCTAGAGAGATGGACTCAGGGGAGGATAGTAAGCCTGTGATTATCTAGAGAGATGGACTCAGGGGAGAATAGTAAGCCTGTGATTATCTAGAGAGATGGACTCAGGGGATAATAGTAAGCCTGTGATTATCTAGAGAGATGGACTCAGGGGAGAATGGTAAGCCTGTGATTATCTAGAGAGACGGACTCAGGGGAGAATAGTAACCCTGTGATCATCTAGAGAGACGGACTCAGGGATGAATAGTAACCCTGTAATTATCTAGAGAGATGGACTCAGGGATGAATAGTAAGCCTGTGATTATCCAGAGAGATGCGACTCAGTGGAGCCCCTGGTGCAAGTGTACTTGTCAAGTCATGTTCATAATTTTCGGCTTCTTCCAAAGTCCACTCCAATGTTTTTTTTCTTTTTTACGCCTTGTTTTCCTCAGTTATCGATCGTTAAATGTTGTGTTATTGTTGCAGTTATCGTGGAAACAGCCACTACTCCACCCCAGGGTTCTTCGGTACACGAGTCGGAGTCTGGCAAGGAGGAGGAAGAGAAGGAGGAAGAGGAAGAGGAAGAGGAGGAGGAGGAGGAGGAAGTCAAAGAGAAACCAAAGAAGGTATCCAGATTAACAACAAAGAAACCGACAAAGAAACCAAAACAGAGACCCGCCAAATCTCCAAGAAAGCGCAAACAGGTCGTCAAAAGAAAAAAAGAAGGCAAGCAAGAGGAAGAAGAAGAAGAAGAAGTGGAAGAGGTTGTTGAAGAGGAAGATAAAGTGAAAGCAAAAACACCAACGAAAAAAGAAGAAAAACGGTCTGTGGTCAAAAGTAGAAAACGTGACTCGCTGGCGGGTGAGTGCAGGGAAGAGAAGGCTCCTTACGTGACAGTCAGAGAGGCAAGGATGGTCACGCTAGCAGATACAGTACGTACTCGTATATTTTTCTTGAATATTGATTTTTTGGTGCCAAAAAGAAATAGGTAACGTCACACACGATCCACAGTCCACCTACACACTGAAACAAGGAGTGTTACCTCCCCCCTGGATGACATGATAGCCCATCGCAGGGTTATTCCCAGCATTATGTTTGCTTATGAAAAAACGAAAGACAGCAAGTGGTACATAATGTAGCTTCCATTATCAGTGGCGGATCTAGGGACTAACTCGAAAACCTCGCGGTTCCTTCAGTCTCTAGGATTCAATTGATTAATGCATCTCCTTGTCATCTTCTTCATTAGTTTGTGATGTATATAGAGCAGTTTTCAATTAAGTGTGGTAAAACCAAAACCAAAGTAATTACTCTGTCCAATCACTGCGGTCGTAAACAATCCAATGAACCAATAAGAGCTTGAAGCAATTACATGTTGGCGGCGCCAAGCGCGGGAAAACGCGTGCGAGCAAGTCACGATTGGTTTTGGTTTTACTTCTGATTGGTCGAAAAAGTGGCGCGAGATTTTTTAGCCAACCACAAAGCGTAGCAATGAAAAACCAAAGCAATTGTGTAATTACTTTTGACACTCAATTAAAAACTGCCCTAATACATCTCTTGTAATAATTCTAGGTACGAGTCAATAAAAAGACTGTTGTTGTTGTTGTTGTTGTAGGGGAGGGGCCTAGGGACCTGCATCCCCGCCTCGGCTGGAGGGAACGAAAACATTCTCTCGGTCTTTAACATTTCATTTTTCTTTAAGGGTACACAGACCACCCATTATGATCGGAAGGCCACAGAAGGCACTCTAAGGGATTCTAAGGGGCGGCAGTTACAGCACAGGCGCAGATCACTGGCCGAAACCATCATGGCGGGAGTAGCACCCGGAGTACTGGAACAAGAAACGAACGCGACCATGGTGTTTATTAACGGGGAAGTAAGTAAAAACAGTAACCAAAAAAGCAATAGCTTTGGATAATATTCCATTCACGGTTATCAACTGCTAACCAGTGCCAAGCGCGGAAAATAGTAAACCGATGCCAAACGCGGGAAAACGTGCCGCCGCGGAGAAGGGGGGGGGGGGGGGGGGGGGCGTGTGCCTCCTGATGTCTGTAAAAGGAGCATATTTTCTCTCCTTGTTGGTGCAGTTGACTGCACGGTTTTCTTTAACAATAAACAAAGCCAACCCCTAAAAGCAATCCCCTGTATTTCCTCAACAGTCCAACGAAACCTTTTCAAAACAAGAGAATATTAAAATTATCATTGTCAACCTTCAGTGAGTGATGAATAAAACTCTTATTACTACTCCCTCTTTAAATTCTAAACCAGTTGTCTTTCCGCTTTCTCGCTCTGTACAGGCGGACCGACTATGCGATGAAATCTCTGGCTTTGTGGAATATGGATTTGACCTTGTTCAGCAAGGAGGTACGTCTATAAATGCTAGAATGTATATGTATGGTTACAATGGCGAGAACATTTCCTGGGTTGCGTTTAAAACTAAGTCGACACTGGGATGGCTTTTTCGTCTATTTTCAGCTCACTAGCTCATCTGACAGGTCGTCAAGCCTCGTTTCCATAGCTTAAAGCGACCAGAAGTACTACTACTGACCTCCCCGGCCTGTTTACTCGATTACAGATCCTGCGGCTAATTTAGTCTTTAAAAGTTTTTGGAACATTAACCAGATGCAATCCTTGCCTAATGTGGCGTAGATTTAACGTTTGAGACTGTATTGTAGATGATCTCCTACCAAAAATATAACCACTCAAATGTAAGTTATTTAAAGTACTTTCCTGTGGTACTGTTTATTAGGTGGTTGTAGTTTATTTTTTTAGTTTTGGGGTGAAATCCTAAACTATAACCATTCGAATGAAAGCTATCAAGGATACGCGATTTGTGTGATGCTGATTTTTATGCAGTAAATGGTGGTTCTAACTAACTTTTGAGCCAGATCAAAAGCTAGAACAACATTAATTGCGTAACTTTAGTTTTGAAAAGAAAATTTCAGAAAGTGACCTGACATCTTTACTTATTTCTTTGTACAGCAAAGACCACTCGAGCACTGACTGAAACACATCTTGGTGAGAATGCTTTGAAGATTCTGGAGGCCGTAACAGAGGACCCTAGTCAACAGGTAATTGAATCGCAAAACCTCACTTCAAAAACATCATTAAAATGTCTGAAGTGCATCAAACCTATATTGACAAGATTCTAGAAACTGATAGATACAAAAAAGCTATTGTTAAATCTTCTTCTTTGGGTGTTCTTTTCTCATTCAGTTAGAAACGGCTAAAGCTATTAGTGCTGTCATGTCAGGCGACCACAGAAGACAGAGTATCACTACAAGCAAAAGGCGTCGTTCATCGTTACACTTGATGCGAAGAGGATCCATACGAAAAGATTCCAAGCTGCCACTTCTGGATACAGGTGATGGGCTGTTTGGGAGAAAAAGAGAAGACAGCATTAGCGAGGGCGTGACAGAACAGAAGGACGAAGACGTGACAGATCAGCGTGACACTGTCGTCACGGCAGATCAAGGGCCACCGACAGCTCGAGTTAATTCTCTTTTCCAAGACCAAGAAACACCAGTACCTGAAAGACGAATGAGCGAAGTTCCTGTCGAGGCCAGCGAGGTGTTCGATACAACTTTTGTCAAGAAGAGCAAGTGGTCTACACTTAGGGCCTTTGTCCACTTTCTCCAGTCCCATAAGGACGGGGGCTGCTCCCACGTGGTGAATGAGATCAAGCATATCGCTGAGGATTCTGGGGGGATCCCCTCTGAGGATCAAGTCAAAGAGCAGGTCAAAGTTATGGCGCAGCACGCTATTGATAGTGAGTCAATTGTGTTATTTGTCTTCTGCTTCTATGAGCAGAAATGACATTACCACAGGAAAGTACTGCTCAATAGTTTTCATTTGAATGATCGCACTTCGGGATTTCATACACGGACTCAAAAGTTAGAACCACCTTGTACAGCATAATAAACAGAACAACAGGAAAATACTGCTCGATAGCTTTCATTTGAATGGTCACACTTTAGGATTTCACCCACAGACTCAAACGTTAGAACCACCTCGTACAGCATAATAAACAGTACCACAGGAAAGTACTGCTCAGTAGCTGTCATTTGAATGGTCACACTTTAGGATTTCACCCACAGACTCAAACGTTAGAACCACCTCGTACAGCATAATAAACAGTATCACAGGAAAGTTCTGCTCAGTAGCTTTCGTTAGAATGTTTACAGTTTATGTCATCCACAGACTCAAACGTTAGACTGTTAGAACCACCTTTTACAGCACTGCTGCTCGATAGCTTTCAACTGCAAATGGTCAAACTTTATCCACAGACTCAAACGTTACACCCACCTTGAATAACATAATAAACAGTATCACAGGACAGTACTGCTCAATGGCTTTAATTTAAATATCAGTAATACACATTTCAGAATTTCATCCACATACTCAAAAGTTAGAACAAGTTAACGAGTTTTCTCCTTTTCTTTTCTTTTCTTTTAGCGCTCCAATCCACAGCTGAGATACTGAGTCATCAACTACAAGATGAGGTAATGTAAAATAAATAAACGTCCTTATTTTATTTTAAAAACCGTACCCACTGGCGCCACACATACCCGATACAGCCTAAGAAGCGAGTCATCACCAAGATGACTTCTTTTTTAAAGCACCGTTTCTTTTACATAAAAGGGTAGCCGGAGTGATTAATATCCCCGAAAACCAAGAGAAAACATAATATGCCCTATACTAATTAACCAAAAGAAACATTTACACTAAAACGAGAAATGTGTCTCGCGAAGCTCGGGGAAGGGTACACCGCGAGTCGAAACTCTCGATTTGCGTATGAGGCTTTTCGCTATTCCACTTCGTCTTCTTTGAAACCAAAAACGTTAGAAAAAGGTCCTTCGATGGTTCGCGTACCGTTTACCGTCCGCCATCTTTGTTTACCCTGCTCCTATAAAGGCTTACATGAGGCGGTAGTACCACATTGTTGCCAGGCAACTGCAGGACACCATCAAGTATATATAAAAGGTATATATAAATATATTTTATCGCTCGAATTCGCGCGGCTAAGCAGGGGCGGATCTAGGGGGAGGGTGCAGGGGGTGCGCACCTCCCCCCCCCCCCCCCCGAGATGACCTAGTCTGCGTTGTTCGCTTTTAAAATTTGTTTACGTCACCCTTCAGTTACGTCATTCCTTAGAGGTGCACCCCCTCCCAAGAAAAATCCTGGATCCGCCCCTGCTAAGCTCCCAAGGCACGACAAATTTATTCACCTCGCTACCCTCGGGCCTTCGGCCCCAGCTTCGCGAGGAATGACATATACATATTTACAGGTGGCCACAATTTAAAATCTAATTGGGTAACGGCGTCGTCATATGTGGGTTGAAATGTGCAACGCGCATTCACTGCTTCCGAATATTCATTTTTTGTTTAGTACCATATTTGGAAACCCCTCGGTACCTCGTGATTGGAAGCAAGTTGTTCTAGCGAATTTATTGGTTAATATTTTTATCTTGATTTTCCAAATATGGCTGTAACAACTTCTTAGCAAATTGAATGATCGGAAGCTTGTTTTGAAGCGTACAAGAGACAGTTGCACGTTTCAATCCACTACCACTTATGGGTTTTTGGCGTTGCTTAATTAAAATCAACCAGATTCCAGTGTTCCCAAATCGTCTGGTAGCTGCTATTCCATGCATTTGTGATCAAGTATTCAAAGTAGTGAAGTCCATGGGTAGTTGATAGCAGCCTAGAAAGACTGAGAATGTTGGAACCTCTTAAGGAATAGCTGACAGAGCGAAGGGTAAAATGTAATTTGTGATAATCTTGATTGGCATAAATTTTTCGGGTCGGTGCAGAGAACCGAGTACTGGTATAATGAGTCTGATAGATTTGTGTCATTCTACGGTCAGCCTCGCCGCGTCAAGTACTTTTCAAACAAGTTAAGTCTCGTTTCAGTTGTTTATTGAATTACCTTAAGACTTGTTATCGACAGGTTTAGCCGCATATTTTAGTTTTTACTTTCTTTGTTAAGACACCTTAAAACCCTAAAGGCCGGCACACACTAGGGGACATGAAGCGGGGACATGTTGCAGCGACAGTTTTCCTCGTGTGACATCCCCATTTTTGCGAAAAAGTTCTGTTGCGGGGACACAATTTTGTCCCCGCAACATGTTGCATGAAATTCAGCTGGTTTGAATTCGTGCGTCATGAAGCGGGGACAAAATGACCCCCATTTCAATATCGCATAGTGTGCACTGCTCTTGCAAACTGCCCCCGCTACAAAATAGAAATGAACCAATAAAAACTCGCAATTGATTATCCATGAGCATTCAGTAGCAGTCTTTCAAGATTTTTATACCTCAACCCGCTTTGTGTGCACCAGCTTGCGTACTGTCAGGCCTGCAACATGCGCCTTTGCTGTGCACACGAAGGGGCTTGTCCCCGCTTCATGTCCCCGCAACATGTCCACCGCAGCATGTCCCCCGCAACATGTCCCCTAGTGTGTGCCGGCCTTAAAGGTAGCTCCACGACGCAGGTCAGAGGTATACACGGTCCCCATTTTTTTTCCAACAGTTGTTTTTTTAGGGTTTAGGTGTCCGGCTCTTGTGCGTTTAGCGTTATTGTAATGTTATATTCCTTTGTAAATAAATAAAATGTATCGTGGGCGTGGCTGGCCAACGCCCCACGCCTCTTAGCCTTGTGTGTCTGTTCGGCTGTGTAGTGGAAGCAAAATTACATTTTTTCAAGTAACCTTTACTTAATTTGCAGCTAAGTTCGTACCAGAGGTTCTACGAGATGTGGAGCGATGTCAGAGAGGTATGGAAAAGTTTTATCCTTTTACTTTCACAGCGAAACCTTGGGCTGTATAAGGTGGTTGTAACTAAGGGTCTGTTTACAAGGGGGTAGGGGGGTCTTAGACTCCTTTGCATGTCATCCTTTGGCTCCCATGTAGATATTTTCTTTTTTATTAATTTTTGCCATTAATCGTAATAAATAAATAAATAAATAAATAAATAAAAACCCTTGTATCAGGGTTACCCTAGCAGCAGAGACATTGTTGTCTCGGGTTTACAAGGAAATTTTTCAGGTAGGGACAACTCGCCCACCCAAGACAACTCAAGCCTAACCAAAGTTAGAGTTCGATCCCAAATCGAAAAACATTTGTAGACAGACTTTTTAAAGTATATTTAGAGATTTTGGTGGCCAAAAATAAAAACGAAAATCTCACCGAAATACCTTGTAATTGAAAAATATTATTTCTGGTCCCTGTTGTTCAAAAGGTGGATAACCTAATCATTCACCGGATAAATTACTATCCAGTGGATAAGCCTTACTGCAAAAGCAATTATAATATTCACTGGATAGAGATTTATCCAGTGGATAACGCTATCCACCTTTTGAAAAACCGGGGCCTGTAGGCGATATAAACCATATTTAGATGTGGGCCCGTGATATAGAAAAGGACGCTTTGAAGGCTGTATTCGAAATTCTTTACTTTGTTGTGTTCGACCCGCCATTGTTGCATGGGAACCAGAAAAAGTTGTCCCGGGAAGGCGAGTTGCCCCTGGTTGTGCCTAAATCATACCGTCCAGAAGGACGTCGGACACCTTATTGAGACTTATATAACGTAATGTCGACACTTGGAATTTTATTTTCAATAAATTTTCAAGTGTAAAAAAGAAAATCTAAAATCCCCACTCAGGATTGAACCTGTGACCTCAGCTAGGCTTAGGCTTACATAGCCTACCGTACCACTGTAACGCCTAGCTTCTCGGGTCGCTTAGTCCTAAATTTAACCATATAAACTGTTGACTCCAACCTCAACTGAAAGCTCACCAGTTAATCCATTATGTAAGTCTCAATAAGGTGTCCAATCTGGTCTCAGTCGATGTTATCGAACGATGACCGCATAAAGTAGACTACAAGTCGTCCCAAGTTTTCTCTTGATAGTCGAACGGGAAATCACACGCGCGCGCGAAAGTTGCGAGATAGCCGCCATTTTGTATACCTGAAGCGTTTACAAGGAAAAACTTGTCCTGCCTGCTGGGTTAACGACATTTTTAGCAACTACTCTTATTAAAAGTGTGATGTGAAGCACAAAACTTCCAGGGTCTGTTAATTATTTCTCTAGAATTGAAAAATAGAGTATTTTCCATGTTATTTCGTATGACATTCCATCGGGAAGGGGTTTACTCCCGGGGGAAGGAGTTTACCCCGGGGAAGGAGTTTACCCCCCGGGGGAAGGAGTTTACCCCCCGGGGGAAGGAGTTTGCACAGCAGGTTTGTCTGTAAGCACATTCACGTTATAATAAATGTAACAAACAAATTAATTTTCTTTCAGAAACAACAGGCCACCCTTCACCTTCAGGTTCCGGAAATACACAAGGAAGACGTGCCAGTTTTGGGAAAGAAAGTAGGGAACACAAGAAAAGCTCCGGGGAGCGGGGGCTCCCATATAAAATTGACGGGGGTGATTATCGTATCTCCCAGGGTTAAAATTCGTGGTTTAGTACAACTACCAAATCCCGCGTTACGGAAACCCCATCATTTATACGTACGGACAGTTTTCTTAGTCCCGGCCGAAAGCCCATACATTTTCTCTAAAATTTGTCTCGCTGGAGGTTTCGTTTTAAGCGGCATCGATCTTAAACTTTCGGTAAAATTAGTGGGAGGCAGTTCCTTGTCCCTCGACGTGAAAATGTTTTCGATGCGATCTTTTGAAGCGGAGGAAACTACTTTGGTGCTACACCAAAACGGATTGAGCGGCCCCAGACAAAATGTGAGACATGTTATACGGGCTTTTGATATCTAACAGAACCGCTTCTTGGGACTAATACATTTTAAAATTAATGTCAAACGAAATTTCAAACGCAGTGTTCATTTCTTAGTCGAGATGCGAGACCAAATTTTCACTTTGCGCGAAATCGCATAATTTCATCTGGATCCAAATCAAAATAAACAATGCGCGGTGCATATGACAATGTGATTTTTTTCCCCGGGATGAGGGGGTTCTCCCTATAATGGGCCCTACGGGGATGCTCCGCCCGAAAGGGGTACCTTTTTTAGGCTGGAGGTATATGAAAGCGTAGGGATTTCACTAGTTGAAGAAAATGAAAGGGTAAGGATTTCATGAAGTATAGGAAAGGGTAGGGAGAACTGCCATTTAAGTATCACAAAAGCGCCTTTCAAAATATATCAGACGTACGTTAAGTCCGTAAAGGTATATGAAAGGGGTACCATTTGCAATGAAAGGTATATGAAAGGGGTACCATTTGCAATGAAAGGTATATGAAAGGGGTACCATTTGCAATGAAAGGTATATGAAAGGGGTACCATTTGCAATTAAAGGTATATGAAAGGGGTACCATTTGCAATGAAAGGTATATGAAAGGGATACCATTTGCAATGAAAGGTATATGAAAGGGGTACCATTTGCAATTAAAGGTATATGAAAGGGGTACCATTTTCAATGAAAGGTATATGAAAGGGATACTATTTGCAATGAAAGGTATATGAAAGGGATACCGTTTGCAATTAAAGGTATATGAAAGGGGTACCATTTGCAATGAAAGGTATATGAAAGGCATGCCATTTGCAATTAAAGGTATATGAAAGGCATACCATTTGCAATGAAAGGTATATGAAAGGGATACCATTTGCAATTGAAGGTATATGAAAGGGGTACCTTTTCTGTCAAAAAACGGTATATGAAAGGGTAAGGGTTTGGACCTTGGGGCAGAGCATCCTTGTACAAAATTTCCATCCAGACTAAAACAATCTCACACGAAGTTAACCTCGTTAATACGGACAATTTGGCTAATTCTAATGGTTAATATTTTCCCAAATGCCTAAGCATATACTAAACATGTAGCTAAACATAATTGCTTTTGCCTAGTGATAATTATTTAGTGTGTTTGTGGGGTTAGATGTAATAATTTACTGCAGTTTTCCGTTACAACAATAGAACGCTTGAATTAAGTCATTCACTCACGAGAACCCGCTCTAACTACGAGCAACGGACATCCCATGAATATTTTGTTGTGTGAAGGCGCCTTTAGGGGTGAACGTTAATGTGAGCGACACACTCAAAACGGGTTTCTAGTACCTTTTATATTTTCGACGATTCTCCCCACCACCCCTCCCCCTGTCGATTTTTACATAGGAGTCTCCCCCCCCGGGGGAAGCTTCTTTCCCTGAGACCAACTTCTTCTCCTTCATAATCTCTATTTTGTTTTCTCAATTCACATAATTCCAGAAAACTGAAATGTTTTATCTGTTTCTTTTCCTAGCTTCTAGCAAAAGCTGACGAAAGGTAAAAAAAATTACTCGACATAGCTTGCACACCTTCCCTTTCCCGTGTATGACAGATATACACAGTCACTCAAAAGTTTGAAAAACCGAAACATTTCCCCGCCTGTACGATCTCAAAGATTGTTTAAATCCGATTATGGCTTCTGACTAAATACAAAATGAGCATAAAAAGGCGAAAAAAAAAGGTTTTCAATTTATCAACCCAGACAAAAGTAATCACTTTGAGCGATCACAATACACACACAAAATCCAATGAGCCAGTCAGAACTTGAATCAAATGCATGACACAGTCCGCGTCAAGGGCGAGAAAACGCATCCGAACAAGTCAGGTTTGGTTTCAACTGTGATTGGTTGAAAATCATTTGAAACCCGTTCTTTATCAATGAAACTATCAATGTCGATGAAACCGAGAGGAACTGATGTTCTTTAAAGAGTTCAGACTTGGTGAATCAGTTAAATTTTTGTTCAGATTTGATTATATAAACGGCTCAAGGTAATGCACTGAGTACCAAGTGCCAAGCGCGAGGAAACATTGCAACCGGTCCCAAGCGCGGGAAAACATTACAACCGGTGCAAAGCGCGGGAAAACATTACAACCGGTGCAAAGCGCGGCGGGAAAACTTTACAACCGGTGCAAAGCGCGGGAAAACATTACAACCGGTGCAAAGCGCGGGAAAACATTACAACCGGTCCCAAGCGCGGGAAAACATTACAACCGGTGCAAAGCGCGGGAAAACATTACAACCGGTGCAAAGCGCGGCAAAACGTGTGTGAGCTAATTGCTTTTGGAGTAGCTCATGCTTGCTCTGATTGATAAGAGTGTAAACGTAAAAACAGTTACGTGCCGCGTTACTTTTAACACCCAATGGAAAACCGTATTAATAACCTGTCAAATGTCATGTCTCATCAAACTGTAAATACGATACTTTTCGTTTTGAATAGGCCAATTCATCAAACTGTAAATACGAGACTTTTCGTTTTGAATATAGTAAAATTCTTCCTTGGCTCCGAGGCTTCAAGTCCAAGTTTAAGTTCAAGTTTATTGCCTTATATTAAAAACAGTTACATAAATATAAAATTTGGTAGCAAGGACTAAAAGAAACCACTGGGCTTATAAATAAATAGGCTCCCTCAATATATTATTATCAACGAATTATTAAAAGAATGTATCACGATTCTCAGATACTTTTGCTTGCTTTTGAGACGTCAATATAAAGTCGTATTGACGTCTGAAAAATCAGACAATGTTTAATGGTGATACAAAACTAATTTTGAGGCGTCAATACAATGCAGTATTGACGCCTCAAAATCGAAACTACTTAATAGCGTCAGATCAATGGCAAAACTACTAACAATAAACATTTATTATATCTGGATATTATAAGGTATTTGTTTTAAGAGAGGGTCCATAATAGGGTTCTCGTTCCCGCCTTCCCGCCCATTTTTCCTTAGTCATCCCGCCATCCCGCCTCTTTTTACGTCGAAATCCTGATCCCGCCGTCATTTCTTTTTTGAAGTCGACACAGCTGTACACAAAGGATCCATTTGAAGACCTTCGCGTGCTGACCGATTCAGTTAATTAATGAGGTCACGTTCAGATTGTAATCCCGTATCCCGCGATACTATACCTCACGATTCCCGCATCCCGACTCTCAAAAACGCGAAATCTCGCTCCCGCTCGTAGTTAAAAATCCCGCTTCCCGCTACTGTTTTTTACTCGCATCCCGAATCCCGTCCTCAAAATAGGCCAGATTCCGCATCCCGCCAAACGTATTGTGTACCTTCTTTTAAACATAGGCTAAAAACGCAAAGTAGTCAGGTGGCTTAACACAGAATTTAGGCTTGATCGTGACAAGAGTGATAAAAGCATGAAATTTAGCACATAAATTTCTTATGCCCTACCAAATGATATTAGAAGGGGTGCCCAAGTCAATCTGCTCAGGAGTCCGTTTTAAGGGGATATTTAGTTTTGACAGAATCAAGATTTGGGTTGCCTGCGGTGCAATTGTCAACACATTTATTTTACCACCATTTAAAAATAAATTTGCATTTTTTATCTTGTATTAATCACTTGTATATGTACTACACTATTGTAATGAAAATTGGATTACAAATAGCGTCAGCAAAGCCTTATTACAGAACTAGTGCCCAGTCTCCGCTCAGTCATAAAAACTGTAGCAGATAAGTAGGGAAAATTGCGTGCAAATTGACCGCGTCTTCCCGTACATCAAATCTGGGAATGCTTATGTACATTCCTAAAACCTTCCCAAATGTGCCTTTCCCTTAGCCAATATACTGTACGTTTGTGGACTTTCTCTGCTGTAAAAACCGACAGAAACGCTCGCCATGGCAAAAAATTGGGTGACATTTGCCTATATAGTATTTTCGCTCGTCACCAGGCTTCCAATTTGACCCTAAAATCATAGCAAAAAGATCATATTTTGAAAGGAAAATCAAAATTTCGTGCATTTCTGAGTTACTTTTCTGAAATCCACACTTGGATTCCAGTACTATAGTTATTATTCTATCTTGAAACGTTAAAATATTTTAATAACTTCAAAAAAAGTACCGTCATTTTGACATCGAAGTGAACAATTTCGTATAAAGACTTGTATGGAGTTTGACCACGCAGTCATCGTTTTAAGTGTTCTATCCTGTTCTAACTCATTTTAACAGGCACACTGTCATCATATACACTCGGTTTTGAAAAAACTGGAATCTAGTAAAGATTTTGGTGAGAAATTTGCTTTGGTTCGAGTGAAAAAACCGCCGTCATTTTGCACTTTTCAGCCGCACAATGCTTTGACTGAGTGCATTTTGGCTTCCTTTGGTCGGCATTGTGTTTACGCTCGCTTGCTCGTCTGTCAGTGCATGGCCTAGCGGTGATAACAAGGGAAATCAGAAGAAAAGCGAAAATCACGGCTTTATCAAGGAAACCCGCGCTTCAAGGTTACACAATAAACAAGTAATATAGTATTAATATCGGAAAGATTTCGGTTTAACCCCATACATAAGTTATGCATACCATTCTTAAAACTAAAACAAAAGATAAAACAATAGAAATCCAAAAGCAAAACAATAGTGCTCACGCCCGGAGCAAATGTCTCGTCTGAGGGATCAATATTTTGGTACGCGCAAAGGCGACCTTGTTCTAAGATTTGCTGTCTGGGCAGCCACATTTACACAATGGCATGCACTTCAACTTTTCTTTAGGACACTTGCAGCGCGAACAGCGCTCTTTGCAGGTGCACTTGATCAGCTCTCTGCACACAGCCGACACTTTGGGGATAGTCATCCAAACCGGTTGCCACACGGTTGCCCTCTCCTTTGACCCATGAGAACTCTGTGGGGGAAGGAACATGCTGCATTGCTTGTTCTGATGACGTCGAAATTCCTCCCTGGTATACTGCCCTCTGAGCATGTAGCAGAAGTGCGTCCTGAAATTCATATTGTTCAAATAGCAAGCTGTAGTTCCACTTAATTACCTTGAGTAAAAGCGATTATGTAGTGCTTACTTCCTTATGATCTATTTGCAGTTTTGTTCTATCGAATTAAAACTTTCGGGTTTATCTTAATTGTCGGTACATTATTTTTAACCGATAATCTATCACTAACAATGTGTTTTATTGTCGAACTGTACTGAACATCGCACGAATAATGCACGAAACAAGTATAAATGTGCCGTGATATTCGTACAGTTAGTATTTGTACAGTAGAAAACCGGTTTGCTTCTGCGCGCGCACTCAACCTGATACACTTTCTCTCGTAGAGTTTTCTTTGTTAAACTCGTTATAACAGTTTATGTTGCATAATAAATCACTTATTAGATGTTTTGGTGTGTAGTATTGCTGTATCTTTTTACTTGTTTGCAACATACAGCACAACTCATAAAAATATACAGCAATACTACACACCAAACATCTAATAAGATATTATATACCTGTGTCGGAGGAATATTTTCCAAGTCACTACGGTAAAAATAATAAAAAAGAATGAAACAACATGTGCAAAGACTTAAAATGAAGCGAGACAGAAACTTCCTCGGAAGATTTCTGGTTCAAGGTACTTACAGACGTTTTACTTTCAGACCAGCAATGATGAACTCAGAGAACTCAAACAGAAGCATCGAAAAGATGACAATAATTCTAAGATAAGCCACTCAAACCGGGCTTAAAACCATTCTAATAGATAAACAAATATATTAATTTTTATGTTCTACACATAATTTCACCATATTCAAGTTTTTTGCAAAGAATTATCACATTTTCTTCAGATACTTACAGACTCAACAGTTTGACACACAGGTCACCATCTTGGATGACCGAGAGTGGCATGGGTCCGAGCGTATGTGTCTGTTTTTAAAATTCTGCTACTTAAAGGGTCAGTTTTTTCAAAAATTCACAAAAATGAATTACAAAACCACAAAATACATAGATAACTGCTAAAATGCTTATTTGGTAAGCATTTCTGGGCTTTTAGCCGATAAAACATATTTACGCCACAGGCAACCCAAATCTTTGATTTCTGTGAAAACTAAATATCCCCTTAAAACGGACACCTGAGCAGATTGACTTGGGCACCCCTTCTAATATTATTTGATGAAGCATAAGCAAATTGTGTGCCAAATTTCATGCTTTTATCACTCTTGTCACGATCATATCATTAAGCCACCTGACTAAAGTGGTCCAAAGTGGAAAGAAAAAGCAAAGAAAAAAATGTTTACGATAAGAGGAATGCTTTCAGTTTAGAGGTAAAAGAGGCGATGCTTGTAGCATTTTGGATTTCAACGCTAAGAGAATTAAAGAATTTAGGACCTTGGAAACAGATCGAAAACTTTCTTATATTTGTTCTACAATTAGGTAAGTAAAAGAGCCCCGAACCTCTAGTGTCATAAGAATGCACATGGTTTGTCATTAAAAACATTATTGAAACTATCAGGAAGTAGGCTGGCTTTTTGTAGCTACATAAATTTTCCTATCTGAAGTTTATAAATACTCTCAAGATTCAAAACGCCTACGTTTTTAAATAAAGGGTCAGTGTGAGCATCGAAAGCACTCGAAATTATTCGTATAACCCGTTTTTGAAGAGTAATTAATCTTTTGAGGTTTCACGGCTTGGGGGAATAAAACAAAAGAAATCACATTGAGGTTGAGGGATGAATAATTTATTTCTTTTGATTTATTCTCCTTAGCCTCGGTGCCAAGTTAGAATTTTAATATATCAAAATTGGCCTATTTTTTACTGAATTATCAATGGTCAGTGTTAAACAATTTCGTCCTGTTCACATTTTCATTCACATGTTTGTATTTCCTTTTCAGGGACACTGATGTTATAAAAACTGAGGTGAGATAATAATAATAATATAAAACATCATGGTTCAACGTGTTCAAGCTAAGAAACCTGCCTTAAGCTTGGTTCCCACTAGCGACGTAAGCGGAATCGGAATCGGAATCGTAAGAACCTTACGATCTAGTGGAAATCAAAACGACGCAAGCGGAAAAAAAGCGACGGAAGCAGAAGCGGAATCGAAAGAAAAAGGAAACCTGATCCTTCCGATTCCGATTCCGTCGAGCTTCCGATTCCGATTGCGACTCCGTCTTTTGATTTCCACTAGAACGTAAGGCTCCTTACGACTCCGACTCCGCTTCCGATTACGTCGCTAGTGGGAACCAGCCCTTACAACTAACCAGTTATTTAGACCAACTACTACCAACGCGTTATTACAGCCACTGTTTGGGACGTGTTCGAAAAAACCCTCGTGTGGTATTTTTCTTTGTCCAGAAAAAAAATGTAGGACCTCGTTAATGCATCAGTCAATTCCAACCACGATCATCCCCTTCCTGGGCAAACAATGTAATAACCGAGATAATTAACCAAAATGGCGCCGTAATGGATGGTCGATAATTGATGGATACACGAAAAATTCTGAAATCTTTTCGCCTGTGAACACAAGATACCTAGGAATCCACGAAAGACCACCAGATTAGAATGTGTTCTCCTTCGTCAAACGCAATAATCCCTCCCCCATCATTCCAGGATTAAAAATATGCTATAAAAGTTACAAACCCCGCCAGACTCCTCGCCTATACCCCCAAGGTTATACCCCTGGGATGACCATTAAAGTTTGCTGTTTTAAGGAATCTGCCCTCTTCCCGCCAATCACTCCCCAAGTCTCAGCCTATCAGTCAGGGACACGGAAGACCATTGCTACTGCGGGACTGTCCCAGGGGGGGATGATGATCATTCAGGGAGCGGCACCCAAGAAAGTCGAGGCCGTTCCATCATCAACCTCACAGAGCAAGATGAAGAAGAGAGGAAAGGTGAAAAATTACTCTAGACGACAACTGCTACAAACGCAGAAGGATATTGTGGACAAGATGTTACATGTGGATGCCAGGATTAACGACTTGCACAACATATTCAGTGGAGTACAGCTGCATGATCCACAAAAAACTCGTGCAAGCGGGGCTGGAAGGCAAGTGAAATGCTTAGTCAACATCACACATAACAAAATTACAGTTCTCCCTGTAAGTTGTCACTCACTCTCATCATCATCATCATCATCAATCTTTATTTATACACGAAATCGTATCATAATTACATGGTCTGTCTCTCTCCACTGCAATTTTTGACATCTAAAGGTGCCCTTTACGGGGTCACAAGCAGTATGACACGTCAAGAAAATACGACAATTTTGAAAAAAATAGGAAAAAATCTTCACAATATAGCAGTAAAATAAACGAGGCCCCTAAACGCTATATTATTTGAGGTTACTGAAAAGTGATTTAAGGGAGATATATATAACCTGAATTTTATAAAGTTGTATACAAGTGTTTTAAAGAACGGACAGAAGCAAGAAAATTAGTTTTCAAATGCCAACAAACAGTTGACACCCAGGTAAGAGCGGCACCCCAGGAAAGAGCGGCACCCCCACCCCCGGGGGGGGGGGGTACTCCCTTATATAAGCTATATAGGTATGTGCGGCCCTAAATGGTTTGGTTTTCAAGCCGTTTTGGTCTGAAATAGGGTATAGATTTTGACCATTTTGGTCTGAAATAGGGTATGGTTTGCGCACTCTGGTCTGGAATTGGGTATGGTTTTTAGAAGAAGCTACTTTTTACATCCCTTGAGAAATGTGGTTTGATTAACATCAGAAATAAGGTATCGATTTAAGGGTCTGGTCTGAAATAGGGTAAGGGTTTTAAGAAGCATGCCGCACACCCCCACCCAAATTTTTGGGAAGTACCCCCCCTCCACGGGGGGGGGGGGCAACCCTGGTTGGTGGCAGACTGTTTCCATCTGTTAAGAATATTGACTTCATATTCTAATTTTAAAACTTCATTAAATCTTTAATATTTTTCTAAGTTTCACGACACTCCCCCCCCCCCCCCTTCTTCTCCTTGCACACACAGAACATCATATAACATTCATCTACAAACCCATGATGGTATTTTTAGATTGCTTGAAAGGTTTACAAGATAGTCAACCTAAACTGAGCCAATAACATCATTTTGATTTTCATTGGTGTTCCTTTCCTTTAAGCCAAAATGTCAACCAGCAAATCAAACAGAGTCAAGCCACTTATCAAGGCATTCCACCAGCAAAGTCTGATTTTTACTTCCCTCTAACGGCGCACTCGGTAGCACTTCCAAGCCTACCCCACAGGTTACAGATACAGGGAGCCACAGATCACCTCCCTGTTAAACAGGAGAGATATAGAAAACAGGAAATCCTTGAGGAACCAATCAGGGAAGATGACGATAATAAAGAAACACTGCAGTTACCGGTGAGTTGGAAAATAAAACTGCAATAAGTTAATGATGAATATACAAGTGAGTGATGAGTAATAATAGAACCTGTATTGAAATTTCTAGGTCGGTAATGAATTGAAAAACTGAACTATAATGTAGAACATTTCCATTTTCACACCAACATTTGCATATAAATTAATCTATACACAATTTCAGACCAAGATGGCTTGAAAACAATACCTTTTTGGGCCACATATACCCATATAGCTTATATGAGGCTAGTTTTTACTGGGGGGCAGTACGCAGCTCTTACAAGGTCTTCTCTGATTTGCTGAGAAAAAAAAATAGAACAAACAACGCAACAATGGACCCTAGCCCTGAAAACCATAGAGCTGCGTGATACCCTGGTCCAACAGAATAAGAGGTGTGGTATCTGTTTTCACTAGCAATGGAGTTGAAGTTGAAGTTGTATTTAGAGTTGTAAGATTGCTTACAACCTAGTGAAAATCAAACAATAGAATTAGTCATAAGAGAAGGTTTGTCTTAAGTTCAATGGAATCAAAGTCACAAGAATAAGAAATTTTGCAATTTTTAAATTGCACTTACAGCTCGGTTCCCCTTTCATATACCGTTTTTGACAGAAAGGTTCATATACCTTTCATTGAAAATGGTACCCCTTTCATATATCTTTCATTCAAAATGGTAGCCCTTTCATATAGCCTTTAGCTGCATCTGTTTGATATATTTTGAAAGGCCCTTTTTCCCTACTTTTTTTATGCTTCGACTTGTGTTTTTGCTACCCTTTCCTATTCTTTGTGAAATCCCTACCCTTTCATATACTTCAACTTGTGAAATCCCGACCTTTTCATATACCTCCAGCCTCAAAAAGCTACCCCTTTCGGGCGGAGCATCCCCGTATAGCCCATTATAGCCCCCGGGGCTTGGTCCCTTGATATCTACTAAAACAAGATTGCCGGTAGGAGTGGGAATGGAAGAATAAACCAATCACAACACCCATACCCAGGCTCTTTGAGTACAGATTTCTGTTTATAATTCCAAAAATCTACTTTTCACTTGATGATAGCCAAGGAACCATAAGTGCAACCAAAAACTCTGCTTGACTCCGTTGTTTTATTTTCACTAGATTGCAACGACTCTGCTTATGGCGTTGACCCCCACCCTACCCCTGTAAATGTCATACCTTAATACAAGCACAAACTGGTTCAACACTCAAGTATCTTAAATATACATTTGTCTACAAATCAAAAACGTAACAACAATTGACTTGATGACTTCATAATTTATAGGGAATGAATAATGCATTCTGGCAAAGAAGAAGTTCAATTGTAAAGTACCCTTCACAAAAGGCACTGCGGAAATCCTTTTCAGAACAGACAGCACTTCCTCTCTTAAACATCAATTACACCCTGAAGGTCGGACAGTGAGGATATGAGCAAGACTTTGCCCAACCAGCCAATACAGCTAGGGGAAGCTACAGGATCCACAACATGCAGCGAGATACACATCACATCATATCTTGTATCTGCCTTAGCTAGAGCAGAGAATAACACATCTTATAAATGGACGAATGTTTACCTCGGTATTCCATTAAAGAATCCCAACTAGGTCTTCAAGCAAAAACAAAGAAGTAATATCTGTGCCATCAAATACCTCCTTAGAAATAAATAAAAAATTCCAACATTCAAGTTCTTAAAAGTGACTTGTGTGAGTAATTGATAAAGGAAGAGTCACTTATAATAAACAGACATTTACAGGTTGTTCTCATTGACTGGTAAATTAAGGCATTCACTGCTAAGAGATTTCAAAAAAGTTCTAATTTCTTTGTTGTAACATATTGCAAAAATAACATCATCCATGAGAAAGCACTCACCAAGGCTCTATAGCTTTCATTTGAATGGTCACATGTTAGGATTTCATCGAGACACTCAAAAGTTGTAATGATATTGTAAAGCATAATAAACAGCACCACGGGAAAGTACTTCTCTGTAGCTTTCATTTGAATGGTGACACTTCAAGATTTCATCCACAGACTCAAAAGTTAGAACCACCTTGAACAGCATAATAAATAGTACCACAGGAAAGTACTGCTCAATAGCTTTCATTTGAATGGTCCCACTTTAGGATTTCACCCACAGACTCAAAAGTTAGAATCACCTTGTACAGCATAATAAACAGCACCACTGGAAAGTACTGCTCAGTAGCTTTCAGGATTTCATCAACAAACTCAAAAGTTAGAATTACCTTGTATAGCATAATAAGCAGTACCACAGGAAAGTACTGCTCAGTAGCTTTCATTTGAATGGTCACACTTTAGGATTTCATCCACAAACTCAAAAGTTAGAACCACCTTGTACAGCATAATAAACAGTACCACAGGACAGTACTGCTCAACAGCTTTCATTTGAATGGTCACTTTAGGACTTATCCACAGACTTAAAAGTTAGAGCACCTTGTACAGTATAATAAACAGCACCTCAGGAAAGTACTGCTCAATAGTAACAGACTGTTAAAAGTTGCAACTGCTGACTTGTTCCAAGTCTTCCAATCATCCACAGACACAGAACCACAGAACATAATGCAATGATTTTACTTAGGAGTAATAAGGTTAACAGCCACAAACTCCTGATGAACTGTCACACAAAACAGAAAATAAAGGGTGACATTTTTTGGCCACAAGACTCTGGTGTATTATAACAGTTGAATATTAAACACTTAATGACTGGTACAAACAGAAACAGCAAATTTTGTTCCTAGAATCTCAATGTTTCCCTCGATATTAGAGGGAAACAACATTCACTGTTTCTTGAGGTTGAGAAACATTCACTGTTTCTTGAGGGATCAGTCATTAAGTGATTTGTTATATAGCAACACAAAAACACAACACAGTTTGAAAAATGTGCCGAACATTTGAGGTAAACAACAATCGCATCATAATCATGCCACCTTTAGTCGCAGTATGATTACATGCACTAGCGGGCAACAGTGAAAATGTTGCCCACTTTCGCAAATGTTGCCTGCTCATGGACGTTTCGTGGGAAACAGTTTGTTAGATGTCATGTGACCATGAATAAACCAATGAATGTGCATGTTGTATTGGGCGGGCACGAAGCTCTCGGAACGCCTCACAGGATTGGCTGAGAAAACAATAGAACAAACAACAGAAGAATGGACCCTAGCCCTGAAACAATACAGCTTTGTGATACCCAGGTCCAATAAAATGAGAGGTTCTACATAGCATTATGGCACCTTGTTGTATTGAGAAAAACACCAGCTATATAACAAGAACCTTTGTGTGAGCCTGGTTTATCTGGCAGGTGAAAATTGCATTTCCAAGCTTAATCTTGTCTCAGTTCAGATGATCGCGTCATTGGGCGGTGACGTTAAGCTGTTGGCCTTGTCTCCTACACCTTCTGACATTAAAATAGTAGGGGACGTAAAAGAACCCACATCACTGTCCAAAAAAGAGTAGGGGATGTAGTCCCCGGTGTTGTGGTCTGGTCTCCATGGGGGATTGATATCAATTGGGACGTATGTCCTGTTTCTTTCTCCCGTCATGGCGACAAAAATCGCCACTGTGACAAAAGTGAGTAGATAAAAGTAGATAAAACACCTCAAACTTTTGATCCACTTGTACTGCTTCTTTTGTGTGCTGTGTTCACATCAGCACTGAAACGTGTTTCCTGTAAACATGCTTCAGTTTTATTGTTCACTGCCTGGTTCTTTAAGGTGGCTCGATAGTCAAAATATATGATGTCTACTTGCAACGTTCGATTTTTTGAAAATGGCAAAACTGGATTATTTAAACCCTTGAGAATCCCATTTTGAAAGAATTTCACTAAATTTGCAGCACTAAACAAGTAAACTATAAGATAACTGAACAGTGATATATAATTTTCCCATAGTAATGGCCCTAGCAACCATTGTTTACATTGGTTAAATGCTCATAAAACGTGCTAAATGAATCCTCCCAAGCCTATAATTGATCTAGAATCAATTGTTTTAACTTTAAGTCCATTTTTCTCAAATGTTGGAATTTGACTAAACATGTTGCAGCTCAACACTTCTCTCTGAAAAAGTATTTTACCTAAAGCAATAAATTTTGCTACAGTCATTTTTGAATAGTTGCTCTATGCAATGAACTAACATCAGAATAATTTTCCAAATTCTAACAATATTATCCAATAATATGTTAATAGGGTGTGGTAAGAAATGTCTTTGTTAGTTTGTACCCTTGAAAATGAAAGAAGACTGATGTAGATTGTCATGGTTTTAGTTCATTGCACAGATCTATGTGTGCTAAACACTCTGAATTTCAGATCCAAATGTTGCATAAATGGAGAGTTATTGCTGCTGGCATTTTGGTAATAAAACATGGAGTTTGAGGCGTGGCATGGTTGCCATGGAGACCATAAACCCCATAGCACATGTCAAACAATTTCTCTGTGAAACCAAAAAAATAGAGCTTGAAATAATGTTGTTGCATGACTTTGTCGTTTAATTAGTAGCTATTATGGTACCTTTTGGGTATGTAACTGCTTTCAAAATCTCAGGGCAAGAAAAACTTTCATGATAAAATTGACTTTGTGATAACATGGCATATTACCAAGTGGTAGAGCCAAAGACCTGCTATGACCTTCAACAACATTTAATTTTTGGCAATAAAGAGAGGCAATTGGCCCCTCACCTCACCTATATCCACCACCGGCTACTTACATCTATTTAACTATTATAGCGCGAAAGCGCGCATGATATCGCCTGGCCGAGTCAGCTAAAATTAGGCGATATCACGCAATCGTTGGATATACGTCATGTAGACATAGTGTATATCAATAACTTTTTGACTATATTTCGCCAGTGTATCAATGTGTTGAATTATAAGTATGGATATACAGTGAATAAAAGTACTAGGATTGCTCATATGGCTGGCGGAACCATATAAACAGAAGAAGAGTTGGAGAAAGAAGATGGAGAGAACCAGGAGTTGATTTACTGAGAAAAGGGTTACATTGCTAAAACAAACAAATGATAATATTAATAAATAGTCTGGTCCAAGTACCACTTCTTTATTAACGATATTTACACCTAATAACCACACCATTATAGAACTGATGCTTTTGATACCTTGTGTCCTTGCTTACTATAAACAATTCTAAACAAACTCTAGTCAATCTGCAGAGCTCAGAAATCAAGTGTAAAGAATCACGGTGCAAACGAAGTTTGCAACACTCATGTCTCGCGTATAATCATTGCTCTGTAGATTTAAACGTGTTAACTATTAACTAGACTACAAACTACACAACAATTCAACAAAAATACAAACAAAATGATATTACATTACAAACTACAAAGAAACGACACAATCTTCACGTATTAACAAACACATATAAACTTAACTTAAGCTAAGTTATAAATCACATACATTTATCGCTAGTCGGTTTATCTCTTTCGTCATCGCGCTTTCAACGAAACACTCAGATTTGACTAAGAAATGTCACCTCTTTGGCCTGTCAAAAAATAAAAACGGCAAGGTATAAAAATCGTATTGATGTTTTAAAAAAGATGTACATTACTCGAACAAACTCACCGCCATTTTGGCTGCCTCGTGAATACTCGATCCAATCTGTGCGCGCCGTTTTAAGTGCAAGTAATACTTTCATCCCCAGTGTCTTATCCGTTCAGGATGAAGGCCTGGCAGTTTTTGTGTGGGCATGTGTAAATATTTATTTTACTGTGCCTGTCGAAACGGATTAAAGAAGCAATCAAACATTGGGTAAGTCATTTTATAAGTCCTGGATTAGTAATAGCATTAATCACATTTCACACATTAGAGGCTCCAGTTTTACTTCATAATTGTTTCATAACACATGCAGCCTAAGCTTTCGTGCGTTACGCCTAATTTTCACGCGCGAGCGAGTTCCAATATTTGTCAAGTTCACGACTTTGCGTGTTACTGTTATTAATATAAGATTATTAAATTTCGATCGCATATATTGTAACAACTGTAGATTTGAAATAACACTCACATATTGAGGGGTGCAACTATAGAAGAGTTGTTCCACTTTAAGGTCCATAGTATTGATCAATATAAGCTTAATGATTCTAGATATATTTATTGTTGACTGCTCAAGTCGAACCAGTTGTGTTCAAAGAAACCAACTTAATCGGCAATAGTAATTTTGAAAATACTTGTTTTCATTTTTGATACTTCATCGTGTAAAAATGATTTGAAACAAAAATAGTTTCCTGTTCCTTTTCGGCGTCATTTCATAATTTTTATGCATATGATTTTGCCCTATCATTTCTATTTCAAGTTTTGACTGGTTTCTACCGCCGGGGAAGTAAAAACAATTCTACCAGGGTGGTTTGTTTAAAAATCTGAGCAACTGATTACAATTTTGCAAGTTTTATTTTTGGTTTATTTTCAAGTGTTTTCAGACAAACATTTTGTAGTTTTGACCGCAATCGGAAATTGTTTGTTGGACGTTCCATCCAATGACCTTCATTTTAATGAAAACAAAAGAAAAACAACTGTAAAGTCGTGAATAAGGTCCATGCAATGTTATTGGATTTATATTTTATAAATGACTTATTGCTAAATCATTGTCATGTAACATTTTAATTCATTTATTTAATCACAATGTGAAATGTTTTTATCAGGGAGTAGTAGCAAGAAACCTTAGCAATGACAATGACATATGCAAATTTTCCGCGGTTGTTTAGTTATTAAGACCAATTACATAATGAATACGGAATTTTGTCGATGTCAAGAAGATAACAAGGGTCAACAATTGACAAAACTGGGAATTTTTTTATATGGTAAAAAAGAATTCCAAGACAAACAATGTTATCATTCTTTAAGGTGATGTTACACGGATCGATTCGCAACGACGATTTTTAGCGCAACATGGGTACGTGAATCTGCTTCAAAAACTTGCAATGCAAAAACACGAATTTTACTCAAGTTGTTTTGTGTAACATTCCTGTCGTTAATTTTGTTGCGCTTAAAATCGTCGTTGCGAATCGTCCCATGAAACGTCACCTTTAAACACTTCAGAGCTATCTTCTCAAGTCTTCTGCATGTTTTAGATTACACAAATGATTAACGTCAATTAACAGTTTTCACTAATGTTTAAAAACAAAAATATTCGTTTCAACAGCCGATCACCAAAGGTTTAAGAATTAAAAGTTCGACTAAATAAAACAAAAATTCATAATGAAACAGGAAATAGCTTCCTTATTTCGTAACCTAATACTTGGTATATGATTTTTTAATCATTATCTTTTGAAAATATAGACTGGCACTTCACACGGCCTCGCGACCTCATACCGAGAATCGCCTTTCATATGAAAATTATCCGCCTTTTCAAAAACTATTTCAAGCGTGACTCCAGATCGAATTGTAACTCTTTCGCAATTTCTCCACGCCATTTCGCAGAGCGTGACTGACTTGTTTGATATTGGTATGCAAATTCCTCGCAAACTATTCTTAGATTGGCTGAGAGATTATTGTTAAGCGGTCAATCTTACTGTTCTCAAGGGACCAACCCACGTCGATGCTTCAATAGCGACGCTGCGAGTTCTTTGGATACCTGAATATCGAGCATCTTATGCCAGTTGGAATTGCTTGCTCAAGGAAAATACAGCGAAATGTGACCACTATCTGGCGAAGTCCGAAATCGTCGTTAACAGGTATTGTAACAGCCAGGCATTTGTCCAAGGATTATTCGTTTATTATGGTTTTGAGATTCGACTTCTACTACATTGGCAATAACGAAAATTAGCATTGACATGCGTCTGGCATTGCAAATTGTTTCTTCCATCGATTGACGCAAGTAAGATTCAGCGAAACTCGGCGATAAACGTTCGTGTTTCCGCGGTTATCGCCAGTTTGGGGTACGTGTTTATTCTGTGGTTAAATTTGTATTTACTCGTGGATTGTTTTATAGCTCGTTTGCCTTTCGAATCAGTGATCAATTGGTCGAACAAACGAGCGCCGTGCCGTTGAACGCTTAGCAGTACTGCACTTGCATACGTAACATGCCTTGTTTTGTGTCACTTTATCACTTATCACGCGTGTACATACACGACCTTGGAACGCGAGCTATTTATCCGCCATCGGCAAAGTAGTTTACGTTACTTTCTCTGTTTTGTCTTCTTTTGACAGTGGCATTTTGTGTGTTGTCAACATAAAACAACCTCGAATCTTACAACATGTCGGACCCAAGGGATGCAGTTACATCGGAAGATGACCATGATGTTTTTCACGACAGCGAAGACGCCGTTTACGACATTGATGTCGAAAGAGAGACAACAGACTATGTTTCAACGACATCTGACTCTACGACTACGGAAGAAACTATTAAATTTAAGGTCGAGGAACTTCCGCCCGACGACAATTTCAAAGATCGCTTTTTCGAAGCTCAAGATAGACTCGGCGAGCTTGAAACGGAGCTGAGAAACACTCGCGAGAGACTTCGAAACCTAGAGGATGCGTGCGAGCATACGGAGGAAAAAATCGGGGTGTTGAAGAACGCAGCGTTTTCTTATCACAGGTCATTTTCAGAACACGAGATTACCGTCAAGACGGTTGTGGAGGAAAATAGAGAATTGAAAGTCACCATCGAAAAGCTTCAGAAGACAATTCGCTTGAACAGAAAGGAACGCGAGAGGACAGATGAAATTAAAAGAAATATAAACGAACAACTTAAAGAGCAGCTTGAAGCGGCCTCAAAGGAAAATGACGATTTAGAAAGACAGGTCGATGAATTGAGAGCCATGAATGCCAAAAATTTGCGTGACACAAAGGAACCGCATGACCCCCGGGATGACAAGAAAAATTGTAAATATTGCGGCCGCGGTGAAAATCAAGATGACGGTAATCTGATGCAGGAGCTGGAGTCTTTGAAACTCAAGTTCGACGCCATCGAAACAGAGAAGGATAAACTGGAGATAGAGAAAAAGGAGCTACGCAGCGAAGTCGATGATCTTGAACAAAAGCTGAACAATCTGCAGATTAAATTGTCGGCTGATGATGAAATTATCGAGGAAATGAAACAGCAGATTCTGGATTACCACACACAGATTGCCGAATCAGAAGACAACTGTGACAATAGTCGATCGAGAAACATCGAGCTGGAAAAAGAAATGTCGGTTCTTCGCGGGCTGATGGGAGAGTTGGAAAATAAACTAGACGATGAGAAAGAAAGCAGAGAAGATTTGATTCGAGAAGGAACCCAACGGCTTGAACTGCAGAACAAAAAGATCTCACAGCTGGAAATGAATCTGAAAGACGTTTGCAAAGAAAAAGAGTTATTGAATTTACAGTTCGTGGATAGCAAAAACAGAGCAGAGAGGGATGTTAAGCAGTGGACCAAGCAACTGAACGAAGCTCATGTTCGCGCGGAACTCTTTAAAAAGGAGGTTTCTGACAAAGAGAAGCAGCTTTTGGCTCTGAAGGCGGAAAAAAAAGAGCTTGAAGATGAAATCGCGTCCCTGCGAAATCAACTTCAAGACGCACAAGATCGCGAATTGTCACGATCTGCAGAAGATCTAGATGAACCTGACGGAGACAATCAGATGAAAGAAGAAAACGAGGAGTTGAAGACAGAAGTAGAGCAGTTGAGAGACGAGGTGATTTCCTTACAGAGTGAGTTAGCTGGTCTTGTCCACGAGGCAGAAAAATTCAAAAGTGCAGAAAAGAAAGACCCGGAGAAAGTTGTGGTGCATCATCTTGAAGTTTTGCAAAGCGCAGCCCCGCTGGCCCAGATTGATGAAGATTTGAGCGACTACGACGACTTAGACGAAGAGCGCGTTGTGGCTGTGGGTAAAACAACTCTCGACGCAGCACCAAAGGAAGCTGAAGATTTCTGGTCCAGTCAAGACTACGCCAAATCACAGATACAAGAACTCGAAGAACTCTTGGAGCGCACGAAAGTTGAGAAGCAAAAAGTAGAAGAGTGCCTTGAAGAATCTGAAGATAGAGCTAAGAAAACTACAGACGAGCTCTCCAAGACGATTGAACATCTGAACGAGCGATGCGAAGAAATGCGGAAAGAACTTATAGAAAAAGAAATCGTCATAAACAAGCTGAGAAAAGACCATACACAAGACCAGAACAGCATTAGTGACCTCGAAGAGAAATTACGAGAACAAGAGTACATCGAGGCAGAACTTGAGAAGGCGAGAGAAGAACTGCGCGAGCTGAAGTTAGTGGCCACCAGAGATGACTACAGAGAGAGATACGAAGAGTTGAAGACGAAATACGACGAGGTAGCGAACGACAAAAAGAAATTAGAAAAAGAAAACGAAGAAGTCAACAAAGAGAAGGCAGAGCTCAAAGGTGAACTGGAGGATATGGATGAGAAGTTTGAAAAAGGAAAAAAGATGTATGCTGGGCTTTGCGATGAGAACGATGACTTGAAGAAAGAAAAGGTAAAGTTGGAGGATGAGGTGAAATTCCTGAGCGAAGAGCTAAAAGAAGAAGAAGATTTACACGTAAGTGAGAGAGATAAACTGGCAAGCGAGTGCAAAGGTTTGAAAGAGAAGATCAAACAGCTTGAGGTGGAAATAGCTGACTTGAAAGCCAAGCTGGAAACAAAAGATGATGGAGAAAATTGGAGGAGGAAACACGATGACCTAAAACGAGAGACGGGCTCACTTCAAAGCGAAAAGAAACGCCTGGAGAGAAGCTTGGAGAGGATCGAAGACGAGCATGAAGATACGAAATCTAAGTACAGCAAGGCAAGACGCGAACTTAACGATGCTCATGCAGAAGCCGCGACGTTACGCCGTCAAGTATCCGAGTTCAGGCTCACCAAGGATACTGCAGATGTTGAAAAGGAGCTGAGAAAAGTGAAGGAGACTTTGAGGAGGAAAGAAGAAGAATGCAAGCGCCACGTGGAAGAGTTGAAAGAAAAAGAAAAAGAGCTGGAAGAAGTGAACGAGACCTTGAGCAGGAAAGAGGAGGAATGTAAACGCCACATGGAAGAGTTAAAAGAAAAGGAAAAAGAGCTGGAAGAAGTGAACGAGACTTTGAGAAAGAAAGAGGAGGAATGTAAGCGCCATCTTCAAGAGCTTGAAGAGCTTAAGAGATCACTGTTTCGGCAGACGAGCGAGGATGGATGGCAAGAAAAATTTGAGTCTCTTAAGCTTCAACTAGACGAGGTGGAAGACGAGAAGAATTCGCTGCAAAGAGAGAAGAACAACCTGCAGAGTGAGCTCCGAAAAGATTCCGAAAAGCTCGCCGAAGTCGAGATCAAACTGAGCCAGGCCAATATGGAGATCGAAGGCTTGAGTAAAGACTTCCACAAGTCACACACGAGAATCACGCATCTGGAAATCGAGCTTCAACGAGCTTCCAAGCAGAAACAGCAGGCCGAGGAGCAGGCCAAGTGGATCAAGAAAGAGCTGTTGACTAGAGAAGACACGATAAGTAAACTTGGAAAAGAACTGAACGACAAGAACAAAGCTCTTGAAAACATGGACGCGGACGGGGACAAGGATAATGAGATCATCATGTTAGAAAGGTAAGTTCTACAATGTTCTGTGGGGACGACCATGGTAAAGAAATAGGGGAAACTAGGAGGGGGGATATATCTAGGAATGCAGTCTCAATACATTTTTCGTCAGTGGGCAGTTTGGCCTAAAAGTGGGGGGGGGGGGGGGGGGGGGGCTTTTAATTAGGATTTTACGATATATAACTTTGAATTTCGCAAGGAAGACATGCTTCGATTGCTTTCCATCACGTTTATGAAATGTGAGAGGGGAGCAGGGGTGGTGTAGTGGTTAGAGCACTCACCTCCCACCAATGTGGCCCGGGTTCGGTCCTCGGTCCCGGCGTCATGTGTGGGTTGAGTTTGTTGTTGGTTCTCTCCTTGCTCCGAGAGGTTTTTCTCCGGGTACTCCGGTTTTCCCCTCTCCTCAAAACCAACATTCTAAATTCCAATTCGATCTGGAAAGGGGACCTGCATGAAAACCAGCTACGGCTGATGCGGTTTTCCTCCCTAAATATAGTTATTTATTTATTTATTTTATTTATTTAGAAAAACGACATTGTTTAAAACAAAGGGCAATAAGCTAGCGTTGCTATGGTAACTGCTATCGCTTGGAAACCAGTGACACAAAACTTTGAGCACATTTTATAAATTTGATAAAGTATGAAGGCAATCAAAGGATGTCTTCCTGCGAAATTTTGATTTTAAAACATACACCCTACGGCAAAAAAAAAAAAAAAAAGAACTGAGTCGAGCCTCCCTAACCGGACCTGTATTAAGCGGTCAGTTGAAAAAGTGCCGGAATACAGAATCTGCTTTCCAGCATGCCACACAGAAATGCATTTACATGTACTCGTACTGTTTGTTCTGAAAAATTAATCGTTTAATACTGGTGAAGATAGTAAATAGAGGATATTACATGGCCGCGCGAAGATACGAAATTTCGCTTCGAGTGTTGAAAAATATTGCGCGAACGAGTGAAATATTTGTCAACACGAGAAGAGAAATTTCGTATCTTCAAGTGGCCATGTAATGCTCTGTTTATTATATAAACACCAATGAAATCCAACCATTTCACTTTAATATTTTTTTGAAGTCCTAAAGTAGAACAACGTGTCAACGGTGATCTATTTACGTGGGAAGATAACATGTTATTCTCACGTGTGAAGATATAATGTTTACGCGCGAAAGCTCACCTGGTATTTCATTGGTGTTTATATAATAAAAATAACTCCTTGGGACCTATGAAAAGGTGACCGCGACTGCTTAACAGAAGTCAGGTAAGGGAGATTTTTCCAGCACTTTTTCAACTGGAGAGGGTGGCCACTTAATACAGGTCTTAATTTCGCAGGGAAGATATGCATCAATTACTTTTCATACTTCACCACGTTTATAAAATGTGATCAAAATGTTACATGTCACTGGTTTTCAAGCAGCAGCAGTTACTATGGCAACGCCAGCTTTTTGCCCTTTGTTTTAAACCAAGTCGTTTTTCTCAGTCTAGTCAGACACTTCATAATGAAACTTTCTTATTTTTTTAGTACTCATGTGTCACTCATGTGTAACATTTCAGAAACGTGGTGAAGTATGAAAGCAATAGATGCATGTCTTCCCTGCGAAATTTTGATTTCAAAACGTACACCCCACAGCAAAAAAAAAAACTGAACCGAGTCTCCTTAATTCAGGTTTGACCGTAGATTCTATCAGGAAAACAGTTCCATTGACTGCAATGAATACTGGAGCTTTATTGTTTTTGTTCTTTTTTATTTTAGAGAGATACAGCTTCTACAGAGCAGGATACCAGCCTCAGAGAAGGACGAATCTGTTCTTCAGAACCAGATTCGTCTCTTGGAAGACAACGTGAAAGAGGTTCAAGTAAAGCTTAAGGGAAAAACCGAAAAGCTGGACGAATGTGAAAAGAAAAACGAGACACTAAGCGTCCGCGTTGTAGAACTGTCTAAAGAGATCCAGTCTCTTTACCGACGCTACGAGGAGAGAGGTGCGCAGCTAGCTGAACTCCAGGCTGGTCAGCCTCTGGTACCAGAGAGAGCGGAAACTACGTCTCTAACAATCGACGTGGAAGGAAAACCGGAAGTGCAGCTGGGTGTGTTCATGCAAGAGCGCGTTCGAAGTTCGAATCGGATTGTCACTCCTGGACATTGCCGCAGCGTCTCTGAGATAGAAGTTCCCGTCAGCCAGTTACCAGGAACTGTCATCATTGGGGAACCTGTGTCGGTGACTGTGGACTACAGTACGGATGGGAACCCTGTGGTGAGTCATCCGACCGAGATAACTGCATCTGAGCCAGAGGACAATGATGAGGCAAGTTTGTCTCCAGAGAGTGAAGATGAAGATGTGCCGCCAGTAGTTTTCTCGGCGCCACAGGTGCAAAGCGCTCCCCCACAGCCTTCTTATTCACCACCGCCCGTTACCCCAGAGCGGATACTAATCAGCGCACAAGCTTTGCCCGAGCCACAAGTTCCTAAAAGTATTGACGCGGAACGGTTCCCTTTCCTCAAGGGTTCTAATGTGCAGCTCAAATCAGGCGCCTTCCAACCGGTCCCAAGCCGCGAGGCCGACCAACCTGAGGAGTATATCCCTGAGTATGCGGAAGACGTGGAAGAGATTCCGCTTCCAAGGCGATTTAGAGCGACCAGCCGTGACGAACTGTTTAAACTGGATGGACTGTTACACGCGCACGCGCATCATGCAGACCCACCCGAGAACGGGCTAGACAACGGGGCGGAGCTTTACCCCAGGGGTGAGGATTATCCCAGAGACGAGGATTACCCCAGGGAACCAAACGGCCAAGATTTCGACGAGTGGCCCGAGGCACCAATGCAGCCGCCTCAAGAGGCGTATTCGTTCGAGAGTGCCCCTAGTGGGGAGTTTCCTGGCGACTATGGAGGATACTCGGATCCATACCAATTTCCCCCTCGGAAACCCGAAAGTTCCTACACAAGGAGGATAATTGGAGTTTACGATAATGACGGCAACCTGATCGGCTATCAGGAGGTCTACGAAGAAAAAACGGACGATTATCCGGACGAAATGAATGGGGGAGTGGTTCCGTACCCGGACTCCTACGAATACAGAGGGATGCCACAACCGTATGAAACTGAACAATATCCCTCGGAGAATGTTCCGTACGCTAATAACGAAAGACAACGTATCGAAGATGACTTCGGGCATCCGTATGATAGAAATGCCAATTTAACGAAAGCGCGCTGGTACGATCAGCCTGACGAGAGAGGCTTTGTTAACAGTCCATACGATAGACAGAACGATGCAAAGTATAGCCGCGGACACAAGGACCGGTACGGCCATTTAAACGGGGATGACAGCCGGCGCGTCCGACCATCTTCTTTCGCAAGGCAGTACGCCAGTGGAACATACCTGTAGGTGAACTGAATATTAGACTCTGTATGAACGTTCTTAGGCCGATTTAGAGGGTGCGAGGTTTGCTTTGGACTGTCTCATGCGATTTCATACTGTCGCATGCGACATCATACTGCTTACTGCAAGAAAAATCTTACATGCTACAATTGTAACATTTCGTGAGCAAATCGTATGCGTTAGACCGCCTAAAAGACAAGTCTAAAAGACAAGAGAAATACTTATGTGATTGATAGGCTAATTGCTGAAAGCTTTCCTTTAAGGGGTGGATTGCAAAACTTTCCTTCAGTTGTCATGAATTGGTCTTGGATATAACAGCTGAAAAAACAAATCACTACTGACTAGAGATGCCGATGACAGGTTTTTGTTTTAGAAATTTAAGTAATGTAATGTAAATCTCTATTCAATCACGAATTTAATCAATTCTAAGGCATTACACCGATCAGAAAACAACGCACAGGGGAAAAATTAACCTGGGGGAGGTAGTGGGGATATCTGAGAATATCATTTTTACTGATACGGCAGCCATGTTGATCTTGCTCCCTGGACATCCCATAATGAGCATTGAGAAAAAATTCTTTTATTAAAATTTAATTCCAATGGTCATTATGGGATGCCCAGGAGCAAGATAATCATGGCTGCCGTATCGGAAAAAAAGGTGCATTACTTGAGCCTGTTTAAGAATTTTAATCTTTTTTTTTTATAAACATAGTTTCTATTTAGGTATATTGCCGTCGTTTTATGATGAATCTAGTTGTAGAATCGGATCTTCAGTTTTAAGTTTTAGCGCTTATTTTGTATAAATTTTCACGCCGCGAAACTATTTTAAATAGTAAACTTCTACGTCATTAATTTGCTGGGTATTGATCCACGGGAAAGCAAAATACATTGCAATACATAGTATATACGTTATAGAGAAAACGCATGCAATCATGTGACAGGGAGGGAATCCCAATAAACCATTTTACAGTTGTGTGTACAGTACCCCGGCCTTTGGGTGATACTTGGGCTGGCGTTGACTTTATTGTGATAGAAATCTTTCTTCTTTTTATATGTAAATTTTGATGAACAAAAACTGGTTAGCAAAAGAACAACATTGTTTATAGCCTACGTGTAGCCGTACCATCCCCCCCCCCCCCCCAAATAAAAACGAGACTTGTCCCGTTTTTTCTTTTTCTTTTTTTTTTTTTTGGGGGGGGGGGGTACGGCTGCACGTAGGCTACATGGTTTACATATGAAAAGCAAATAGGTTTGTATTAAAACAAGGTCAACTTCAGCCTCACTTCCACTCAAAGGCCAGGTCACTAAGTAGACAACTAATAGCAGATAAAAAATGTAAAGGATTTGTCTCTTCGAAGCCGTACTGGGTGTGGAACAATTTTCTTTAGCATTTCTTTTTTGGTCATGTAGAAATTTGCCCTATGTATTTCCTGCAATACTGGCATGTCAAGTCGGAAATTGGCTTGTGTGAAGACAATGGGAAAGAATAATTTATCTGCTTTCAAAAGCATTTCAGCACTGCGATATGTTTTAATATTACATTGCGAAAATCGGGCACAACTGTACTTGATAGTATCGAAGAGCACGATAGTATAATGCCAACACTTTATTATCAGAAAATATTATTAATAATTAATGTTATTTTCTAAAAATTTATTTTTTAAGTTTTATGCAATAAACGCCGTATAATGTTACTATATTGATGGGCGTCGAGTGTAAAATTAATTAGACTATTGTATTACAAAATATTAGAGGAACCCGCGCGTGAATCACCCAGGCAATGCGCGGTACAGATTGCTAACGACCTCCTTCTGTGGGTAAAATACAACGGTAGTCCCTGGGTCATCTCTGAAAAAAAGTTCACTAAATCGCACAATCCCAATCTTGCTGCCTATCCGAACGATTCAACTCCCTCGGGGGTGGGGACTCCCATTTAAAAATGGCAGGAGTGATCGTCGTACCCGTTTAGGGAGGCACAATTTGTAGAATGGTACCGCTTAATGGTGCTAAAATCTAAAATGACCTCCGTTAGAAATATTGCGGTACATTTTAGGGCATTGAGCCGAAAAATAACGGAGTATGACATGTCTTGTTTTAGAATTGGTATCTCTCAAGGATGAAAATGAATGTGAGCCACGCCCACAAAACGACATTCTGGTATATCGTTTGGGTCTTTTTCCCCAAACGTTTCCGACAATACCCATTTATTTTTATATGGTGCCACCTCCGCAGGGTGGATCGTTGACATTGCAATGTAAGATAAGTTCGTTTCTAAATAAAATGGAAAATCGACCTTCGATCGCAATATCGGGTTTGAATTGGAACGCAACCCCAGTCTGACCATTCAACTGAGATCTATCAAGCAATAATCTCTTGTTGTGCTGTTCGTCTTTTCAGTGTTACAAACGATGAAATTTAAAGTTTTCTAAGTTTTCTGGTGGAGGAGTTCGAGCCCCCCCCCTCCCCCCCCCCCTTATCATGCCCCCCACACCCCACCCCCCGACGATAGAATCTGCTTTCGGATGTAAAAGGTTTACCCTAAGTCCAACTGGTCTTTAATTTTATTAGGTACAAACATTGGTTTTGCTCCAAGTATTGCGGATTTGGGATCAAGAAGCGATTTGTCTCTGCTTTTCCCTGAATTTTCGTCAGACGCTTTCAATACAGGTCCCATGGCCGCCAAAGCCGCTTTTAGATCCGGTTTGCCCAAATCTATGGCGTCGTTCTTCTTCACTTCCGGGAATGTGACGTCTGTTGCGTTCTTCGTGCCACCGGAAGTCACATTCATTGATTTATTAGCGGGTGGTTGAATTTTCTCATTGGGCGAACTAGGCGCCGAAGACAACAATGTTTTCCTCATTCCATTTGCCACAGGATTTGAAGTTAACACTTTCCTCTTTCTCCAACCCAAAGTGTATCCCTTTTGAAGGCGATATTTGATTAGCCAGTCTTGCAAAGGAGCAAAGTAATCCAACATGGCGCTCGCTGTCATCTCGCGCTCACCTGTCAAACGGTAAAGGGTCTGGGGCCAAGGGCGACTTCGGCCAGCGGCCAACATTTCCCTATAATATATTCATTCAGACACACAAATGTTATAAGTAATGTGAAGACATTACCTCCACGGCCTCTAAAATGATGTTCATTTAGACACTGACCGTACTAATTATGCGACAAAGAGACGTACACCAATTCCCGTTCTCCCTTGTCCCTGCCCACTGATTAAGTAATGTGCATAACACACAACCTTCATCGCCTTATGCACGATTAGGAGGTGATAGTTCCACTGTACCCCGCTCCGGCGCGTTCCCGACTCCCCCAGCCCGCGGCCCTCCTCATCCCGACCCTAATCATGACGACGAGCTAACAGGCTACCCTACCACAGCACCTCTACCTGAATTTCTTGCCGGCCTCTTTGGATTTATAGATGGAACATTCATAAAGGGGGCCTTTGTGCTTGGCTATGTTACAAAGTTTGCGATGAAACTGGAACTGAAGGATAAGTGAGACGAAATAGCTGCAGAAAAAAAGAAAAAAAAAACGGTTAAAGAGCACTGAGACTAAGAGCAACAACAAGTCACAACGCATTTTGTCAAACCCTTGCGCCTTTCTCGATATATATTAGTTAGGTACGCAATGCGTACAGGAGCTGGACTAATACTCATGATTCAGGATTTCCATTCAAATGAAAGCGACTGATCAGTATCTACCTGTGTATGCTGTTTGTTATGCATTATAACATGGTTTATAGTAGGGACAGGGAGGATTTTGGGCGCACGCGAGGCACGTGGAGAGAGCGTGCTTCGCGCGCCCCCCGAAGTTCTTCCTTACTCTCCCCCTTCTAGAGCCTTTCATTTGGGCTGGGTTCTTACTTGCCAGTCCGCCAATTCAAATGACCGAAAGATGTAAAAAAAAAAACCGTTCAATGTTACCTAATGTAAGGATAATTGGCGCCCACATGGAACTTGGCCCCAGGGTCAAAGTCCTGTTCCGTCCGAGGGACTGGTGCCATAACACCTTGATAGTGCATGCGCAGTCGCCACCATTCTGAGTTGTAGTTTGCCGGTGTAATCCTTCCCGAGAACACTTTCCATCTCCACTGGTCAACGAGCAACGTGAAGGGGAGGGCAGCGACTCGCTGCAGGGCTTGCTCCATCAAAAAGTTAATGTCTGCCTCTGCAATAACGAAAGAGAAAATTCAACTTTCTATAACAGGCCAAAAGCTCAGACACTCCATTGTTATGGACAGATTTCACATGTACCGTTGGACAGCCTAAACAGCTATTAACAACCGCTCGCTTAGTGGTGATTGAGTGCCTGCGACATCCAGGCCTTTACACTTTTGGCAGCCAGATCCTAAATGAGGAACCGCCCCCATGGCTGGCAAATCTTGGCAACCCAGCCTTAGCCCCCACGCCAAGGAAACAGGAAGAGAGGGAGGGTGGGGAACGCTGAGCCTAAAAACGCACATTAAATTGAGCTGCGCAATACGGACATCGGACACTTTTTCCCGTCAGACGAAGACCATCTCGTACGAAATTAACGTTGTTTAGTGACAGTTAATCTATCCGTTTGCTTTAAAAAGTTGCTTTTTCTTCAAACTTTACTGATTTGTTATTAGCTCAAGAGTGGTGATTATATGTGGCAATACATGGTATTTTCCTTTAAAAGTAATTAATATAAAACACGTAAATCACGTCATTGGTGTGAACCCACATAATACGAGCACCGCCTTGATGTGGGCTCAACCCCGTTCGCACGGACAGTTCCCGTGGTTACAACGGTTTCGCACGTTACACGTTTTTCCCGCGCTCAGCACCGGCCTGGTACACGTCTTTCCTCGAATTCTGATTGCTTCACAGCTTTATTGATGTTTGTTGTGATTGGCCAGATAGAGCAGTTTTCAATTGAGTGTCGTAAAACCAAAACCAAAGTAATTACTCTGACCAATCACAACAATCGTAAACAATCCAATGAACCAATCAGAGCTCGAAGCAATTACATGTCGGCGGCGCCAAGCGCGGGAAAACGCGTGCGAGCAAGTCACGATTAGTTTTGGTTTTACTTATGATTGGTCGAGAAAGTGGCGCGAGATTTTTTAGCCAATCACAAAGCGTAGCAATGCAAAACCAAAGTAATTGTGTAATTACTTTTCACACTCAATTGAAAACTGCTCTATGGTTTCTTATGGTCCTTGATACCTTGATAATCTCTTCATAACCACTATGTCAAGAACTGACCCAGTGGTTGTATGACCTACCAGTGTTGTTTCCAATCGTATACAGCAGTCCCACGGATTTCAGATGTTTAGGGTTTTCAACTGATAGTGTGATAGTATCCCCTATGGCCTCGTGAAAGCCTGGGTTGGCACCACTTCTGAAGGCAATAGGCTGGTCCTTGTATGCGAGGAAGTATTCACAGTGCCCCATCTCATGATGAATCGTTATCAGGTTTTCTTGATTCACTCCAGTGCACATCTTGATCCTAAGAAAAATACACCTTGAAATGGTAAGTTTAATTTTACTCGATAAAAATGTTATTAATGCCGGCGCTTGTCTCTGGTTTTGAAGCATGAAGCAATTTAATAGGAGCATATCCTCTCTATCTGAAAAGAGAATTTGTCTATCGTAAGGTTACCTCGGCATTTTGACAGGTTTTTCCTACGAAATAGGGAATAAATACGGATCGATCAAACTCCACGACTGCTACGACCAATCCGACTGCACCTCGACTGAGCCAAGATTGTGCCCCGACTATCCCGACCGCGCCACGTCCTCACTAAGTTCTAGCCACGAATTTTGATAATTGTGAGAGTTTCCCGACCATTAAGCTCCGACCTAAAAAGTCGTGGCACCCCTCCCGACCGTTCCCGATCCTCACGAACTGGCCACGACTAACCCCGATCACACCACGACCTTCCCGACTTGGCCACGACTTTTCACCCGATTTTCCATATTTTTAAGTCGGGACGGTCGTAGCACGATCGGGAAGCCCGGTGTGATAGCAGATGTTAGACAGTGAATCATTCAGTTAGTCAGTCAGTCAATCAATATCAATCAATCAATCAACTAACCAACCAAACAACACATATACACTATACACGGAAAAATAAGACAGAGACAGAAGAAAATAAAATAAAATAGTTATTTTGGTCGAGTTCGACGAAGGAGAACGCACTCTAACTGAGTGGGTGTCCTGTGATTTCGTGGGCATCTTGTGTTCAATTCACATGCGAAAATATTTCAGAAATTTTCGTTCGATCAATCGATCGATCTTCCATTTTATTTCGGGCCATTTTGATTTTGATTCAATACCTGAATCGATCGATCAACAAATCGCCCAAACAGTCAGTCAGTCAGTCAATCCGTCATCCGATCAATGCATCGTTAAACAAAGTAGCAAATATGAAGATTCTTTACATACCTGACATCTCCTTTACAAAAATCCCAGGCTGACGGATGGCAGACCATTTTGCGGTTCTTTGCCTTTAAAATGGCGGATTTGTTCCAAAACGTTTGGGGCATGGGGTCGAGACCGAGCGAAACAAAAAACGATTGCGCAAGCTTAAACATTTTTGTAGGTGTATACTGCTGCTTAATCAAATTAGGGGTGACGTCAAGAGATGGCACCTTAGGATAGGGTTTCACGAGATCGTTAATGAAACTCCAGTCCTGAGCCCACATGTTTCCCAAGAGATGCGCCTGGATGGACCCATTTGTGGGTACTTGAGGGTACTTCTCGCGTAACTTGTGCCTAACATAAGCGTGAAGTTCCTGGTAGAGAGGTTTTAGGACAATCCATAGTTTCTTGATTGCTAATTCGAAGTCATTCCCCATTTCATATTCGCTGCGTTGAAAATTTCCGTAGTCCCCCCACTCGTGTCGCCTTGCCCCAGAGTTGAGAAGGCTCACAAGCTTTTCATACATGGGCTTCATGGGAGGACCAACAGCATCCCGCCATCCTTTCCAGCCCCAAAGAAGCTCGTCGTAGTCACGTGACTTCCCCATCAACGAATAGAGATCTGGATCCAGTTCTGAGCATTGTGTTTCATTTGTATTCTTGTTTTGTTTGCAAACTTTTCCGTTACTATAAATTTTTGTCATATTTGAGACAAGATCATCTATAAGCTTCATGTCCTTGGGAGATTTGGGAAGGGAGTTGCGACGAATGATCCTTATTTGCCTTGCCATGTCGTTTGAAAGATCCACATCTTTGATCCGCGAAGCGTTCTCGCTAGCTTTCAGATAAAACGCTTTGGCGAACGTCGAGTTAAAAACCGAAAATTCTCGGTTGGCTTCCGTCAAGTTCGTTTCATAATTCCAAGCGGCTTCGCTCTCGCCGGAATAAATACGCGTCCCTTTAAGTTCAAAGTTGTTCAGAAAATCCAGCGCGATGGCCGTGTAGTTCTTGAACGCGGTTTTTGTGGCATTTCGTTGGGTGGTGCAATAACAGGTTTGACGCCACAGCAGGAAAAACATCAAATAACAAAGCCACAAATCCATAGTCGGTGTTATTAACCATCACACAAAAAAACGTTTTTCCTTTCAAAGAGTGACAACACTTTCATGGCGACCGTAACCTTCAAAGAGTGAGTTTAGAGATCCTTCTTCGCTCCAAATTCCACCTCGATCAAATTAACTTAAATGACGCGATAAGGCGCTAGTCATTAATAATAGATCTAATCAATAGGGTTAAGAGCGTAACAGGTAGAGTATTCTACTAGTCTCGTATCTGGTGGTCAAGTAAATTATGTCAATTATGTCTGTGACATCTAGGACAAATAATTTACTTTTGTAATTTCCTTCAGAGTAATGTACTCGAAACAGTGGTTTAATTTTATCGAGCTAGCATTGTAATGTTCAAACAATATAATAATATGGGTGATATTCCAACAAATGATTTTGTTGGTTATATCTGATTACCAACCTCATTCCAAGGTTATCTCATGACTGCTTGATGACAAATACGTCAATCCCAAGGGTTTTTGAAGAACTTATCTGCCAAAGTTTTAATTAAACGTCGACATGCATCTTGCTTGTAATGTGGTGCAACTTTGTGTCCGGAATATTATATCCTATAAAATGTGACTTGGCATTAGATAAATTTAGCTTTCGACCAATGGTGGTGCTGATAAAAAGAATGATAAGATAAGGCGCCGTTCGATCGACCATTTTTAGTAATGTGTAATCATTCTTAACGTATTTTAGAACCACTGAGAAACTAAATATATAATCAGGTTTGGCAAAAATTACGACGCAAATTTTCCTTAACTAATGATATTTTAGAATCACGCGCCAATAAATTTGCAATTGGAAAAAGACTGAAGAAACTATTACAAATATTTCGGGCTTTTGCAAACCAGTCTTCCGCCGTTACGAGCAACTTTACAATAATCTTATCATTACAGATATTTGGACCACTGGTAATTATCACCTCAGGGTACCTTTTGCAAAGACTTTCAAAAATCGAATTAAAAGTTCTACCGCTGGTCGTGGAAAACGTCGACTCTGAAAACAATATTGGCGGGTTGTAAACCAATGACGTGTCGTTAGATGACCAGTAAAGCGTGACATAGGTCATTCACAAGGAATACGGTGTTCGGTCGGAGGGAAAGTAAATCGTCAGCGATATACTATATTTCCAAGTGTCTTTTTTATCCAAACATGAGACAACTGGCAGGAAAACCAACCAAAGAGACAAGGAAAATGAAGAGAGACAGAAAGAAGGGAAATGCTGATGGACATAAGAAGATTTTAACCGTCGCGTTGCCTGTTGTGCTTGGATTGTTCGTTTTGTTAGTCGCGTATGTTTACACCTCCGCGAGCAAGCACTGATTGAACGAAATTTGAATCACACACCTGAACAGACGAATGAAACATGGATGTAGCTAATGAACACGAAGATTACTGAACACTGTTTCATAAAGACGTTTGGTTAAGCTGAGAAATTAAATCTGAACTATGGCTTCAGTTTCTGCGATCAAGAGGCCTTCGTTGAAAAACACTTTGTATTGATATCGTCATCTGATCAGAGAACGTACTGTAGCTGTCTTGCATGACTTTTTAAAATCTTCTTCTTCTCTTTCAGTAGAACTTGAAAACGAAATATCCTATGGCTTTAACCAGTCCAGGAAAACCTTTTTCAAGGAATTGATCTTTTGTTGAAAGCTATTTGGAGTACAAGTAAGATTGGCTTGATCATCCATATTTCATACGTCGCAAGATATTTGTTGTATTACAAAAGTAAATCTCGTTCTTTGTATATAGAAACATCTGGAACAGCTGTCGATTTTATTTCACTGCTAGCTTGTTAACATGAGTTGTAGTGTGAAATATATTTAAGGTGCCATTTTCAAGAGTCTAAATATATTTTAAATAGTAGTAAAAAAATTGGAATATTGCATTGTATTGAGTGTACATGTTTCTTTGGTGCTGATATCGATAGTATTTTTAGAATACATAACTCGTATATAGTATGATTTTGGTCATAATTAAGATAGTAATATTTCATCGCAATATCAAATAGTTTTCTTTTAAAAAGCGACCAGATGACATAGTTTTTTTTCTTATTTTATATTGGAGGGTCTGTACGTTTGTTGGACAGATTTTAAATCCAGCGAAGAAATATTTGCAACATTTCGCTAATCACTTTCACTTGCTCGATTATTCTACTACCCGAGGAAAGCGCCCAAGGGTATTCTAACGTTATTTCGTTAGAAGCGTCTTGTGTTCAAAAATAAGCAAGTGAAATGATGCGTGGATTTGTTTGCAAGGGAATAAATTCTTGTTTACTACGCGTATTTTAACACGAATGCTAATCATAACCGTGCGTGACACCCACGCGTGACAAACGCAGAAGCTGAGAGAAGACTGAAACTGAGTTGTCTCGATTCTCGAAGCGTGGCGGCCATACTTGTAAGTCACTTCCCCGCCAAAATTTAATCTTACTTTTGCCACGGCTTGCAGAAATTTGGAGTTCTTTTTACCTATTAAACTCCTCAATATGGCAATGAACTGTATTACACGAAGAAGTAGAGGTCTTTTGGTGGCGTTCGAAGGCTGCGATCGAAGCGGGAAATCAACTCAATGCCAAATGCTTGTAGACTTCTTGAAATCTACTGGACGAGATGTGGCACATATGCGTTTCCCAGGTAACTTCAATGCGTCGTATAAACAAACGTCTGGGTCTGCATTTCCGAATAACTTGCTCATACACTGATAGCCATGCCAACACTAAAGATGCCAAACATTTTTACAGATCTTTCACATTTGTGGACCCCCTCCCCACTTCCCTTATTTTGCCACTTCTAAATCCTTGATCAAGTACTCCCTCAATTTGTCTCTCAGGGATAGTCAAGTGGGAGATAACGTGAACATACATGAAAATCCCCTCCCGCGAGAATATGACGTGATGTGAAGCGCCGGGCAGAGAGAAAATGAAGGATGACAGACTTGTGCTGTGTTCACACAAGAAGAAACATGTTTGGCCTGATTATGAATGAAACATGTTTCACTATGCCAGCACATTGTGTCAATCATATTGAAACATGTTTACTCTGAGCATCATTAAATCTACCTCATGAGGTAAATATTTCGATCTTAGCCAGACGAATTACATTAGCACCAATGTTGTCTCCTTGTTAAACACCCCATAGTGCTTTGTTCTCGAAGCATCACTTCTTGTGGGAGGCAATTTTCACATGCGCTTGTGTGAAGTTGGGTTCCATTTCTGCCACTCTCAGGTCGGGAACTTTCTCTCCTCGTTTCCCCAAACAGCAGCTGGTAATCAACCCCAGTAGATCCTAGTTTGATCTCCCGCTTGACTATTCTTCAAAGAAATGATGGGTTACTCACAGTCTTATTACCCTAATTTTTTTGCATTTTCCCTTTGTCTAGCCAGTTAAAAAAATGAACTTAAGTTCTCCCTGATAAGCAATTGACCAAGAGATCCTGCATTGATGAAGCAGTAAAACCATAATCTTCCCAGCTCAGCCACAGAGCTCAACATTAGCTCAGGATTCCTCCTTTCTGGAGGGAAACTATTACCCTTGGAATTCAGCCTGTTATAAAACCTAATCAACTTCTGAAAAAAGAAAACAATTGAAGGGCTGACAGCATAACCTAAAATTATTAGTGGATCTTTTGGCCTGATGGATCAAGTTTACTTGGACTTACAAGTTACAACTTTTTCAGGAAAGTACTTTTTCGGCTTAAAAACACAATTTGTTAAGCATTTGATTTCTTGGCAAACTTACTTTGCTGCCAGACAGTGGCAACAGCCCATGCCAACATGACCATTATTTTTTTTATACAAGTCAAACTACCCCCAGGCCTTCTCAAAATCCTGGGAGAACTCTGTTCTGAGGATGCTGTAATTTTCTTTGTATCAATGTACCCGGTTCTCTGTTTGCTTTCAGACAGAACAACAGCCATAGGAAATTCAATCAATTCATACCTTCAGGGAACAACAGAGTTAGAAGATCATGCTATTCATTTGCTGTTTTCTGCAAACAGATGGGAGGCTGTGTAAGTATTTGTAACACCATTAATTTTAGTTAACTGTTTAACTCTCCAAGAGTGCCAAAGAACAAAATTCAAGAAAAATCCCAAATTTTGTTTTGTAAAATATTAAAAAACTAATGGTACCATGTAAAAGTACTGCTGAAGAGGTTTCATTTGAATGGTCACACCATAGGATTTTGTCAACAGACTCAAAAGTTAGAACAAATGGTACCATGCAAAAGTACTGCTGAAGAGGTTTCATTGGAATGGTCACACCATAGGATTTTGTCAACAGACTCAAAAGTTAGAACAAATGGTACCATGCAAAAGAACTGCTGAAGACATTTCATTTGAATGGTCGCACCATAGGATTTTGTCAACAGACTCAAAAGTTAGAACTACACTAAATAACTGTCTCCGGGAGTGAGAGGATTAACTCTGTTGAAGAAAATAGTTTTGCAAAAAAATGCCACAACACCTCTGGGGGTATATGTGAAGGGCACCTTCCATTTAAAGTGCACATGAAGTGAAATTTCATTACCGTTTTGTTTTTGGGTTTTATGTTGTTTGTATCACCTTTATTTCATTTTCAGTCATTTTCCTCTTTTGTGCCAAGAGGATCCACTATTTTTAGCGGTTTGAAAACTTCCGCCGGGGCCTGAAATTTGCGACATTTTGAGCACGGCCAAAAAGGTACAAACGATGTATTTGTAATGTCATTCATGCGTTCAAACACAACAAAACCTGGCAGAGAAGGGGACTAACCCCGGGGCTAAAATAGCGTCGCTTTCAAACATATTTGATCGAAAGAATCATTCCACAAGTTGCCAAAAATCTACTATAAAACAAGTGACGGTCAGTTTTAAACACACTAATGACGTCACTAGAACCTAAGTACTTGTCTAATATGCCCAACTTGTGTCGCTTGTTAAAATATGTTCCTGCCACTTCAATTGACATATTTACCCATCAAAATAATTCTTAAAACGCTTACTTTCAGATTAACGAAAAAAAATGGTAGTGAAGATTTCACTTCATATGCACTTTAATAACATTTGCCCCAAACAGGGGAAAGTGAGACAATATACAGAATAACAACAACTCCACCGCTGTCAAATGTCTGAGGCATTTTTCATTTTATTTAGTAAAAGGATGTATAAAAAAAATTAGTTGACATTACTATCTTCTAATTTTTCTCAAAATGATGAGCTTTTTACCATTGAAAACTGAGACCAAATCTCCTTGATTTTAGGCCAAAAATAAAGCAGCTGATCAATAAAGGAACTTTGGTGATCATGGATCGTTATGCTTTTTCTGGAGTTGCCTTTACCGCTGCCAAGAAGGTTTGTATTTTTTATCAAAAATGGAGTTATACTCGCCACAAACAAAAAAGAGTACATTTAACTCTCTCTAAGATGGCGACACCCTTGGGACCAGCCCCAACTGTCCATCTAAGAAAGGTGTCCGCCTTATGGAGAGTCGAGGTAACATGGCACCAGTAATTCTGAGATAACAAAGCTGAACCTATGCACAATGAATACATGTCTGTTTTACATCTGTTTAAAGTCGTTTACTTAAAATAAGACAAACCTACAAACTGGAACAAAAATAATAATATTAGAAATGTGGACTTGTTTGTACATATTCAGCACCTACATTTCCATTTTGAAGTATTTTTCACTAAAATAAGCCATTTTCAAATGTCTTTTGACAGTTTCAAAGTGTCCATTGTCCATTGTCCATCTAAGAGAGGTGTCCATCTTATATAGAGTTTAATTGCAGTAAAATAACTGAAAAACGTCTTATGGAGGTGTCTGTTAAGAGAGAGTTGACTGTAATTGGGAATAATTTTGGTTTAAAAGCCTCTGGAACAGTTCATTTTCCAGACATTTCTGTTGGAAATTGTAAAGTATGTTATGAGGTAGTTCTTTCATCGGGTTGCCATAAAGGAAACTAAATATCCCTTACCATTTGACCATTTCTTTCGGTTCCAATCTCATAACTCTTGGGAATAATAAAAACTGTAAAAGGAATTGTAAATATCTTTTGCCTGTGTTGGTTGCAATGCTAATTTGGAGAAACCCTTACCATTATAATTTTCAACTGTCATCCCAACTGTTTTTATCTCATGAAAACGCAAAGTGTTGAATGAGATATAGTATACAGGCATAATATTATGCAAATTTTCACTTAATAATCACTCAGATGTAAACTTTTTTTTAATTTCCAAGTATATTACATCATTCAGTTGTCTAGACAGTCTCGTTTCACACAATGCATATTTTTGTCACGCTAAGATGTTTTGGTCATTTTAAATCTGTTTTAAATACATGTACTCTTCAATTCTTTGACTTCAAACTCAGTATGGAAAGTTAAAACTGATCTGTGGATTTAACCTTACGTTGTTTCTTATTCCAAGATGGTTCTTAGAGCCCTTTGTTTTTCCTTCAAATGGTAGGTACCCCAGATAACTTGAACTGTCAGGGAAAACACAAAATTGAGGTTTTAAAAGTTTGAGTTATCCATGATCCAATTCTGTAATGAAGTTAAACTGGGGAAACTGTGTTTGCTGAGTTGGAGCAAGTAGCTCCCACCTACTGCGAAAAATGTTTCTGAATCCCTTTCAACAATTCATAGGGTTTTGATGTCACATGGTGTAAGAATCCAGACAGAGGTTTGCCGAGTCCTGATGTGGTCTTCTATTTGGACATTTCAATTAAAGATGCAGAGACGAGAGGCCAATATGGTGAAGAAAGGTACGAGAAGGCAGAGTTTCAACAGCGAGTGGCTGATATCTATAAACAACTCAGAAGTGATGACTGGAAGGTAAATAATTTGTTTATCAGTACACTGTATCTAACATTGCTTCACTATAAAGTTACACACTACTTTAACACTGGGAAGCCTCCGTTTTCCATTAAAAATAAGACTGTTTTCTTGATATGCTGACCAGTTGTCACCAACCCACCCCTATCTCTTTTGCATAAAATGTAGCATTTAAGTACCCTATATAACCCCCTGAGAGAGAGAAATATGCGGCATTGAAGGTACATATAGGATAAGTTTGTATGCAAGAATTATGTTACCACAATTCCAAGCAAAAAATGACACTTCACCAAAAAAACCTATTGTGCCTTGTTTTCACCAAGTCCTACATGTACATTCTTGCAAATATACATGTAGCAAAAGCTCCAAAATGTCAGTGAGAGCTTCTAAGAAGGAGCATGAAACCAGAGACAATGGTATGGGAATAACAAATTTCCCCCACCCCTGTCCCCACCAAACACCTCTCATCCCTCCCCAGTAGAAAGGTGTTGGGTTGGGGCCAGTGGTTGCTATTTCAAGGAGGAAATGTGGAAGGAAGTCTAGAGAATGTGGGAGAAGACAGAAGTAAGGAGTTGCATTCTCAATTAGGCAAGTGAGAGAAATAGGAAAAAAATGCAATTTTGCATAATATTGCAAAAGAATGGGATGGGATGGGATGGGATGGGATCCACCAAGAATGGGTGGTACCAACCTTAATGGGTATCAGATGCAGAAAGTTGAGACCAATCCCCCCCCCCCCCCCCCCCCCGCCCTCCCCTACTATCATTGACCTTGCGTTTGCAAGCTGACCTCTTAAAGAGGCGATGGCACAGGGAAGTTTGCCTGTCTAAAGGAGAGTTCATTTTTGTGGTTCTAGAGATTATAGCTTGATACACCCTTTATAGGGCTACTATGATCAAGTCATTAGGAACCTTTTTTTTGGCAAATTGGTAATTACCTTCCTAAAGAACAAGTTATTCAAAGTTTACTTTCATACAGTGAAGAAAAATATGATTTTTTTTTGCGCCCAAATTCTATACAGTTATTGACCACCAATGATCCGCAATGTTCCTGCGGCCTAGTTACCAATATTGTTGCAAATGGTTTACAATCCAAACATCCATTCAAGCGCCCCAAATCATTGTCCAAGAAACCACAGCACTTTTTTCAAACTTTGTTTTGTTTTTCAAGTGGTGATCGTCATTTGGCCTGAGATTTAGTTAGTTCCAAGAGAGCCAAGAATCAAACTTAATACATGGCAGTATTTAAAAACGAATAGTACCAAGCAATGGTACTACCGAAGAGGTTTAATTTGAATGGTCACACCACAGGATTTCGACAACAGACTCAAAAGTTAGAATTACAGTATATGTCTTCGTAATTGACTCCGGAAGTGAAAGGGTTAAAAAAATGTAGAATGGGCTAATAAGTTGTATTGTATTGTACAGGTTGTAGATGCAATGAGAGATATGAATGAAATTCACATGGAGATACGCAATACTGTCCTTGAAATGGAAGAACACTTTAAAGACACGCCATTAAAAGATCTTTGGACCACTATTAATTGAAATTAATTATTACAATGCAACCTTTCACCCTGAGTGCCTCGGAAAGGAAGCATGAAATTTGCACTTTGGAGAATTTGGTAAACAGATGTTACCACAGAAAAGTGGCAAATGATTAATTGCTTTCATTTGAATGGGATCAATTCCATTTAAAATTTAGTGTGATGATAATTTACTTGTAAATGTTGTATTTATAGTTCCTCGCGAGGTTTATAAATTTGTTGTGCGTGGATTGCTTTAGGGCTGTGGAATCTCAGGTTGCCTTTATATATATTTATATATTCTATATATCGGGTTGATTTCCTACAGTTGCCTAGCAACAAAACTGCAACAAAGCTCCAATTGACATCATCCAGTGTGACGAGGGACTGGGATTAAGAATGTCTCAATTTCAAATTTTTGGGCCATTGGCCAGAAATTCCATCTCTCCCTCCCCTGTCGTTAAAATTTTGCAGTGCACCCTGGTTCTGGGAGACACTTATTTTTAGTATAATATTGTACAATTAATTAATACATGGGCTGGTACCAGTCTTACAAATCCATTGCAGTGTTCAGTATGTGGTTCATTGTACCACAGTGTAAGTTGAATAAAGTTCGTCACTCCACAATTTGCTTACAATAGGCTATTTTCTATTTTTCTTTGCCCTAGAAGAGCTTGTAAGCAGGTTTCTTTGCTTGCAAAGCTTTGCGCACACATTTCACTTGGTTTTAAAATACCCATAGTATACCTGCCAACTTTAACTTAGTCAAATACGTGAGATTTTCGTCTTCATAATACCAGGATTTTAGAAGATGTTCCCACTATGGGAGGCAGCGTGGTCGAGTGGTAAGGGCGCTGGACTTGAAACCCGGTGGTCCCGAGTTCAAGTCCCGCTCTAACCACTATCTGGAGTTGTTTCACGGCAGACCCGAGTCCAACTCCTCGGCCACGCTTGTAAAATAGCAAACTGGTTTGCCTCCTGCCAGTCAGGATTTTAACGTGTTATGTTCTATTTGCAATATTTGTTTCTATATTTAGTGTCCCCAATTAGTGCTCGCGCGCTAAATACCTTGACACTTAAATAAAGTGATTATTATTATTATTTATTATATTTCGGAACATTGCCGATTTCCGAAAATGTGCCGATGACTTCCTTAAAAAAAATGTCATAGAAAGGTAAAATGTCATAGAAAGGTAAAAACCTTATCAAAATTCTGCACCCTGGGGCAAGTACAAAACCATTCATATCGATACATAGGCGCATGAGGGGAGGGGCTGGGGAGCTGCCCCCCCCCCCCCCCCCGCCAAGTCGTAAAAATATAGTATTATTCGGGCAAAACAACTGCAATCACTGAATTACTTTCACCAACGGTCAATCAAAAAAATTGACCTTTGTACAATAATCAAAGGCGTTAGTTCTTGCTAACATCTAATTCGTTTGTGCAGAACTTTTCACTGTCTAAAAATTGTTAATCCTGGACCTTTTGGTCTCTGTTACTGTTATGTCTAGATTTCCACAAATTTAAACTGTAATCACTGATTTAATTACTTTTAAAAACACTCAAAACTTTGTATTAGAGCGGTTTTAAATTGAATATCGAAAGAAATTTTGACATTGCTTTGGGTTTGCATTGCTACGCTTTGTGATTGGCTAAAAAATCTCGCGCCACTTTCTCAACCAATCAGAAGTAAAACCAAAACCAATCGTGACTTGCTCGCACGCGTTTTCCTGCGCTTGGCGCCAGGTACATGTATTTGCTTCGAGTTCTGATTGGTTCATCGGATTGTGTGCGTCTGTTGTGATTGGTCACTGAGCAATGGCTTTGGTTTTGGTTTCACGACACTCAATTGAAAACCACTCTATATAGAGTGTTTTCAGTCACTCCATAATCAAAAGCATCAAGGTATAAACGTGATCAACGAAAATTTACGCAATTTCATTACAACTAACCCAAACAAGGGTTTTTATGACCCCGATCAGCCTGAAAATCACAGAGAAGAGAGTACTCAACAACGTTTTGTACGGGGATGCTCCGCCCCGAGGTCCAAACCCTTACCCTTTCATATACCGTCTTTGACAGAAAAGGTACCCCTGGCAAACTATTTGGTGACATCTGCCTTCTAATTTTTTTTTGGTCACGCCCCCACGCTTGACCTCCGGAAATTTGGCCAAAAACAGTAAAATTTTCACCTAAATGTTAATTTTCGCGTTGTTGTATGTTACTTTTCCAAAAAGTACGCGCGGATTTCGATTCTTTGGTTATCATTCTATGCAGATATGTTAAAATGTTTCAAATTTGCGAAAAGTAACCTGCGTACTTTTGACTATGAGATAGTTAGACTCGAGCGAAATTCTCTAAAGGAATGTATGCGTGTCACGCACGCGACAGTTTTCAAAGCGGTTGCACGTCAACGCATATGCGCATTTGTCAAAAGTACGCGCGGATTTCGAAAGCCTAGGGACTAGCGATTATTTTGATACCAATATACATTAGAAAAGGATAACCTGCGTACTTTGGCCATTTTGTACAAGCATGTTGCCAGTGGCGGCCCGAATTACGGCAGCGTGTCTTCTATTTAGCCTGCTGATTGTGTACACAGCTTCTGTAGTGAAAGCTTTACCAGAAGGCGCAGGAAACGATGGAAATCAGAATGGCGGGATCGACAGTTATAGAGAAAGAGTACATTCACAGCTCCCATAGCCTGCGAGCAAGCTCTCGGGTTCGGGTTTGGAGTTTTTTTTGGGGGGAGGGGGAGGGAAAGGAATGAGAGCTTGCAACGATGTCTCAGAAATTTGAATGTTTAACCCGTGAAAGCTAGCGGAAAATGATGATTGGTTGAGATTTAATTGGATAATAACGTCATCATTCTTCGCGCGTCGTGCGTGATCAAGAAAACAAAATCACGGAGAGCGGAGGAGATTGTATTCATAAAGCGTGCGAGAATTTTTCAAAATATGTGGAGTTTCCTTCCGAATTGAAACCCGGGCAACGTCAAGCAGTTGAAGCACTACTTAAAGGCAGTGATGTCCTCACTGTTTTGCTGACGGGCTATGGCAAAAGCTTTATATTTCAACTGTTTGCTGCCGCGGCTGCAAATTGAAAGGAGGCAGCATCAAACAGTGTTGGTTGTCTGTCCGTTACAACGCATCATCGACGACCAGGTAGCAGAAGCCAGAAGCATTGGAATGTCTGCGGCTTCTGTTGCCGATGTATCTAATGAAGAATTAAGATCGGCGAAGTTTCAGCTTTTGTTTGGGTCAGCCGAGAAAATTATCGACCAGCATTTGTGACCTCTCACGCTGAAAGTTAACGGGAAAAAATATTCAACCGTTCAAACGGCGGCTGTTAAACGTTTAAAAAAATCTTCACCCTTTCGAACGGCGAATGTTAGTACCCGTTTAGATGAAAGATTTCCAGCCATTTGAACAGCTATCGAAAGAGCTCTAGTGTTTTGGCCGGTGCTATTTAGTTTATTTATTTTTGTCCACCACGCAATTTGCATATGTTCGAAAGTAATTTGAAACCTTTTCAATAAAAAACATCTCGCGATTCACAAAATTATAAACACGCTAGCGAAGTTTTAACGAAGCTTTACAATATCTACAATATTAAATCGTTTGGATCTTCTGCTTTCGGTTTTCTCCCTACACAGATCTATATTTGCCATACTTGCTGCGAGCAAGTTCCGTTTTTTTTTCACGTGGACTGTTACATGTTTGTTGACATTAACGCTCGTTTCCGGTTTGCGCTGATTAGCCGAATTCTGACGGCTCGGACAGCGGGAAGCCACGGGAAGTATTGGGGGCGGCATTCAAATTTCTGAGACATCGTTGCAAGCTCTCGCTCTCCGCTCTCTCAAACCCCGAGCCCGAGAGCTTGCTCGCAGGCTACAGCTCCCATCGTTTGAAATTAGCATAAATAAGTAAGTGATTTTGGTTTTCAGCTATATTTTTTAAGTGTAGACTACGGACACTTAACAATTATTGGATGAGGTTGAGCATGATAGCGATAATTATCAAGGCCAAAGTTTGTGTTATCTGCCGAAGCCGAAGGCTGAGGCGGATAACACAAACTGAGGCCTTGATAATTATCGCTATCATGCGAAAACCGAATCCAATAATTGTTTTATTATGCATATTCCTGAGCTGCACTTGTAAAGACATGAGCGCACAGCAGTCAACTTGTAAGTAAACAACTTACGTCACTTCTGCATGCATAAAACTATTGTCTGTAGGTATGACGTCACTTCTGCATGCATAAAACTATTGTCTGTAGGTATGACGTAACAGAAACAGCAAGCAATAATTAGCTGCGTGCTTATAGCCAATCAAAATCGAGCTAGTGACACCAATGTATAATAATATAAGTTATGGAACAAATGAGGATCACGCATTCGTCAGTAAATATATTATGTATAATGAAACATATACGTCCAAAATTGGCATTGTCTGTTAATTCGTCGCAGTTTCTCCACTCATCGAGGTCTTCAGAATACCCAACGTAGTGAATTTTAACTTTGTTGGACGTTTTATCGCGGTCAACAATCTATCAAGCAAAGATATGTTATGTGTTTAATACAAATCTGAAATCATGTCCAGTACCAGCGACAGCAAAATACGAAAGGGAAATCCAACACCTCGATCGGAAAGAACGTTTTCGCATCGACTTTGGCTGGTTTAGTATGTAATTTCTGAAGTTTAATAGGAACCCCGTCTTCCACAGTATTGAAAAATCCTTTCTCTGGCTGCGTTCGCTTACTTTGAGACGCCATTTGCGATATGAGATTAACAGCTAACATATTAACTGATATTAATTACGCATGTGAAAATGCAATTCTATCATGCCACGCATGCGCATAATCTCCCAGACGCAAATGTCACTTTCAAAGGGGCAATAGTTTGGCATGAGTAGTTTCATATACCTTTCATTGAAAATGGTACCCCTTTCATATACCTTTCAATGAAAATGGTACCCCTTTCATATAGCCTTTACTTGCGTCTGTTTGATATATTTTGAAAGGCCCTTTTTATAAGACTTAAATGGCAGTTTTCCCTACCTTTTTTACGCCTCAACGGCGTGTTTTCGGTTCCCTTTCCTATTCTTCGTGAAATCCCTACCCTTTCATATACTTCAACTCGTGAAATCACGACCCTTTCATATACCTCCAGCCTCAAAAAGGTACCCCTTTCGGGCGGAGCATCCCCGTATAGCCCATTATAGGGAGTACCCCCCCCCCGGGGAAGAGAGAGAAGAGGGAAAGGGAGCGAGAGCGAGAGAAAAAAAGACTAGAACGCTCACAAACGCTTACTTAGGGCGATATCGTTTTCTAATATAGTGTTCCCAATTTGTTTATTTAGCTTAATACCATTGACACTAGACTTGCCACAAGTCGACCTCACGAGTTTCTCTGCAGTAAAGCGAGCGAAGCGAGCTTTTGAGGCCGCGAAGCGGCTGAGGGAGCGGCGAAATCGCAAGAGGCCAACTTGTCTCGCTTGAAGGGTTTTCATTTGCGTTTCGCGCCAAAAATGGGGAGTGGCATGACTTGTCAATGTCATCGATTATTGTTTCGCAACCGACCCCATTTTTGAATTTCAACCGCAAGTCACGTTTCATTGCGCCTAATACCTTGTGATTGACAGTTCTGTCCCCAAGGGCTACTCTCGGCTACTCTGATTGGTCTAAGCGCAGCGACCCATTTTTGGGTCGCTAAAAATGGCGCCAATCAAGTGTGAAAAGTCCTTCGTCCGGCGGGCTATAAGCCTATAAATTTCAGACGAAGGATTTTATTGAAAGTCTACATTGACACTTAAATAAAGTTATTCATTCATTCATTCATTCATTCAACTAACATCTAATTCGACTTTTGTTTATAACTTGCCATGATCAAATATCCCAACCCTGACCACCCCACCATCGGGGAGGGAGGCCATGTCAATCGAACCCCGGTACACCCCTCCCCAGTACTTTTCGCGCTCGTACGCGTTTTCCGACGCTTAACGCGGGTTACGTGTATCTACCTCGGGTGTCAGTTTTGATTTACCAGAGTAATTACTTCGGTTTTGGTTTTACGGCACTCAAGTGAAACTATTTTTCTATTAGATCCTATAGCAGTTTTCAATTGAGTGTGGTAAAACCAAAACCAAAGTAATTACTCTGACCAATCACAGCTGTCGTAAACAATCCAATGAACCAATCAGAGCTCAAAGCAATTACATGTCGGCGGCGCCAAGCGCGGGAAAACGCGTGCGAGCAAGTCACGATTGGTTTTGGTTTTACTTCTGATTGGTCGAGAAAGTGGCGCGAGATTTTTTAGCCAATCACAAAGCGTAGCAATGCAAAACCAAAGCAATTGTGTAATTACTTTCGACACTCAATTGAAAACTGCTCTACTGTTCTATTACCGCTAAATAATTTCCTTTTTAACAAACTAAGATATTTGCTGTACATTCATTTTGGATCTAACGAATTGAAATATTAAAAAAAAAAAAAATCACAATAAGCGAGGAAACGATCATTTCTAAACAATCTTGCTCACTGAGTTATTTTTTGGGTGCGTGCAAACCACAAAGAGGAAAATCTTGCCGGAAACATTAAAAGTCATAAATATTTCCGCATCGAGTATTAAAAAATACCTCGTATACGGGGACCTTTAGATTAATATTGGTTTAAATTTTTGTTGGTCTGAAAAATCAGGGTCACCCATAGAATTGTTTTGGTAAATAGCTGATCTTGATGCTCACCGCCCTCAGATTTTCCGGATTAAGGAAAAAAAAGTTAAGGTTCCCAAACCGGAAATGTAAAAAAAATACGAGTCTGACTAACGCTATTTTTCTAATGCTATTTTTGTTTTTCAAAAAGTCCCGCTAAACATTTCGGGAGGCAAATAGCTCTCTTGAAAAATTCTTGAAAATCATACTTGGCTGCTAACTTTTTCGGAGGAAAAGATTTTCTTCCAGCCCTCATACTTTCGGACAGTTGAATCAAGAATCCGAACAGATCGAAAATTGGTAGTTGATACAAATATCCCCTTAAACGGCATTTAATCATCAAAAGAAACGTAAACACGACTTCTAAAACGTTTGGTTAACTCGGTGTCCCTGAAAAATAACACACCTGATGGCAGAGATATGGGCCTGACGCCGGGTTTCATGATTGCGTGGCGCGGGTGGGCGTGAAGCGAGACGGGTTTACTCTCGCGAGCTCACGGATGACACGATCAATTAAGGGTTAAAGCAAAAAGCTGATCGATTTTCAAGGTCCATTTCGGTAGCTTTCAATTGCCAAGCTAAAACTCTTCGTATTCAGCATCACTCAGCTTACCTACAGAAAGACGGAGAGAGAGATAGAGAGAAAAAAAACTTCCTTACTTTCGTTTCTCGCCCGGTTGTGGACATGACAAGTCCGGACAAGACAAATTAGCAGACACCGCTGTGGGATATCAAGTTGATGATCCCGTTATCAAAGGATGATCTCATTTTCAAGAGCGAAAGGTCGAATGCAGGGCAAGCGCTTTAATCTCTGTTAGTCTGCTAAAGACACAAACATTTTCGGTGGATTTAAAAAACCCTCTGTTTTGATTTAAACCTTATCCAAACAGTGGCGATGGGTTAGAAAATACACGAGGATCGCTTTCTTGTTTTTGCAAAGAATTCGAGCCCTGCGGAAATTACTGTAATATCTTTAGATCTGTTCATTTTAAAACTCGCTTGACAGGCAATATATATGAGAGAAAACAGTTTCATTACAAGCTGTGTGCGATTGTCTACACCCGATTTTATGAGCTCGTGGCCTCGTGGGGCGTCTATTTGCGGCAATTAATATAGGAAAGTTTTACCACTAATGCCGATTTTGAATTCTTTGAGATTACAAGGAGGGTCAGATTATAAACCCCTTCAGCAAACTGAAAGCAAACTGTGTTAGAAACGATTTTACTGTGACTGTAAACAAAGAAAGCAGAGACAAAGACCGGAAACTTTCAACTCGCCGGAAGTTGGTTTAAAGCAATTACCATCAATAATGCCTGGAAAGTTCACACCTAGCTGTCGTTTTATTTAGCTGTTTTATTGCAACACTCCCTTAGAACAAAGGTTGGTTGAGTTTATGACGATGTCGCAATTAAATCGATCGCTTTTAATACCTTGAGACGATTTTGGCTTCTCAAAAGAATGCTTTGTTTTCAATCTCATCGATTTGATAGCGCGCGCGAGCACGGAAAAACTCCGTTGTCGTTGTTTCATTCTGCTTGCTCTCCGATCTGGTTATCATGTGGTTGACACTGTGGGATATTTCAACAAGTTGCTTCGGAAGTTATAAGATAGCCCCCCTGGGACGTCCCAAACAAACAATTACAACTTTCCTGCAGTGGGTCAAGTTTGAAGACCTAGATTTCGAGAGCCGATCTGCACCCGTTTTGAATCTGTTTTGGTTCGTGGCGCTGCTATCAAATCTTAGATCGATCAAACGTGTGAAATATATGAGCTTGTCACCCTTGTCTTTACCACGCCTTCACTTGAAAGGGCTCTAGATATGTTCTTTGTATAACGCAACGAGGTTAGTGATTGGACGAGTGTGTTGTTACTCTGTCAATCGATACAATGCTAGCCAATGGCAGATAAACATCAATTTACCCCCAATGGCTCGCTGTGCGTTGTAAGTTGTTTCAAAGCAAGGTCGAACAAGAGAAACCAAATAGTCTTAGCACAGTGAAAGGGCAGATTAGAAATCTTTTGCGCCACATGCGTTTTAATTCCCCGGCGAGGAAAAAAATGGAAGCCGGACCTTTAACGCGAAACTACCCGAATATATTCGAGTGTCTGACGAACCACAGTCCTTCAATTCCTGCGTTTGGCCTACAGAGAACTATGATGCCTGAGAACGTTGATGTGACTCAAGACCCAAGTCATGGTTTTACTTACGCGGAATCGCCAATTCATTTGCCCGGTTTGAGAACGGGCGCGCACGAGTATATCCATTCTCTCACTGGGGGCAGCACACAAGGGGCTTTCAACCTGCAGGCGAATTATCCAGTACCAGCTGCGTATTCGACACTGGCTGTCCGCGGAAGAGATTTCCTGCTACGCCGTGAACACGCAGTAACGCTCCCCTCGGTATCGTTACCAGCTCACACCATCGCTGTGGACGTGACAGCTTCGTCGACGAATCTGGTCGTCCCGCCACCGCCCCCTTCTGCGTTTCAACAAACGATCTTTACATCAAGCAATGTAGCTCTCCATGCTATTAACCTTCCGAGTTTCTCTAGCGCTGCCATTCCGTTAGGACCGCCGCAAACGCTCGCACAACACGATGCGCAACACGCCGCGACGTTCTCCAATGTGGGTCTTGCTAGTGTTCAAGTGTCACCAACCGCTTCAGAAACCAGCAATAGTAGCAGTGATTCCCAAACAGAAACTCCCCGTGTGTCCGTGAGCATTGGTGAAGCCCAAGGAAGCAATGATCTGCCTCGTCCAAGCCCGCTCAATACTGTTAAAACCAGCTTCGTTCCTTCGCCAACAAGCGTTGTTCCGTCCATGGAGTTGTCTGCTAACGGTGCGTTTCTCCGTTATATAAGACCACAGAACAAGCAAGAGTTCGTTTGTAGATGGACCCTTCTAAGAAACAAAATAAGCGTTCCCTGCGACAAAAATTACTCCACAATGCAAGACTTGGTGAAGCATATTTCGCTGGAACACGTGGGAGGAACGGATGGCAACGCTGCCCACGTTTGCCTGTGGCACGAGTGTCATAGAGGAGGGAAGCCCTTCAAAGCCAAATACAAGCTTATCAACCATATACGCGTTCACACGGGAGAGAAACCATTCCCGTGTCCGTTTGCAAACTGCGGCAAAACGTTCGCACGATCAGAGAATCTTAAGATTCACAAACGTACTCACACGGGTGAGAAGCCGTTCGTCTGCGAATATCCTGGTTGTAATCGTCGTTTCGCCAATTCCAGCGACCGCAAGAAGCATTCTCACGTCCACACAGCGGACAAGCCGTATCTCTGCAGAGTCCCTGCTTGTGGAAAAAGCTATACCCACCCAAGCTCTCTAAGGAAGCATTTGAAGATGCATCTAAAAGCTGCGAACGGAATGGACAATCGCGATAGCATGGCGCTGATATCCGCGCAAGCTGAATTGCAGCTAAACAGTTCTAACACTTCTAGAAGTATTCAACAGTGGTTTCCTCTTACTCAACCGTCGCCAAAAATCGCGCTTCAGCAGCCTTCTAGCACAAGGGCTGTGAAAGACGAACCTTCAAGCTAATTTGATCACTTGATTTCCAATACTTGCATATAGTTGCGTACTTTGTACGCAAGCAAGAACTTTTACATTTTCGAGTTAATTGACAGAACTACTTTTAGTTTTAAGCATTTCTTACTCGTGTTTAATCAACCAGATTTTGTATTTGTTGAAATTCATTTTTACACAAACGTTGAATCGTTTGTTTGATAAGCATTATTTAAAAGCCTTATAGAAATCCATTATCTTAATCTCTTTTTACAATTTGAAAATCTAGGTTTGTTTCCTTTAATGCAATTTTCCCACACAGATGTCGCAAATCAGTTGACAAGTGTCGATTTGTGATCCATAATCAAGAACACATTTTGAAAAATTCTTGTACAGAATCGTATTTACGAGGAAAAAATTTCAAATGACATATCGTTCGCGTTTTAGATATCAAATAGACAAATGTTCATTTCCGAAGACAGAAAGTAATTTATTTTAGAAATCTATTTTTTCAGGCTCGCCTCCAAGCTTGTAAAATGTCGTACAAATAAAGATTTTGATGATAGATACTTCCCGTCTCACTGTGCATTTACTGCCTCTATTTGCCTTTTGAAAACAATTTACAGGCTGCCGACTGTGAGGTCAGCTGCAACTTGTCGACACTCGTGAACATATATCTACAGTTTTGTGAAGAGCTTTAATATTGCCCTTCGGGGAGTTGAAAGACCTTGTATTTATGTCTAAGAATACAGACTACAGACTTACACACAGGTCATTTATCAAGCCTTACCTCGAGAATCATTACTTTTATTATCTGTAGCGCCAGGTACAAACGGTTTAAATAAACATGGTTTTGATTTAAAACGGAAAATTACTAGTAATTGCCATTCACGCGCGCATAATGACAGTGTTGCTTTGCGACAAAATGCGATCTCTGAACCTTGAACATTCCAGAACATCTGCTAGAAATCTTTCGACATTTGAGGGATTTTCTACGCCTTAATACGATATATTACACTAGTTGCAGTCTCTCTTTAACCTCGTTGAGCGACAAGAGAAATTCACAAAAAAATCCTTCTCGCGCGCGCGTTTTAAAAGCGGAGGAAAACGTGCGCAATATATTTCACAAACTCGAGAGGTATTTAAAAACAATATATCGACGATGTAACCCTCAACATTTGGCTTGAATCCATATTCGTTTCGGCGTAGATAAATTGTAACCAAACAATTAAGCTTGTCGACCGATTGCGTACGCTTGTTTAAAAATAAAGCCACCCTTCTTGATTTCGTCCCCCCACCGAGGGTCATAGATTAGTTTGTTCCGCTCTTCCGCATGTTTTGACTAGCTCTTGAAATCGCTTTTCAAACAGGCCACCAAAGGATGGGCCTTTCAAATTTAAATCGCATTTTGTCACTATATTTCCACTACACTGTATGTTGAATCGTAAAGCCGACCTCCAGAAAGCATTGCTCAGAAGACTTAACGATTAGTAAACACGTCAGCTTGCATAACAGGAAAGTACTTATCGAATTGTTGCATTTTAATGAGATTTTAGATCATTTCATATATATCCACGGGCTCATAGTTAGAACCACCCTTGTATTGTACAATAAACACTACCACAGGGAGTTTCTGCTCTGCCTGCTCTATAGCTTTCATTTAATGGTCACACTTCAGTGTAGGATTTCATCCACAGACTCGAAAGCTATTAGAACCACTGTACAGCATAATAAACAGCCCCATTGGAAAGTACTGCTCAGTAGCTTTCATTTGAATGGTCACACTTTAAGATTTCATCCACAGACTCAAAAGTTAGAATCACCTTGTACAGTATAATAAACAGTACCACAGTAAAGTACTGCTCAGTAGCTTTCATTTGAATGGTCACACGTTAGGATTTCATCCACAGACTCGAAAGTTAGAACCACCTTGTACAGTATAATAAACAGTACCACAGTAAAGTACTGCTCAGTATCTTTCATTTGAATGGTCACATGTTAGGATTCCATCCACAGACTCAAAAGGTAGAACCACCTTGTACAGAACATTATAGCACGCTCAATTGCTTCAATATGAAGGGTCACACTTCAGGCCAGATTTCATACACAGACGCAAACGTTAGAACAATCTTGTACAGGAAAATAAACATTACAACAGGAAAGTGACTTAATTTGAAAGGAAGATTTTATTGATGAAGACTCAAAAATTAGACCACGAGTGCTCCATATAGAAAACTACGCAATCGAAATAGTTTTAAAGATCACGACACAGTCGGAACAGTTGATGATCACGGCAGAGCCCATATGAAAGAATACTTATCGTGTGGAGCAAGCAGGGTCGCGCGAGCTCTCTCGCGATTACCTGCGCTGATAATTAGCTATTCGTGACCGTCGCGCGCGTTTTTCTGTTTTTGCGATCTGAAACAGTTGGTAACGAGCGCTAAATTTTCCAGTCAGTTTCAAGCAATCAGGTCGTAATTTGTAATTTATACCATGTCTCCATCTTGCTTGATAGCGTTGACCTTCCCAGAAAGTTAATCTGTTGCTTAATCCAGTTTATTTATTCCAGTACTCTTGAAATATTAAACAAGCCCCCCTGAGCCCCACTTTCAAGATAATCTTGTTGTAAAAGCAGGTGAAAAATAAACATTTGAGGACATCAAACGCGATTGATCAAAAATGTATGTTTTATCAAAAATATATGTTTTATCAAAGAGGATGTGTCTAAACATTTTGATAAACAAGCTGGCCGGAAAAAGTATTTTCTTATGTTTCATTAGACCCACCGTGAACTCTTTGATTTGTTGTAACAACAACACAAAAACAGGAATGGCGAAAGTGGCTATTGCCGTTATAAATCCGGGGGAGTTGCGGCGGTGGGCGGGGGTATAAAACCTACTAGTTTTAAGTAGTATCTTTGCGGATTGCAAAGGAGGACAGATTTTAGGGTCGAGGCCTGAAACCGGTTTCTAAAATGCTTTTATTTTTATAAACCGAGATATGCATGCATGCACGGCACCCCCCCCCCCCCCCCACACCTCCGCCCATTCAACTTGAAAGCCTAAGGGCACCTCGGAGAAGCAACTGATTCTCTACCAAGTAACCGTCTCCTGGGACTCGTTGCACGCGCTTTGAAGATAAGTATCATAAACCAGTTCAACTCAGGACAATGCACAAAGGAAACAGTTATCGGTCAATTTTCCCGGCTGTCTTCCTAAACATGTCCATGAAACCGCGGACAAGTGTTAGCAAAATATTTTCACACTGCCTCACACGAAGTAATCTAACACATTCTCTCATCTGAGTTTAGTCTATAGGACATGAAAAATTGACGCCATCAGGCCGTCGAGACTGTGATAAGTTGTACTTTGTAAGGAATATTCTCGGTATTTTATGCTATTTATTACAATCATCATATGAGAAGTGTGCGTTCAGTTCTATCAGCACGATTTATCATGATAATGTTGTTAGAAGCGCGACATCCTTGACCTCTTACAAGAGAAACTGTGACTTGACTCGTGTAGGAACACACACGCTGTTTAGTGGTCGACAAGATTTAGTCAGGAATTATGCGGTTTTCTAGAAATGAATGATTAAGGCCGTTTTATACGACCAATAGGCCATTTCCGAGTTGCCTTTAGCCTTTCTATCAAAGCGAGGCTAGGTGCGAAACCTTTCATATGAAAATGAGTTTTTATTTGCATGTGAATGAAAACTCATTTTCGCACCTAGCCTCGCTTTGATAGAGAGGCTAAAGGCAACTCGGAAATGGCCTATTAGAGAGGGACACTGGACTGGCACGACAGGAACTCCCAGTTATCATGTCAAGGAGAATGGAGAAAACTCATTGAATCGGTGCGGGTGTGCCCGAAGTAGATAGATAGATACGAGAGATTTAAGACGGGGATTAAATCAAGCCTTGTCTTAGCTAAGCCGCGAAGTTTTCAAAAAAGGGCCATTTATAAGCGTTATCATGATACCGACAAACTCGACACTCGAAGAGCTCGTATACATGATGAAGTGCGCCTCGGCTTAGCGTTGCCCTGTTCTAACTTGGTTTCCATGGTAAAATGGCGTAATTGGTAAACAATTATGGCATATTAAATTGAAGATGCCGGCCACGCAATGACGGTCAGCAAGAAAGCGAAACGGCGGGCCCTTTCGCGGAAAAAACTGAGGCTTATGCAGTTTTTAATGAAAAATAAGCTGCCCTTGTTTCCAAAGTTGTTGCAATACGGCTTCTGAACGCATTTCTGCGTCACAGAAAAAAGTTGAAAGGCGCGGGAGATGTTTCCGCTTCATCCAACATTTCTGTGATGTTGAATATTTTGCTGAGGAGGAGAAATTCTTTCTCCTACCCTTGCGGCCATTTCGTCCGAGGCGAAGTTCCCAGCTTCTTCTCCTCGTCAGCCATTTCGTAGCTGCTCGTAGCTTCTTCAGGTTCCTCGCTAGCGTGATTCCCGCCAAATAAATAAAATAAATAAATCGTCTTTATTTAACGAGGGTGACACTAAATAGTCATAAGACTAACAAACCTGTGGCCCTCGGATTCCAGATCGAATTGGAATTTGGAAGTGTTGGTTTTTTTGGAGAGGGGAAAACTGGAGTACCCGGAGAAAAACCTCTCGGAGCAAGGAGAGAACCAACAACAAACTCAACCCACATATGACGCCGGGGCCGGGAATCGAACCCAGGCCACATTGGTGGGAGGCTCTCACGACTACACCACCCCTGTCCAGTTTCTCTCAGCTTCTAGAGAGCGCTACGGTCAAACTTGAAGCGGGTGCAGACTTGCGCAGACCGCAATTCGACGTAGCTCAGACGCAAACTTTTCTTCGGATCGTTTATACGAGCAACTTTCCGACTAACTTTAATAAGCCGCGGCTTAGCGAAGACTAGCTCGAATCCGTGGCTAAGTTAGTCTCTGTGTCACACCCAAACATAGGTACGCAACGCGTACATATTTGCACCAATAACACTTGGGGTTCAACAGAGCATCATAAGAGTTACAATTTTCTTGTGTAGTTTTCTATTTTACGGCACGCGTAAAAATCACCTGATGCAAGGTGTGTCCCTTAGTGTACAAGCCATAAAAAGATGAAAACTGAAAATTAAAATAATTTCTAGGATCTCTACTGCTTGTTTGAAGATGTTTTCAGAACTGCAAGAGCACAGACATCTCAACACTTGGCCAGACAATCGTCCAATTGATTAAAAAGTAAGGAGCTATTTCTCGGTAAATTTGGATGGAGATAGTGGTGGGTAGGGCGGGGAGCATCTTATTTCATAGAGCGGACAATCCATAAAAGTTTATCAGCTCTCGGCTGTATTCGTACAGATATAAACAGTTGGCTATTTAAAACAAGTCTTGTGAGACCATGTTTAGTTTAGTAAGTCTTTATCAATCAAGGGTATCTACGCTTGCAGCTTTTGAATACAGGTCAATTTTGACGGAAAATTATTTCCGAAAGCAAAAACAAAATTAATCCATCTTGCAAAAACTCAAGTAGTTTGTACATGGAAATATGTTTTTTTCTTGGTAATACTGTGGAATATAAATATATTTTAAATAAATTCTTATTTGAATTGCAAATGCATAGATTAATTAACAATTCATTATTCGTTTTTTTCCTTCGCACCTTCACCACGAGGAAAGCGAAGGTAGCTGAAGGAGTTATATTCATGTTGACAGATAATTTTAGATTGCAAACGAAACTTTAATAACTTTAATATTGTTCGAGATGAGGAACAAAGTCATCTGCCCGAGCATGCAGACCACAACATTTTCTGCAGCGAAGATTTACTTTGTCAACACAGTGGATGAATGACGATAACTTTGAAACATCTTCTACAAATACGTACTTTAGGTAAGAAAAATATGACATTGTTATACAGTTTTCTTGCAACATTAATACTCTACTTTGTTAGTCTGCAACTTAAATTTCAGCCGCCGTATTTAACAATTGCCTCTTAATCGACAACCATGCATTACTGATATTACCGTTGTATGACTCCGTTTCGCAGATACGGTAGCCATGTTGATTTTTTTCCCCGGGGCATCCCATAATGAACATTGAAAACAAAGGAATATATTAATTTAAATGGTTATTATGGGATGCCCTGGGGACAAAATCAATATGGCTGCCGTATCTGCCAAACGGGGTCGATACACACAGACTGACGCGATATACAGCAATTTTATCAGTCTGGTACGCAGAATCTGCAACCTCGTTCTCAGGACCTTTAGGTCCTGGGAACGAGGTTGCAGAATCTGATGTGTTGCTATTTAAAGTATGGCAAAATAAATCGCAGTTTGTTAATTATAATTTTACTTCAAAAACGTTTTTATGTTTTCAATTAATTTTTGTGTGGCTTTAGCTCACAGGGTGAGTATGAACGTTTTTTTATTTTTAAAGTTTAATGACTATAACTATTTCCCCTTTGTGCCGTTCATTTAGGTGTCCTCGCAAGTTTGGTTGAGGAATAGCGAGTTCTGAACAACCGAGACTTGGAATATGCTCTTTCACCCGGTGATCAGTCTTCACGCACACGATTCATAAGGTACGTACTTATTATAAAAATAACCGCTATTCTATTTCCTTCTCTTCTTTCGCAATTGCTTTGTGTTATCGAACAGCAAAAGCACAATTGTGTTATTAGTTGGGGGGGGGGGGGGGGGGGGGGCAGAGGGTTGCGGATTGAAAATGTTGGAGACTGAAAACCCATTTTCGGCACTTCGGGTCTTACTGTTTTGCAAGATAAGAGGGGGCGGGGGGGGGGGGGGGGGAAGGGGACCCTCTTCTAGATCCACCACTGGTTCCGTTACATGGCATGGACAAGGAAGGAGAGGGAATCGGCGGTTAGCTTGGTACCCATGCACTTGGGACATAACGATCTATAAGCGCCGTCATTTATGACCCCCCCCCCCCCCCCCCTCCCCCCATTTATGTCGCTTATGGCTTAGTCTCAGTGGGAGCGACTAAAAGCAAAATCGTAAGAGCGCTTAAAATGGATATAATCATAATAATCTCTCTCTCTCTCAAGGTTGAAACATCAGACAGGAGACAGACACGGAATGGAAGAATGTGGCAGAAACCATCAACCTCATCATAAATTGTTGCAGAAGGTGAGATTTGGAAAAGCATTCCATGATTAGATGAATAGATGTAGGTCTTATAGGTTCGTTTCTAAAAAAAGACAATGAATAGTTTCGTGTAACTTTCAGGGATAGTCGAAGAGCAAAACATGCCAGAGCGCGAAAAAAATCTCCTGTCGCGAAGAGACGTGATCCTCCCGTGTGTTTCACTCGCGCAACTTTCCCTGCTAGAAAAAAAAAATGGACGACAAATCTCCGCCTATACTCGCCTCCAACGAGTAGGCGCGATTCGCTAGGGTGTTTCGCCCTCCCAACTATCACAGAAAGAAATAAGACAAATCGTAGTCTGGAAAATTAAACGGGTAAAAAAAGACCATATTTTTTGTCCCAGTAAATGTCAGTGTTATGAGATCAAGGCAACAAATCTCCCTCGAAAGAAATTGAGTCGAGAGAGGGTGTGGGAACGATTCTTTGGTTAGATAAACACATTACCCTGCCAATACGTATACTCACATGATAGTTTTAATTTTTTAGGTCACAGAAATGAGAAATCATAGCAGAGCTTCCATCAACTTCGACATGACAATGTTTAAAGAGGTGAGTTGATTGATAACTTTAATAGACATCTTCCGTAACTTCTGTGCAGTGGAGAATTTAAAAAAAAAAAACATGAAAAATGAGTTGATAAGGTAAATTAGCCACCGGAAGGATTCAAAAGGTGACGTTTCGAGGGGTGGCCCTTCGTCATTCGCATTCCATTCCATTTCATTCGTGAAGTGTCAGCCCTTTGTGATTCGCTCTGACGAGTGGCGGATCCAGGGGGAGGGTCGGGGGGTCCGGACCCCCCCCCCCCCCATCAGACCTGTGTACTGTGTATCCCATGTGGTTTATAAGAATAATAGAATAAAATTGTTTTACGTAGTTGTTTCACTTCCACCAATTGACTGATTGTCAAGTTTTTGACTTAACAAACGCTTTTCGACTCTCAGGAATGCCGTAAATGGCGTTTTAGAGGGTAAAATCGGAAAAATTTTCCGGGGGACATGCACCCAGACCCCCCCCCTTTTTATAAATTCCTGGATCCGCCCCTGTGACGAAGGGCTAGCGCTCGAAACGTCAGCTTTTCAATCGTTTTATGGTGACCACTTTGCCTTAGTTATTAACTCAGTTGACAAAACAAAATATCGTGTCTACCTTTTTGATATCCAAAATGTGATGGCATTTATTGATATGTTTTGATTTTATTTCTATGCAGGATACAAGGAAACTATAAATGTCAGAATCAAGCAAGGGAGGAGGAAAGAAAGACAGCCACCTTAAACAAAGAAAGAGGTAGAAAAACTAGTTTTACTTTAAGCGCAGCTCGAAGATTACCTTTTTTCACATCTATTTTTATCGCCGCCAAATTCGAACATAATTTTCTCAGTTTAGTCGAGAAACAGAGCAACACAGATATAACAAACTTCGACGCGCGGTTTTACAAGCAAATTCCAGTACCAAGTGATAAATGATCGCACAAGAATGAAACCTCGAAATCGAATAACTGCATTGTTTCATCCATACATTTCTCGTTAACAGAAAAAAAAACTATATAAATATTCAGGGATAGTTAGTCAATTTCAACTTTAAGGATTAATGTTAAAGTAGAATCACAAATCTCAATGTTATAACATTTGACCGTCGTACAATGTCGTCCCCTAGTATATGTCGTCAGCAAGGACGTTAAAATCGAGGCGAATTGGCAAAAAGTTGTTTCACGGTTTTCACCAAGCGTAAGTAGGAGTAAAAATATTCATTTTCCAAGTGGAAATGTGAGGCCATTTACTGCTTGCAAAAATACCTATGGCTGTAAAAAAACGTCCAAAGAATGCGTTATACTTGAGAATTGCCTAGAATAAACCAAACAAATAATAAACATCCATTACTTTCAGTTTACACATGTACGCGTTGCGGACCTATTTTTCTTATTGATACAATGTTGTTTTTGCCCTCATAATACCAACATAAAAAGTCAAAAAGGAATTCTTTTATGGGCCAATTTGTTCGTGAAAATAGTACTCTGTGTTAAGTTTTCAGTCAAAATTATAAAGCATTTTGAATATTTAACATGTCAACTTTCAGTGTGTGAAGACTGGATTTTAATGTTTTAAAACGACTTCTCAGTAAAAACCGTTAAGGTATGCAATTCAACATGGTTTGTCAGTTTTCAGTAACGGTTTTACGTTGCAAAACTATTTCTCAGACAAAATGCACTAGAAGGGTTTATCAGCTTTCTGTTTTCAATTTAGGGGATATCTCATTGAATATCATGGGCCATTTTGTGCGTCTTAGGAAAAATGTCTCAGCCATTTTGTTCGATTGATGTCAGATTAGTGATTAGTATATACTGAAACAGTGGATAGCATTGTTGGCGCGCTCTGATTGGCTACTGAAACTCGGAATAGCAAGTGCTATTCACCTCCCAGCAATTTGCGCGCGAAAATTGTAATCGTTAACAGGAATAAGACGAATAAAAAGCATCATTTTCGTTATATTATCTCACTGTTTCAGTATGTACTAAAACAACTATTCACCTCAGTGTACGTGGATAGTGGTGGATATTTACCTCGCCGCTTTGCGGCTCGGTAAATATCCACCACTATCCACTTCGGTGAATAGTTGTTAATTACACCTTAAAGTAATCAAAACGAATTTGTGATAAAAATTTCAGGGCATGTTTTCTGTGTTCAGTACCAATTGTGTAATATTATACATGTAATTTTTGTCGTCCTTTTCTATTAAATTTTGACTACTCAGGGTTTTTATCAAACTTAACAAAAATCAAATCAAAATCAGACTTTATTTAAGTGTCAAGTATTTAGCTGTTAGAGCCATTTGTGAACACTATACTAACTACATGATATATTGTAAATTAACAATACAATTGTAATCGACGACAAGCGACGAATACAGAGAAAGCCACTGTTATCCCTTATTTATTTCGTTCACCTGATATTAGTAATTTATTTACTTCAATTTTTAGTTGTACGAAGAGATGTTGCTTTGAAATCATAGTATTAATGGCTTAGATGGAGCTTGAACTGAAATAGTAGGTAAATTGTCTGGCCTTTCAGAATGATGTTACGGTTAGAGCATTGTCACATTTTCTCATTGTTTGGCCATTTGACTGCAGTAAGATATAACATATCAACAAGGACATTGAAAGCGAGAGTAAAGTGTGGAAAATAAATGTATCATTTTTAACTCGTGAAGAGTAATGAACGGGTTATCGCAGACGGTGACAAATATTCAAATTTTCACGCCTTCCTTCCATCCGCCTTGGGCTTCAAGCACTGGAAAATTCGATCTGCGGACTTCAAAGGAATTTTTCAAGACATAAGAAAATGCTACAGCAATGCAAATGTTGGTTTTAAATGTGCGACGTTTCGCTGCCATGTGTAAAAGTTCAAATAAGCCAATTTTGGTTTAGAATTAATAAACATATCTTAGCGTGACATAAATACACATTGTTTGAAATAAGAGAAGCTGGATGATGCAATGTTTTAAATTTGTTTTTATACTCATCAATTCTTTGACTGCCTGTAAAACAATAAAAGCTTAGACCGAGTTTTGCAAACGTTAACCTCGAGCTTTTATGGCTTCTCTCGCTTGACGCATTTGGAGCGTTTATTTTTTCTCAAATTTAATTGTAAAAATTCAAAATAAACCAAATTTGAGTGATGACTAAAAAAAACAACATGTTGTAATAGGCCATTTGCACGATGACGTCATATGACTACAACTACCACAATCCTTCAGTTTCTTGTTTTGTAGTGCAAATTAGGGCTATTGTCATTTAAACCGCTCTGGGATTACAAAATTTAAATAAGAAAGGAAAAACGAAATGAATTCTGGTAGTTGTAGTCAAATGACGCCATCGTGCAAATGGCCTATTTCGGACGCACTTGTCTATGAAAAACGTTGTCATAACTTAAATTTGTATGTAAACAATGACGTCAGCATAGATTCGTCTTAAAAGGTTTCAAATTAAAGCCAACATTTTTTCTTCAACTGCTAAATTATCTGTTGCTGACATTGAATTACTGCAAGGATAACCAATTTCACTCCAGTTTTAAAGTGTATGTGACAGAATTTTTTCATTTGCTTGTTGGAATCTACATGGCGTTCTGATAAGAAAGTCGGAAAACGTTTTTCTATGTCGATTTCTCTTGTCCGTGATTTAGCCATCCAAAAATGTGAAATTTCACTTCCGGTGTGTTACAAAACCGCGCAAGAAGATAGACTAGAAATAGTCCGCTGTGACGTCATTACAAGAATGCCAGTGTCGCGGTTTCTCTGTTCCTCCGTTTTTTGGTGCGTGTTGCTACAACCATAGATAACACACCTTAATAGAACCATGTTTCTTCCTCAGGGCGCACCAAAAAATGTGAGGAACCTAGAAACCTCGATACCGGACTATTTCCAGTCTTTTTTCTTGTGCGGTTTTGTAACACACCGGAAGTGAAATTTCACGTTTGTAGACGGCTAAAACACGGAAAAGAAAATCGGTATCGAAAAAAAATTTTTTTTACAGTTAAGTAATGATCCGCATAAGAAGGAAAGTGCTGAACGGCCATCCTCGATGCATTGTCAACTTTTTTTATTGTTATAACTAGTGATCTGATTGGCCTTGACTCGAAAACCGCTAAAAAGTTAAGGTTCAAGGTGCATTTTGTCTAATTTTATTAAGGTTTCAAGTAATTTGAGACCCAATCGCTCAACATGCAATTTTTAAAAGATATTATATTTGGTGAAGTTCATCAAAAAAGCGAAATGATTAGCTATCATCTTCTGCTATTCCAATTGGTTCAGTACGAACCGTTTCCTAAAATTTATTTGACGCAAATGGATTTTCTTTATTTGTAATGCTGAAATATAATTATAAACCATCAGCCCCTCCGGTCTCTATTCTTGAAACCAAAGATATTCTATGTGGGAAAGAGTCAATGCCGCAGAACAATGAAGTTTACCGTAGTTCTTATGTGGAGTATAACTTAAAAGAACTCCCCGTTATTTCGGCCCTTTGTCAGTTTGCAATAAATACTTTCATGTTCATTGGCCATTTCGTTTCTGTCTCACGTTTCCTTTAACGGTTTATTAGCTTTTCCAAAATCAGCAATGCCGAGTTTTCATTGACTTGCTGCATTTTGCGTTCAAATACGTGTGTTATATTTCTGTGTTGCACTGTATCAGTACTTGAAGACAATTTACACGGTACAAAGTTTGTTTACAACAGACTTTTATATGCTATATTTATAAAGCAAAGCGCTAAAATTGTAGGTATTTCTGATCGATTTACGATTGTTTGAAAAATTAGAAATCAATGTTTCCAAATCCACGGAAATGATTCTCGTGTTGTTTGCAGCAGCCATTAGCAATTTGTACTGTGAAAATTTGCCATGGACAATACTTATTAAATTTACAGCTCAGAACTAGACTTTTTTGCTTTATGGAAAAAATGTGTAACTGTTTAGTACTTGAGTCAATAATTTTTCAGCGATTATATTGTCAATTGCTTATTAAACTCAACTTGTTCAAACATTTCGCATGTACAATTTTTTTCCATGGTAAACGCTGTTCAAATTTCTAAAATTTTCCCGCCAAAAGACTTAGAAAAATACGGGCGCGCCATTTAAAAAAAAACAATTTTCAAATATGAATATTATATAGTCTATTGTATTTAATAAATAACTAGATGTAAACAACAATAAAGAGTCATTTCAGTTTCACTGTATATTCTTTATTCTCTCTTTCTTATTTATATTGTACAATGCTTATTAAATTAAGTAAAGATCATTTAACTAATTAAAAGGTGTGACAAATTTCTGCTTCCTATATATACACAATATATGCACAATGTGCCCCCTCCCCCAGGCTCAGAAACAAAAAGCCCAGGACGAATAGGCTCAACAATTCACATGACTAAACATGATATCCGCTCAAGTTGTCGAAACGTCAGTCATTGTCAACAACAACAGTTCTTTTCATAACTACACTCACCCGGACGATCACAAACGACAGACTATTGATACTCCTGAGTTTAAACCATTTACAAGAACTATATTGAACATCGAAAATACCAGCTTTCCTCAACACCAGACATCATGGCTTTATAAACTAACCTCCTAAATATACGTACGATCGACAAGAGAACACAGACACTCAATATCACGAAAAAGCTTCCTAATAACTTTTCACCATGGGCGACTGAGAATAATTTGCCGTCAATTAAAAAACGAACAAGTGAAAAAGAAAGAACACAACTTATCAATGTCTGTGTCCTCTTGTCAATCAGTTGATGTAGGGAACGTGTGAATAATTGTAAGGAGGCACTGACAGGCTTCAAGTGTCTTTAAATATATATTCCCAATTGATTCCATTTTTAACACATGCCAGAATGATTAAATTAAAGAATTAATTGAGTGAATTTGCCTTGTAAATTAATTGACATAATTTTGGAAAGGAAAGTTATTTATAACAGCCAATTTGACGTGTCCATTTTCATTCTGGCGATAGATCAAATTGCCATGACCAGCCCAATTTATCAAAATCTTCCTTTTAAATGACCGTTCAGTTTCGAATATTGGAGCAAGTGATTCAATTAAGAACATTCAACAGGCAATTGCTTGGCTCCATTTTTAACACGATGCCATACTTTGGTTAAATTTAAAAGCGATTGAATAAAAATTTGCCTTTTTAAATAAATTTATGTTTTTAAATCTTGTTTCTGAAAAACTCGCGAATTTGTGAACAAATACACATTTTCATTTTGAGCATCCAGTTCATACCAAATCGTATTTCGTTTAAAAGTATAAAATTACCGAGGAAAATACGAAACAATATTTGAAAGGAAAGTTACTTTATAACAGCCATGGAAACAAATAATTTTACGTGGATAAATTTAGAATTTGTAGTTGATAAACTGTCACTGCCACCTTAAAAATACAAACACCAACCACATCAACTGAGGTTATAACTGTAACGTTTATACCTACACGCTAAGCGATCGACCAAACAAAACGGTATTAATTTCCTTTGAAACCGAAGTTTTGTAAGCAATTGTATGTTAAATTTTGTCATTTGTTTTTATAAAACAAGCCGTAAATTGAATTGTATAAATCAAGCGATCGCTCAACGTCCAAATGGTGGCTGAGATTAAAATTGTCAGAAATTATTTACCTAAGACCTTCCTCCCATTACAAAACCTATGCTGATTTGTTGTTTCAGTCAGTATAAGCAGTCAGATCCGATTCGCTGTTCGTCTGGATCAATATATTTGATACTAACACAAACTGAAGTATTTGTCCATGTCCAGCCACCATTTGTACAAAAATATATGAACTAAACAAAGTTCTTATCTTTGAAGAATCCCTCCTGATTCGTCCATTCCAGTTTGTCCTAATGAATTGTTTCTTCAACCCTCCATGTTCCTGACTCGGATACTCTGAAGTTCCTGAAAATATAAATGAATGAATGATAAGATCAAATGTTTAATTTCTGTTGAATTTTAGGTGCATTAGACGTGGTTTTCATTAACAGTTGATGGTATACAGTGAAAGAATAAACGATCGCTAAACTGTATAAAATGTTGCAGCTTGAACGAAATTAACCAGCCAGAGACTTATTTAAAAGACAGCTCCTCGGCTTATTGCAAAACAAACGCAATACCAAAACGCAGAGACGTCGTAATTGGAAGAGAAGCTCGACGCACGTGTTCACTTCATCAAGCAAAATTTTATTCTCTTTCACTGAACAAATGAAATTTTTTGGCGAAGCGACTCTTACCTTCGGTTGAAGTTATGAAGCAACTTTTCCTTTGCAGTACGTCTTCCCGGAGTCTTCCAAGTTGTCTTTTGAGTGCCAAAAACTTTTACAACTTGCAAGACATCTTCACACGACCACGACCTGCTTGATTTGCGGCGAGAGCTACGATTTTTTCATGAATATTGATTAGAAACTACTTATCCATTGTTCAATTGGCAAACTCTGAGCACGTAACAACGCTGAAAAACTCATGAAACAACATTGTCTTCCACGTGAAATCTTACTAAATCGTTCGTAACCTTGATGAATGCTTCCAGCAACAAATAAGTTTGAATTTGGCATGATACATTTGCAAATAGGGAAAAATTTCCGTATAATCCCATACATTTATTATCCATGCAGACTTCATTACTTATGTATGCGCGCTATTGTTTTCTTAAACGATCGCAATTCCCGCGTGTATTGACTATATGCATCAGTAATCGCTAAGTACTTCCAACAACAAAAATGGATTCAGTTGCGTCGTCTCGTTTTTTTCTTTCCTCCCGCTTTCTCCTCCTCTCTTTCCCCAGTCTTTTCTCTCCTCAGTTTCTCGTCCCAGTCTTCCTCTCGGTTTCCTTTTTACCTTTTTATAGCGGCAACACCGTATCTTGAACCATGACCCCTTGATCACATCTGGATTACTAGTCCGTGTGCTATACCACTACACCACAAGAGCTCGTTGAAAGTTACTGACCAATAATTACATTTTATTCATGTGTTCTATGTTAATACTAAAAATCTACATAACAATTTAACCCCAACTCCCATGGCAGTTTACACGTAGGAATCCTTATCATGTCTTTGCTATTGGTTAACTGTGAGAATAAAAAGCAACGTATTTCCATGCAAATTTCTTCACTGAGTCGTCCTTCAGTTTCCTTTCGACTTTCTGCTGTGTTGTTATTATTATTGTCATAACGTTATGACAACAGTACCTCCGTCTTCATCTCCGTCTACGTCTTCGTCTGTCCCTTCGTGTGCGTCCTCTCGTCCTCTTGTCAAGTTGAATTGGTTTTCGTTGTGTTCTCTATCACAAGATCACGAACAGTGCATAGATTGGTGCAAGGAACAGAACCTACTCGTGTCGGCCGCGAAGTGTCCTAGACCTGAGTGCTGCAAAGCACTAACCTGGACGAAACGCGCGAAATCGAGACGGGTTGAAGTGGCGATGCTCGAAGAGACATTATAATGGCATGGTTTTCTACAGGAGGTTTTGTGGCGTAAGCATTATGGAGAGGATCCCTTTGTAAACATCATCAAGCATATCGCTGAACTTTACCAGGTGTACAAAGACCCGTGAAGTGTTCCGCATTCCGTGTGGTAATCTTCTTTTGTGAAATCAATAATACACCAAGTAAAGATTCAACGCATCGCATCACAAGGTGGAAAACGGGGTAAAAACACCACAACAACATCAACGGTGAGTTTCAATTTATTTCTCTCTGGTCTATTTTTCATTCGCACTACAACTCGAAAAAACGGAAAACGGCCCATTTTCTTCGACAAATTTTAATGAAAATGCTCTTTTTGGACCTGTTTTGAAAAAGACTAAGAAAAAAAAAATTAAAAAAAACCTGTACAATGTATGCTATTCCCAAAGGCAGTCTATTGTTTTCTCTATTGTTCTCTTTTATAATAGCGCATATGTATAATTAATGTATGGGGTTATTCTTGGTTTGCAACCACGTGACAAGGCGGCCATGTTGGTGGCCAATACAGTACAATTTTTTTCGCAGAATTTGCATGAAAATAGTACGGTGGCCCACAAGTGCACGGCAAAACCAAAAAGCTCACGGCAAAACCAAAAGGCTCACGGCAAAAGCAAAAAGCTCACGGCAAAAGCAAAAGACTCACGGAAAAAGCAAAAGACTCACGGCAAAAGCAAAAACTCACGGCAAAAGCAAAAGGCTCACGGCAAAAGCAAAACGTTCACGGCAAAAGCAAAAAGCTCACGGCAAGAGTGAAATCTTAAGGAGACTGGGAACTATGTCGAGATAGCAGTTTAAAAAACAGATTTTTTCCCCCTTTTTTTCTCTATGCTTTTTTTTATCATAACTCTTGTTGTCTAAATGGTCTCACAGTGGTAAACAGCCCAAAAAAAAAACATATTCGAGATATGAAAGACAACTGAAGCTTATTTTTATATTCGCACCCGTACGCCCGTACGTGGACTTTTTGGACAACCTGCTATTCATACGGTAGTCCAGAATTTTCGTAGAATTTCTATGTAATCTGACTCATTCTTGCCGATCCGAAATATGATGTCTTTGTTAAGATGCATTAAGCGATTCTAGTGAGAATACCCTAGTGAGTGTTGCTGATCTGATTCAGACTAATTTGCCCAGTCTGTGTACACTACGCCAACGACTCATTTCTCGCCACTGAGAATTTTTTACTGAACTCTCACAGTAAATGTCACGCAACCTCTCGTTCAAAGACCATAAATACAAGACTAAAAGTAGGTTGAATAATCGCGAAATTATTTTTCACAAACCCTGTTACATGTAAAAATATAATATTATGAAAAAGGTAAGGAAATATTATTATGAAAATTCCTCGAGTATTCGAACGTACAGACTGCGTGTTCCAGCGAGGGGTGTAACTAAGAGAGAAATAAGTTGGCATTTGCACGGTCTGCACCAGCTGAATAATATATTAACAGACTCCCTTGAAACTTCTGAACAAAGATGGGATATACTGCCGTGAGTCAAATAGGTATTTACATGGAAATTCTACGAAAGTCTGGACTCCCGTTCGAATTATTCGCAGTGGTTTAATATTCGTACGGGACTGTATGCCGGCTGGCTTGTATTTAATAGCTATTCATAAGGGGTTCTTCCAGTCTGTGAGTTCTAATACTCGAGGAATTTTCAGAATAATATTTACCTACCTTATTAATAATACTATATTTTTAATACTATATTTTTATATTTTCGTTTCGCGATTATTAATTCAACCTAGTTTTAGTCTTGTATTTATGGTCTTTGAACGAGAGGTTGCGTGACATTTACTGTGAGAGTTCAGTAAACAAATTCTCAGTGGCGAGAAATGAGTCGTTCGCGTAGTGTACACAGACTGGGCAAATTAGTCTGAATCAGATCAACAACACTCACTAGAATCGCTTAATGCATCTTAACAAAGACATCATATTTCGGATCGGCAAGAATGAGTCAGATTACATAGAAATTCTACGAAAATTCTGGACTACCGTATGAATAGCAGGTTGTCCAAAAAGTCCACGTACGGGCGTACGGGTGCGAATATAAAAATAAGCTTCAGTTGTCTTTCATATCTCGAATATGTTTTTTTTTTTTGGGCTGTTTACCACTGTGAGACCATTTAGACAACAAGAGTTATGATAAAAAAAAGCATAGAGAAAAAAAGGGGGAAAAAATCTGTTTTTTAAACTGCTATCTCGACATAGTTCCCAGTCTCCTTAAGATTTCACTCTTGCCGTGAGCTTTTTGCTTTTGCCGTGAACGTTTTGCTTTTGCCGTGAGCCTTTTGCTTTTGCCGTGAGTTTTTGCTTTTGCCGTGAGTCTTTTGCTTTTGCCGTGAGCTTTTTGGTTTTGCCGTGAGCTTTTTGCTTTTGCCGTGAGCCTTTTGGTTTTGCCGTGAGCTTTTTGGTTTTGCCGTGCACTTGTGGGCCACCGTAATATAGAGTTTAGTTCCCAGCGGAGAGAAACGGTTAACACTCGTTAACATCTCTCGAACGGACCTTGGACACCTTATGAGGTTTTACACAACGTAGTATTTTTATCGTTATACCGTAGTTCTGACGTACACGAGAACAGAACCCCATTTTATTGGGCAGAGAACTGAGAGAACAGAGATCCGGCTAAGCAAAGAGTAGCGTTTTGGGGTTTAGCATTGATCTACAGTGTTTAGGGTTAAGCACTGATTTGAAAACGGTTAGCTTTCATTTATTATTATGGGTAACTCTATAAATATGTTAAAAATTACATCTCCCGGCAGCTTATCCACATTGGTATAGTGGATAAGGATATTGGTTATGAAGCAAACGACTCGGGTTCGAGGCATACACTTTACTGATCTTTTTTTCTAATTTTACTCTAAGTGTGAAATAGGTTTTACTTCATGTAACTTAAAGTGAAAAGGAAAGGTCCGTTTGAGAGATGTTAACGAGTGTTAACCGAGAGAAACGGTTTTGTTCTTGACCACCAACATGGCCGCCGTGACGTCACGCTCAAACCAGCAATACCAGCAAAGGAAAACAATTACTTTGAAATTTTTATTTTTTATTTTATTTTATTATTTTGCCGCACACTATGAATTACAAGCAGAACAAAAACGATAATAAATAGGTTAATTAACATTAAATTTAAAATTTGTACATTACTAGCTTGAGAGGAGTGACTGTGGCGGGAAATCTCCGAGAAGCCGAGCTTATGAGGAATAGAGATTTCCACCCACGGGCAATTTAAATACTAGGCGGCATTTTAAGAAATAAAGAAAAAAGTCGTTTATTTAAGTATATAAGTGTGTTTAGAGGAAAATATAGATATAAGGTGTTAAGGTATTAGGTTGCATTCTGTCTGACACTTAAAATGGTTTGATTACACGCTTGAATATACTATAAGAAAAATCGAAGAAGAGAAGCGAGAAGCGAGAAGCGAAGACAAGCGAGCACGTGTTATGGACGGCGAAAGACGCATCCAGACCCAGGCGCATCTAAGTTATGATGACAACGCTGGACGTACGCTTGCTCAAAATCATCGTGTCAAACAACAAAAAATCGATACTGCAGCAATAAAACGCAGGGCACCCTAGCAACCACAGCCAAACCAAAGATAAGTGTGCTACTCGCCTGGGGGCTCGCAGCAATAATGTGAACGCGGCTTCAGTCGAAACATCTAAAGTTCTTGACTGGCATCAAATAAACCCTGTGTTGAAAAATGGCATGTATTATATTTCATACGAAATGTACCTTTCCATTTCAGATTTCGAACACTCAAAAGAATGCACGGAGATGGGAAAATGGTGAGGATGTATCAAGTTGCAATGGATGCGAGAGACAATTCTCCATGACCATAAGAGAGGTTTGTTCTCTATCATGTCTCGTACAAAAGGTTTCCGAAAACTGTCAAAGTCCCAAGGTGTTTTCATTAATGCATCTGCAAAGCTTGTAAATCTAGAAATAACGAAAATTTTCGAGGAAGACCCAAAGATGTTTTCATTATTATTTTTATTTTATTAGCTTCGCCAAATCAAGTACATATATATGCAAAAAAAATGAGAGGCAGGGTATCCTCACCTGCATTGTTTGTAAATCTTTTGAAATCCTTTCATTATTGCTTTATAACAACAATTCTTTGTGTGCCTAGCATCCAAAGAGTGCCACAGAAACAAAAATGACAAATATACTTAAATTGTTACTGTGGGTGAGTTCCTTTGGGATGATCCGGATCCGGATCACTGATCCAAGATGACTTGGATCATGCTGCATCAAAGGAACCGACGAATCCTTGTCCAGAGTGGATTCGTCGGTTCCTATGATGCTTCATGATCCGAGTGATCTTGGATCAGTGATCCGGATCCGGATCATTCCAAAGGAACGCACCCTGTGTCTTTCTAGTCTTTTGCTTTCTTTCCTTCTTTTTCAGCACCACTGTCGGAATTGCGGGTAATTATATTGAATTTCTTACATTTGCCGCTAGTACAGGACCACCTAGAAGTTCTGTCGAGAATTCCAAAAATGATGACCCACTTGCATTTCCTCCTTGCCTCAAAATACTCATCTAGGAGATGTTGTCCTCATGTACACCCAAATGCTTGTGACAAACATCTAATTTCTACTTACAATTTTAATATATCGATTAGTGGTGAGGATTAAAATGATCAAATGTTAGTGATCAGCATCTAATTTCTCTCTACAGTGTGAATACATTGTCAAGCTGATACATGATGGAGATGATGAGAATACAAAAACTGATCAGTATCCAGCGAATGTTCATGCTGTCTCTTGTTTCTCACAGTTTGATTTACTTTAGTGATTGTACAGCAAAAATGCGCCACTCACATCGAGCAAGAAACCTGTACAAGTGTGTGATAAGTGTTTTGATGATGTCACGTCAGGAACAGCTAGGGTGAGTTTAAGGATTGCGCTACATTACACTTACTAGAAAAGTTGCATTACAACCCATATTACATAAAACCTTACTTAGCAGCGATTGTGTTACGTTATACCCCATATAGTGATGACCGTGTTACATTACATTTAATAGAAAATTACAACCCATGTGTATAACGGCGATTGTGTTACATGAGACCTTACTTAGCGGCAATTATAACCCCATGTAGCGATGATTGTGTTCTACTACACACCACATGGCGGCGGTTGCGTTACATTACACCCCACATAGTTAAGATTGCGTTATATTGCACTTCAAAATCCGTAAAGTTACCAACTTTCGACTGCTGACGGCTGTGCCCAACATTTCAGTTCTGTTTGGTTTTCATAACACATAAGAGAAATTGTTTCTACTCAGTTAAAAAGAAAGAAGAGAACATCGGGTTACTCCGCACTTCGTTGTGTTTCTTGCCTTTCTCATTGCCTTAATTAATACAGTTCGTTTTTTATTTTATTTTTCAGTCATATTCTTTAAGTCACAAACAAGGCTTCAGCTAAAAACACGCCACAAGATCATATATTGGTGATAAATAATTTGTATCAACATCAAATTTCTCCTTACAATATCAATACATTGTCAACCAGACAGGTGACAAGAATAAAGACAATCATCCAATGGAAGTAGGTGTACCACCAAATTCTGTTGATCAACATGTAATTTCTTCAATATTAATACATTAATAGGCGATAAGAATTAAGGAAATAATCAACTGATGAATACTAGAGAGATTTAACAATTTAGAATCGTGTAATTGTTTCCCTCAAATGGCACGGAATGTCACAGCAGTTGCCATTTTTTACCTGAGGAGTTTTTACTTACTGTTTGTCGCAAACGGCAAAAACCAAGCAGACTTTTGTGGTTTGCTGTAAACCTGATGCTCAATATTGGTTCAATATTGGTTCATTATTGTCCTAATATTGTCTCAATATTCTACAAAGAATAATTAATTGTGTAACATGACTATTAGCAACGGAAAGTCTGGTGTTTCTTTAAGGTCACGCTTCTGCTTTTCACAAAGGAAAGGAAACCCTTTCTTTTAATGGGTGTGCGTAACACAATGAAGACAGAAGACGCAAAGAGGAATACAGTCTTGTCTCTCGCTAGAAACCGTGTGATGACAGTTAGTAAGGAGACTTTGTATTTTAATCTTGTGATCGGATTGGCCAAAGAATGCCGGTTAGTACTTGGAAGCTAAGGTTTTTCTAACAAAGACAACTAATGCAATATATTATTGTTTTGGTAGACAACAAAATGCAGGTAATTAGAATAACCAATAATAATATAAGAAGAACTCATAAGATGTAGGATTTAGGAACATTTATGTTAGAAGGGTAAAAAATTTATATAACATTTAAAGCGACAAATCTAAGTATATTTTACTGCAGCGTGTTAAAATTATTAAAATACAATTAATCACTTATTCATGAATTTAAAAATTAAGTGCTCGTCCTTAATTAGATAAATTAAATGTCAAGGTTTCCATGTTTGCTGTAGACTTCGAGCAGTCTCTCTTTTCCAGCTTAGTCCGTCGAGCGAGAAACGAAAAACACATCAGCGAACGGATAATTGGCCGCGGGAAACCGAACGCGGGAAATGAACGCGCGAAACTGGGGGCGAGGCAGGCACGCGCACGTGCCTGCCTCGCCCCCAGTTTCGCGCGTTCATTATCCGTTCGCATATGTGTTTTGTTTCTCCCTCGACGGAAGTAAGCTGGAAAAGAGAGACTGCTCGTAGTCTATGTTTGCTGCATTTGTTATGTTTTGAGTAGATCGTACAATAAGTTAAAGTCCCGTTTGCAGTGTAAATAAACAGGGAATAATGTATTATAGTTACTTGTATTTTGTAGTTTATATAACGCAAATAAATAAAATTCTATCAAATAAAAAGCTACTGAACGGTGCCTCGTATGGTGCTGTTAATGATCCAATTTTTCCAGAGTGGAATCACATTCATGTAGACAGTGAAACAGGACCTTAGAAAAGTTAATGTTGTACTTAAGTTTTTCAATAGCTATTTTTTATTGTATATCTGAAAATTTCTCTCATTTCGTCAAAAATTATTTTTTTCCCGTATGTGTGTGTTTTTTTTTTTTTTTTTTTTTTTTTGGGGGGGGGGGGGTCTTCTGAGGCTAAAAGCGATTATTAATCGACGTTTCGGCCTGTTTAACCGGCCTTCTTCAGGAAATTAAGAAAATCAAGGTCAATATGGCAAACTGTTGTTTCAGTCCGCCATATTGACTGTTGTTTTCTTAATTTTCTGAAGAAGGCCAGTTATTTGGAGCATGTGAAAGTACTACTGAAGAGGTTTTATTTGAATGGTGAGTCATACCATCGGATTTCATCGACAGCGTCAAAAGTTAGAACAAATGGTACCATATAAAAGTACTGCTGAAGAGATTTCATTTGAATGGTCACACAATAGGATTTCGTCCACAGACTAAAAAGTTAGAACAAATAGTACCATGTAAAAGTACTGCTGAAGAGGTTTCATTTGAATGATCACACCATAGGATTTCAACAGCAGACTCAAAAGTTAGAACAAAAAATACCATGCAAAAGTACTGCTGAAGAGGTTTCATTTGAATGATCACACCATAGGATTTCAATAGCAGACTCAAAAGTTAGAACAAATGGTACCATGCAAAAGTACTGCTGAAGAGGTTTCATTTGAATCGTCACACCATAGGATTTCATCTACAGCATCAAAAGTTAGAACAAATGGTACCATGCAAAAGCACTGCTGAAGAGGTTTCATTTGAATGGTCACGCCATAGGATTTCATCCACAGACTCAAAAGTTAGAACAAATAGTACCATGCAAAAGTACTGCTGAAGAGGTTCATTTGAATGGTCACACCATAGGATTTCATTAACAGACTCAAAAGTTAGAACAAATGGTACCATGTAAAAGTACTGCTGAAGAGGTTTCATTTGAATGATCACACCATAGGATTTCAACAGCAGACTCAAAAGTTAGAACAAATGGTACCATGTAAAAGTACTGCTGAAGAGGTTTCATTTGAATGATCACACCATAGGATTTCAACAGCAGACTCAAAAGTTAGAACAAATGGTACCATGCAAAAGTACTGCTGAAGAGGTTTCATTTGAATGGTCACACCATAGGATTTCATCAACAGACTCAAAAGTTAGATGAAAGTGTGATGTACTAACCACAAAACCACGGCACCTAACTAGAGGAAAGGAATTAAAAATACAGCAGATATTAAATATAATAGTTACATTGTTCTGTACTCACCCACTTGGTCCTGACACAGGTTGTTTCTTTTTACTGGCAGGCATCGCAAAGGTTACTGATACATGTAACAACAAAATAACATTGATTTTAATTTCAATTTTTATGATTATTTCCACAATGAAAAGTTTCCTAATACAATGTATACCTGTTTCACTAGTACTTGAGCAACGTAACTACAATACCCACAGTGCATCATCTAATCAAGTAGTCATACCCTCATTTCGAACTAACCTCAGGAGATTCTGCCCGAGCGTTACTGGAAGATTTTTTTGGAACGGTATTCCACAATTAATCAGAGACAAACCATCTAAAAAGATGTTTAGAAAAGCACTTTTACGCTAGTACCTAGCTCAATACTAAATAAATGAAACATCACCTTTTTTTCATCACCTTTTTTGAGCTTTTTTAAGCTTTCCTTTACTTTTTTACTAAAAAATTACAAGTCTTTTGTCTTTTAAGGGGCACAATATTAGTTTATCTAGACATGCCCCTCTCCTCCCCTTCCTATATACATGTGATTTAATTTAAGTGGTGTAATTTTGTACTGTATGTTTTCTTTCCTTGAAAATTTTATACTTTTTTAATTACTTTTCTTTCTTCACCTTATATGCAATTCTGTATTATCATCTGTTAAGGTTTGGAGAAATAAATAAATTAAAAAAATGAAAAACCAATTTTAACTTTTTTATACAACAACTGTAAAATTTATATTGATAATTTTATTACATGTTTATACTAAACAATGGTTTCAAGGGATATTTGGCATAAATACTGCAAATTACAGTATTAGTAAATTAAATTTAAGATTTACAGACATCAAAATTCAAGAAAAAAAATCATTTTGTTAAATACTGAAAAACAAATGGTACCATGCAAAAGTACTGCTGAAGAGGCTTCATTTCAATGATCAAAACATAGGATTTCGTCAACAGACTCAAAAGTTACAACAAATGGTACCATGCAGAAGTACTGCTGAAGAGGTTTCATTTAAATGGTCACACCATAGGATTTCAACAACTGACTTAAAAGTTTCATGTAGAACCACACTACATGTCTCCAGCTGTACTGTTCAGTATTTTCTATGTGACGTATGGCAGAATAGGCAGAAATTTCTGAGGGGTTGGGGGGTGTCCACATGAAAAATTTGTCTGGAGGATAAGGAAATTCATTGAAAAATTATAAGCAAGGCACAAAGTAAACTTATCATACATAGGTGAATTGTTTTGACAATCACGAAACAAAACAAACGATAATAGTGACCTTTCATGCAAAAATGATACGAACGGCAAAATGCATGGCTACTAAACGGATGAAAAAACGGATGGCCAAGCCATTTCAAATGGTTACCATGAACGGACGAGCCCACTGAGAAGCAATTTTGAATGGATGAAGTTGAACGACTGAACAGCAGAAGAAAATTTTTGAACGGCTCACAGTGAACGGCTGAACAGCAAAATCATTATTCTGAATGGCTGGCTGTGAACGGCTGAATGGCTAAAAAATTATTTTGAATGGCTCGTGCTAAATGGCTAAACGACAGAGGAAAAATTTTTAAACAGCTGGCTGTAAACGGCTAAAACGGCTATCGAAAAATTGTGAGCCAACAATCAAGAACACAAAGGGCTATACAGTTCCAAAGAAATTTGACCGACAGCTGCAAAGGTGATCTTAAAATGATAAGATGTCAATATCGGCAAGTTGTACATGTGTAATATGCCCATGAAAAAAAATTATCCTGATTTTTAAAAAAGACAAATGGTTATACAATGCAATAGCTAGTGTGACCTACATGTAGTGTGCCAAATGCCCAAACGAAAGCGATTGAAAACAGGTTGAAGATCAGAGTTTTCTGACAACAAGCGTGCAAAACCAAAACGATTTTTGTTTGGGTCATTTACGCTCAGTTGCCAACAGCAATTAAAAATAATGTTTACATTTACTGAACACTTTATTAAGAACAATAAAACCATCAGATTAATACTGTTCGAGCACTGTACACTATTAAACCAAAGCATAACTCAGCTGCATTTTGCTAAAAGCATTCTGATTGGTTGATTTTAGTTATTGGCCCTCTGACTGACTTAGTCGTGTAATAAAGACAATTATTCACTAAGTCACACAATAGATTGACACATGTTGGATACGAAACGTCTTATGAACTGTGTATCATCATTTAGGGTCTACAATATTTTCGTCTAACTCATAACTTCTTTAATTTAAGCTACGTAAGCTAAGCTTATGTTGGGACGTTCCATTTTTTATCCGCAACCCCCCTAAAGATGGCAAGAATCCGAACCCTCTATTTATTGTCGGCGCTCTTTGAAAAAAAATCCGAAGGCTCCAAATTTTGTCGGCTTCTTTGAAGGAAAAATCCGAACCCTCCTTTGCAAAAACACTCCTTCTTTAGGGGGGGTGCGGATAAAAAATGAAACGTCCCGTTTGGTACCTCGTCACGGCACTGTTTCTGTTTCTGGCACATTTGACAATACCAACTTAACTTCTGCGATCCTTTAGCCTTTATCCTGTTTGCTATGGCTTTTGGAGTTAACGGTCCTTCCTTCTCTTTTCCCATACTGCAAAGATTTAGCTAGAAGAGCTTCAGTTTTCACGATTTATAACGGCGTCGATAACGACAACGTTATATTTTTGTCCGCCATTGGAACACCAACATTCAATGCGAGCTGTGCCAGTTCCAGTTTCCAGCAGCTGCTTGAGCCCGCGGTATGTAGGGCTTGACTATAACTTGTTCTTGACATGCAGTAGAAGTTCCCCGGGAAGTTCCCGATCATCCCCGATCATTCAAAATGCGAAGCCAAGGTGGTTGCTCACAAGGGTCTTAACTTTGAATCAAATGAATCAGTGTAGTAATTACAATTCTCTTGGCGCAAATTGAAGGGACAAAATTGTCGTTTCATTGAACTTGTTCTGTCATAATGGAGGGCCCTGAAATTTTAGCCACTGCAAAAGGAGGGGTCCTGGGGAACTTCTTTTGTTATCGAGGGGGGTCTTGAAATTTTAAACAGACGATGTCTTAAATTAAAAAAAAGCGAAAACATAACTACAGTGTACCAATAAGAGTGGGGCACCCCAGATTTTATGGTTGGGAGCCTTTGGGCTCTCTATGATTCTTCTGAGAGCCAACCTTGCACAGTATTTTGGTGCAGTCTTGGTGCATAATTTATAATTTTAATTTCTTTATTTGGTACTGCCATAATTGTACACAACATTACTCAAAGTTTTAACCCACCGTTAAACATATTACTGGATTGTAGCAGTATCAAACGGGAGGGTTTTAGTGATTGACGTTAAAAGTATTAATTAGTATCTGTAACCCTAGCCAAAGGATCGATTCTTCGTCAACGTGCGAGGTAATCAAATCGCCCAGGTCAGTGAAACCGGTGTTCATTGAATCCCTTAGGCCTTCAAATGAACTCTTGAGGGCTTCAGCAATAACGGAGCCAAAGGCTGCCGCGTTTAGATGAATGTTCGAGCTTCCTTCGCTCGCGCTGTCCTTCGGTGGAATTGGCTTTTTCCCGCCTTTTTGGGAAGCTGATGTTCCAGCCGATTTTCGCACCTCATGCGTGCTTTTATCCTCCTTAGAGGATTTCTCCTTACCCCTAACCTCTGGGGTTGGGGTTGAAGGTGGACTATCTTCGCCCATAGTGGAAAGAATGTGCAGAGTTTAACTGTTTGTGTCCTTAGAGCAAAAACGTGCTTCGACCAAGATGGCGAAAGCTTGCACTGAGTTGGCGCATGCGCTTGCGATCTCATGTGATCTCACAGCACGTAACGAGGTAGAATGGCTTATTGAGTGAAATGAAGAATTTTCAAGATCACACATTACCCTACCGTTGTCGGGACGTTTCCCTACCGCACCCTAGTGAGTACTTTTGGTCCAAGACTGTCCAACGAAAGAACGAAAGAACGAAAGAACGAAAGAACGACCAAGCACGATGCCATAGAACATGTTTTGCGTAATTATGCAAATATCTTTAAAAATCATGCGGTTTGAAACAGTTTTCATCGGCGTTGTCCATCATGTGGACAGGTGAAAAGGCATAAAAAAGTATGCTTTTTTACTAATAGATTCGACGGAGCCAAAGAACAGTTAAAGACAAGAATCGAAAAGTTTTGTTTTAATTTATTTAGTATTGCTGGGTTTCATGTGACGTCACGGCGGCCATGTTGGAGTCCCCGTACAAAAGAATTTTAATCAACTTCTTTTGTTAGGGACTCCAACATGGCTGCCATGGCCTTTGTCATTTGAGTCCCACGGGACTGAAGGTCACGTGAGTGAACACCAGCAATTCAGTAGACATTAAAAATATTTTTCCAGGTCAGTATCTACATCCCCAAACACTGTCATCTTAAAATATATATCAGCTTGCATAATCATTGTATTACATCTTAATTTCCATTCCTTTTGCAGTGTTCTGGAGTTCCCTGCATTCGTTTCAGTTTATCATGATTATCAATAAGTTATGAAAAAAAAATTCACCCGTAATTCAAATATTTGACAAATAATTCAGTTTATATTGAAAATGAATACAACTGGAACAAAACTAAAACAAAAAATACCGCCAAGCAAGACATTTTAAAGTGTAGAGCTGATGCTAGATTCTGTCACGATTTCCCACACTGTCACGATTTCCCACACTTGACGTCATAGCCGCCATATTGGTGTCTCCAACCAACACCAACACCAACATGGCTGCCATGGCCTTTGTCATTTGAGTCTCACGGGACTGAGTGAAAACACCCCATATTAAGCGGACACCAGCTACTTGGGTCCCAAAATTTTCTTTCCATATTCCATGCGAAACAAACCTGTATTTGGCGGACCCCTCTATTAAGCGGACACTAGCGAGGGTCCCGAGGGTGTCCGCTTAATACAGTCGAACCCCTCTTTATTACGGGCAGTTCTCTTGGTCCCGAAGAAACACACAATCCCTACCTCTATATACGGACACCTCTATAATACGGACACCTCTATAACACAGACACATCTACAATACGGACACCTTTTCTGTCCCTTATGTGTCCGTATCAAGGGGGTTCGGCTGTACAGGTTTAACTGTATACTTTGTTTGTTGGCCAGATGACATTACGTTAGCTTTGGGTTTACGACTTTCATTTGGACAACAACAAAAATCTCTTAAAATCATTTCCTCGGATGAAATCTTAGTTAATGGTGTGAAAATTCTAATGAAAGATACTGAGTCGTACTTTCCTCGAACACTGCGGTTTATTACGTTGTATTCTAACTTTTGACTCTGTGGATAACATCGTAGTGTGGCCATACAAATGAAAGCCATTAGGAAGTAGTTTGTTGTAGTATCGTTTAGATGATGCTACACAAAGTGGTTCTAACTTTCGCGGATTATGTGAAAATGATTAATGTGATGAATGATTGATTAATGCGAGGAATGATTCAAATGAGAGTGTCTGTTGAAATATGAAATTGGAGATTTCATTCATTGATTAAACAACTTGGTTACTATCGAAACTACAAAGACGAACTCCTTTTTCCTATTCAGACAATTTCGTATTCTCCATCCGTGTCATATTGTTGTTCCTCGTCTGACTCGTAATGGAGCTCTGTAAAATCTGAAAATATGACAGACTGTGTGAATATATTGAGCTACACACCGTATAAGCCTCTGGGGGGTGGGGGGAGGGGGGATTCCCATACAAAACAGGGGCGGATTTAGGGGTGGGCCGAGGCGGCCGCGGCCCCCCCTTTGGCCTTTTACCCCAAGATTGTCACGCCTTCGGCGCTCCTGATGGGCGCTGGCGCGCCCATATTGTCACTATAAAAATTGCTCCGGCCCCCTCTTTATAGATTTCCTGGATCCGCCCCTGCAAAAATGACGGAGATGATCGATGGCAATTTTAAAACGAATCCTAATATTTCCAAATCTTTAATGGAACACGATTAGGTCATGTGACCACCATTCTGAGTACTAAGAGGACCAGACAGAGTGATCGTCGGAAGATCATGTGACCTTGAAAATCTCCAAATATTTTTTGGGATTTTAATTAATTCAAAATGGTGGAAGGCACTCGTCACCTGACTGCGTGCTGCAGTTCAATTCGTCACCAGGTCTCGGCGGTATTTCTAATGAAGGCCAATGGGGAGGTCTCTCTGTTGCCAACTCAAACATGGGTCTTCTTTGACCAGAGAGGATATGCTAAAGAAGAAAAAGCAAGATAAGCTGCTGCACTGAACATCAAATCAAATCAAAATAGTACAAAGATTCTCACAGCTCAGTTGTTCAAACGTCCTTTTAATTGGAATTTTAGGCAGCCCCTTCAAACGCCTCTTCCACACGTAAAAGTTTTCGTTTTTATTAAAAACAACGAATTTATTAACGGTTCGGCCCTATGTCCACAAGCCACTCAGGTGTGGGTATCGTTTTCAATGCGTCGCTCTGACTTCCTTAAGCGAGGACTGTTTTCTCAAAATAGTCCAACATTGTATCCAGATCTCCCTTCGCCCTGCAAACGTCCTGCAAAGACCGCACCCTGGCAATGAGATCGAGGCAAGTCCTCTTTCGTGCCTATTTCCCCCCTCCGTCAGCACTCGCAATATATTTCCTTCGTTTACTGCCTATCCTTCGCTCCCCACTATCTGAACGCCTGGAACAGGCTACCCACTATATGAACTCCTGGGACTGGTTAACCACTATCTGAACTCCTGGAACAGGCTACCCACTAAACGAACGCCTGGAACAGGCTATCCACTATATGAACGCCTGGAACAAATTATCCACTATCTGAATGCCTGGAACAGGTTGCCCACTACCTGAACTCCTGGAACAGGCTACCCACTATTTTTACGCCTGGAACAGGCTACCCACTATCTGAACGACTGGAACAGGTTAACCACTTTCTGAACTCCTGGAACAGGATAACCACTATCTGAACTCCTGGAACAGGCTACCCACTATCAGAACGACTGGAACAGGCTACCCACTATCTGAACTCCTGGAACAGGCTACCCACTATCTGAACTCCTGGAACAGGATACCCACTATCTGAACTCCTGGAACAGGATACTGTGCTGCATATATGGTAAGGAAGGCATACCTCGTGAATCTGCGCACATAGGTCGTCGAACTCCTCTTCCGTGTTACAGAAAAAACCCTAAAACAAAACGCAAACATTTATGACATTACATTGGACAGCAACGGATACGTACTACAACGTTATGCAGTGGTATGTACATATATACCGTGAAATATGCCACGAACATACACAAGAGCCTTTAGGCGAGCGTGTACGTGTACACAAAGAACAGTCAACTCATTTCTGAATTTTTTCCGAAGCTTACCTTAGTCTCCCGACTATTTACCGAAGAGGTTCCAAAATTTTCAGATGTTTATCCGAAGATCATTATAACGTTTTCGGTCATTTTGCGAAATTTTACGAAGATTACCGAAGACTTCCGAAGATTACCTTGGAAGATACGAAGATGTTTCAATTATAGCCCAATTATGACGTAAGTGCAAACCGAGAATACATACTAGTTATGCAATGCTTGTGAGTGGTATACCGTGAAATATCCCATGTATGACTTGACTTGCAACGGCTTTCCAGTCTCAGTTCTGATTGGCTGTATTTTTCACGGCATGGGATAAATCAAAGTACATGACGGAAATTGCTAGATTCCATAGCTCAGAAGGAGGTCGGACACCTTATTGAGACTTATATAACGGAGTAACTGATTAGCCTTCAGTTGAGGTTGGGGTTAGCAGTTTATATAGTTAAATTTAGGACTAAGCAACCCGAGAAGCTAGGTGGTACAGTGGTACGGTAGGCTATGTAAGCCTAAGCCTAGCTGAGATCACAGGTTCAATCCTGAGTGGGGATTTTAGATTTTCTTTTTTACACTTAAAAATTTATTGCAAATAAAATTCTAAGTGTCGACATTAAGTTATATAATTCTCAATAAGTGTCCGACCTCCTTCTGAGCTATAGAAAGTAGACTCTACCGTACATGACACTGGCGCATTTCAGTTGTGTGTCGTAAAATCCAAACCATAGTAATCAAATCGAGCCAGTCAAACCAGACGCTGACAATCAAATGAAACAATAACAACTCGAAGGAAATAAATGAAGTTGGCGATTTATTTGGTTTTGGTTTTACTTCTGATTGCTTGAAAAGGCGTCGTTTGTTTATTTTTTTTAACCAGCCACAAAGTGCAGTAGTGCGAAACCTAAGTAACCAAGAATTAGCCTTTACGACACTCGACGGAAAACCACGGATACATCAAAGTGGGCGAATTGGTTTCCATTGAATACAGAGTGTAACATTGTATTTTATCATAAGTTTATCAGGTAGATGTTATGTTATGGGCCTTTGATTTTTTACAAAAACTGTTTACCATTCCTTACCAAGGCTATTGAGGGATCCAAATCTGAAATATTCATCCGACTTGGATAAACACAGTGATAACTCTAAGGAAAGACAAACAGAATTGCCTATTACCACTCCTTTGCGGACTCGGTGATTTCTTTACAAAGACTTTTTTCACTTCCAGGAACAGAAGCAGCGCTGCATCTTGGGAAGAGTTCCAGCAGCAGTAGTCTTCCTCCCAAAGAAAATAAGATAATTGAAAATTGACGGCAGAATCAGTGAACCCGGTAAGTAAGTAAGTAAAGCCTTTATTTAAAGAGGGTAGCACTTAATAGCCAAAGGCTAATAAACTTGTGGCCCTCATAAAATACACAACTATTTACAGTCTAAAAATATTGTAAGCTAAAATATATATACATATTAAAATATAACAAAAATTCAGTAATAAGAAAAAAAAAATGAATAAAATTATTAAATTATAAAATGATGCAAACATTGTTGTTCCTTAAAAATCTTGGCAAACATGTTCTTTTTAAAACATGCTACAGAATCTAATTTCCTGAACGTAAAGAAAAACGGAAACAAACAAATACGACCAACCTTTCACGGTAGCCTTTGGCTCTTCAGTATTTCGGCAGCTTTTCTTTCATTGGTCTTTAAAATAACTTAACGTTTAAACGGAAACATGCAAAGTTCTTTTATCATCATTTCTTAATGGCAAATGGTTTTAACCCAGTCAAAGCGTGGCCTCGCAGCTTTGCAGTGACACTTACACCTCCTCGATAGCTGAATCGGGGACTTACAAACAAGCGTCAAAACCCTAGGCTTCCTACAGTTAGTTCAAGACACTGTTTTTGTGCAAAGAAAGAAATTTTAAAATACCTGATCCGGGATTTGGCTCATTTTTTCAGGGTTCACAGCCTGCTGTGTGGTGTGAGGGTCGAGATACAACAGATTATTACCTGGAGTTATGAGAAAAAATAATGGAGTTATCTTAAAAGACGCCTTCACACGACAAAGCAAAGTTAGTAAACTTGTGCTGACGAACTCAATTGGCGTGTGTGAACGTGACATTGTTGCTAGATTGCAAAACAGTCGTATTTTTTGCGTTGGTCGTGCGAATGCGCGCGGTCTTTGAACGGAAGGTCTGGAGCGATTGTGAATACGGAGAGTGGGGTGTGAGGATCGCGCACTTCACACGCGAGTATCCACGCTTTCGTCGCGCCTTTGCGAGCGAGCAGCGAAAAAATCCCGACTGTTTTGCAGTCTGACGTATGAACGTTTGTTGCAACTTCGGTTTGTACAACCTTGTTTCACAGATTTCTTTCTTCCTTCCTCGAAGAATTTTAGAACCCTGAGAGACAAGCTTGAGGTGTGTGGAACTTTGTTGTGTGAAAAATCCAGATGGCTAACTGTTTGGAGTTTGCCGCCGGACTTTCGTTTCATTAGTTTGTCGGGTGAAGGCGCATTTAGACCAGTAGTGTAGCAGCTCTCCGAAACCTCTATTTTCATTGGCCTTGTAAAACACAGCTTCTATAGAGCGTATGCACATGACGTCACGGCGGCCATATTGGTGTACCAAAACAATAGAACGGCGGCCATGTTGGTGTACCAAAACAATCCTGTGGGATTTGAACGCTTTTCTTATGTTAACACTTTCTTTTGTTCCAATAAATTTGCATAGCTGCTTGCCACGTGAGTGCATACGCTCTATTGTTTTTAGGTCTAGAGCCCATTGTTGGGTTGTTTGTTCTATTGTTCTCCGAACCAATGGTGTGAGACCTTACGAGAGCTGCTACATGACATTTAGGCAACTGATTACCATTTTGACATGTCCATTCACCCCTTCAGTCATTTAGTAGACTCAAGATCTGTCCATCTTAAATTGTGCCGTGACCATTCAAATAACAACTAATGAGCAGAACTTTCTTGTGTTGTTGTTTATTTAATATGCAGTGCAAGCTGCCTTTCTACAGCATTTGAGTTTGTGGATAAAATCAAATAGTGGTCGTAAGCTGTACAAGGTGGCTCCAACTCTTGCGTCCATGGGTGAATTAAAGGGTGTCGTGACTATTCAAATAAAAGCTAGTGAGCAGAACTTTCCTGTGGTATTGTTTATTAAACCATGCATGGTCGTGCTAACTTTTGCATTTGTGAATAAAACTAATCTTAAATTGCGATAAATGAAATAAAAGCTCGTGGGCAGAACTTTCTTGTGGTATTGTTTATTACGCTGTTCAAGGTCGTGCTAACTTTTGAGTTTGTGGATAAATTTTAGATTGTGACCAATCAAATGAAAGCTACTGAGCAGTTCTTTCCTTGGTGCTGTTTATTATGCTGTACAAGGTGGTTCTAACTTTTGAGTCTGTAGATGAAATCCTTAAGTGTGACCATTCAAATAAAAGCTACTGATCAGTACTTTCCTGTGGTACTGTTTATTATGCTGTACAAGGTGGTTCTAACTTTTGAGTCTGTAGACAAAATCCTAAAGTGTGACTATTCAAATGTAAGCTATTGATCAGAACTTTCCTGTGGTGTTGTTTATTAAGCCATGCAAGGCCGTGCTAACTTTTGAATTTGTGAATAAAACTAATCTTAAATTGTGATAAATGAAATAAAAGCTCGTGGGCAGAACATTCCTGTGATATTGTTTATTACGCTGTTCAAGGTCGTGCTAACTTTTGAGTTTGTGGATAAATTTTAAATTGTGACCAATCAAATGAAAGATACTGAGGAGTACTTTCCTGTGTTACTGTTCATTACGCTGTACAAGGTGGTTCTAACTTTTGAGTCTGTGACCAACCAAATAAAAGCTCGTGAGCAGTACTTTCCTAGGGTGTTTTTTACTACGCCGTACAAGGCGGTTCTAACTTTTGAGTCTGTAGACAAAATCCTCAAGTGTGACCATTCAAATGTAAGCTATTGATCAGAACTTCCCTGTGGTGTTGTTTACTGATTACGCTGTATTAGGTTGTTCTAACTATTGAATGCATGTGAGAACTTTCCTGTATTGCTAGTTTGTAGTGTGACTATATTCAAATGAAAGTTATTGAACAGACATCTAGTAGTGCAGTTTATACTGTTGTAAATGGTGGTTCTAACCTTGGAGTCTTTGGACCGCAAAAACCTTAAGAGTGACAATCAATCAATCAGTCAATCAATCAATAACTTTATTTAAGTGTCAGAAAACTATTAGCTGGTCACAAGTGGTTTAAATTGGAGACGCTACCAAAAACATTGAAAAAAATAACATTCAGATAAAGAACTTGCAGTGCAGTATTCAGAACTTTCTTCATGCGCTGTTTGATTACAATAACTTGCAAAACATTTATTTGGAGCTTATTTACTTTTGAACCTTGGGAGCGTGCCCCCAACCTGTTAAATCTTGGGGAAACCATGACTATTAAATAACTATACTTACCATAAAATCCTATGAAGTAATATGCATGATTGGGTTTTCCACCAATAACTCCTACAGAGTGCCTAAATTTGAAGCAAGCCTGAAAAAAAAAAGAAACACATTAAATAACAAATAATGAGGTAATTGTTTTTTACTCTACTCTTCTCATGGTAAAGTGTATAGAGAATAAAGGAACCACCCAATCACGTAAGGCAAAGCCTGATCCAACCCAGAGGATTAATGAGCCAGGAGCCTCTGCAGTGCTGGCATTTAGCTCCGCTTTTTGGAGCATGAAGCAACTGGGAGTATTCAATACTCCCTCTGGATGCAGGGGCAGATCTCCGAGTGTCTAGGGGGTTTCATTCCCTTCTCTTTTTTACTCTGGGCCCGCCGGTGGGATGGACCCATGCTAGTCCATCACAGGGCTACCCTCAGCAGTTAATTTAATGGCACATCCAGATGGGTTGTAGAGAGGCAATATGGATTTATAACCTCTCTCCTCCCCAGAGGCCTCCCAGTCACGCTCCACGCTTGGCAAAAAAATGCGCGGAGGCTGGGTGGAGGTAAAAAGTAAAGCGTGCGGGGAACTCTGGGAAGGGAGAAGAAAGAAGGGAGACGCTCTTTCGCTCTTCCCATCGTTCCCCGCGCTCCCATTTTATATTTCACTGTTCTTTACTGATAGGAGCCTCTGCGGAGGAGAGAGGATTTATAACTATTGTGTAAGGAAACAACAAGAAGGCAGAAGTTACGAGGACTTGTCAGATCAACGGTCCAAATGAGATAAATTGTCTGAAAAATTTCACACAGTTTCTTATATTAAGGGATTGTCTATATGTTAATAAGTAGGGCAAGCAGACCAAGAAGTTGGTAATAATGATTACTTCATCTCCTTAACCTGGGTTTGCCAGGGTATTGCTTCTCTTCAAAAGCCAACCTTTTTTCCCTATCTGGGCATTCCCAGCCTTTTTTCAAGAGGAGGGGTCCATCTCATTCAAAATCAGTCACTCAAGACAGTTCAGTAATACATACAGTGTAGGCATTCAAAACGCATGCACACATTCAGGAAGGAAAAATTTATTGAAGTGAAGTGTCAGACAACGATGTAAAAAAAATAGAAATAGTCTGCTTCTTACTCGATGTTGTTCTCAATTCTCATTAATCTGCCAAGAGAAGGGCGGTTCCAGAACCCCTGGAACCCTCTCCTGGGTACGCCCCTGCCTACTGCCAACTGGGGATCCTCTTAACTTAAAACAACAACAACAACAACAACAACAAAAACCTCACCTTAAATGGCTCATTATAAACAGAATTCATTTCTGAAAGTCCTAATCTCAGTGGTATAAAGAGAAGAAGTGGTCTCCAGTGTGGCTTTCTGTGTTTTGTTCCTTCTTTGGAGTCTGATCTTCTTCTTTCACTTGCTGTTGATGTGTGGCTATTGTATGTAGTCTCTCCATAGGTCCTTGAAGGCCATTCTCTTTTGCAAAGAGTTTCTAAAGGTAAAAGAAGAAAAGATTATTCATACTAGTGAAGGCACTCTGGTGTAGCGAATAGTAGATCAAACTTGTGATCTGATGTTCGGTGGTTCGAATTGTTCAAAATGCTGTGACTGATGTTGTTTCCTCAGACAAGAAATTTAATTCCACATTGTCTCTCTCCACCCAGGTGTGGAAACGAGCACCAGTGAATTGCATGAAGCATGAAACACACAGCAGGAGATAAGTCTATGATGGACGAGCATCTCGTCCAGGGGGAGTAGCAATACTCCTAGTTGATTTATGCTACAGAAATCAAACAAAATACAGCTGAATCTTCCATAAGCAACCACCAAAAATACAAAGCCAAGGATATTGCTTATACAGGAGATAATAGTTGCTTAAAAGAGGTCAGACCACAGGGAGTTATACCTTTGAATCATGCAAACCTGTAGTACTTTCAACGTAGTACAAAGCACCTACCAGTGTAAAATCAGTGTTGTAACTTGTAAGTTTTAATGACAAAACATTTGTTTCACTGGAGTTTATATTTTACACAGTATTACAAAATTTTTGCCTGTAGCAACATTGATATAAGGGCAAGTAGTCACTAACCTGAGGCTAAAAAACAATTTAAAAAATTCAAATAATTAGCAATAAAAGTGGAAGTGACAGTCATTTATGAGAAGTTTTGACTATTATGATAATTTGACTTGAAAAAAAAATGGTATTTGGGAAAGTGGTTGCTTGGGAGAGGTGTTCACACATGTGGTTCGACTTGCCGGTAGTTGATTTATGCTATAGAAACCATAACAGGGTATCACTATGATGAACTAGCACCTCATTCAGGAGGAAAGTAGCATTATTTTATTCTCCTAGAACTTTTCTTTATACTAAAGAAAGTGGGGTGAGCTCCAGCCAAGCATCAATCGTGAACATTTCAAATGAAAAGTTAACGACCCCCCCTCCCCCCCCCCTCCCCCGAGTTCAGTGATGGGAAAATGGACATTTTGCTTTTCGCATGAATCCATCACTGAATCAGGGAGAGGGGAGGTGTTATTTCTCCTTTCATTCCATCCAAGCTTGCAATCTTGGACATTTCAAATGAAAAATTAACATCCCCCCCCCCCCCCCCCCGATGATGGGAAAATGTCCAGTGACGGTAAAATGGAACGTTTTGCTTTTCACATGAATCCATCATTGAATCGGCTGGAGGTAAGGTGTTATTTCTCTTTGTAATTCCATATGAGATTGAAGCTGCTTATGGCCTGAGTGAAGCTTGTCCTATTCCATTAACTCTTTAAACAGCTATTCTGACAATTGAACTTTACAGGCAGAAATGTAATAAATGTATTATTCTTTTATGCCAAACTTACTGATATCATTTATTATGACTGTATTATCCATGGCTATGTGAACACAAAGTGAACTCCAGTCATCAAATGACGTCAGCTTTCTGTGTGCAAAAACAAGGCAGAAAGTTAGCCAAGTAAAGGTCTGACTATAGTACTGTAGTTCTTTTCAAATTAAAACAATTTAACAATAAAACAACCAACAACCAAAGCAACCTTCCATGGGAGGGTGATCAGTATTTTCTGGAACAACACAATCTAAAGGTCACAGATTTGTAAGTCTTATGGCTGTCAAGTGTCACCCTCATTAACAAAGCTGATTGATTGAGGCTCTAGGGTTAATTACGGTAGTCTTCACAATCCTAATGGCTCCCAACTGCCATAGCTTAAAGGCACAGTATCACGAGATCAAAACTTGAAAACGTCGGCCCACGTTTTCAAGTTTGATTCCACAAATTCAAAAAGGCCGTCGAGAAGTGGAAGAATTTGTTGAATCAAAAAATCTGTTTTGATAGCTGGAAGAAAGAAAAAATCACTTTTAACAGTGATATGTCCAAAATTCCGGTGCAAGAATAGTGAACAGTGCTGCACGTGGAACCTCGTGATACTGCCCCTTTAACCCAGTTTCTGTAGCATGAAGCGACTGAGAGTATTACTACTCCCCCCTGGAGGGATGCTTGTCCATCATAATGTTACCCACAGCATTATGTCGCCAGTACCTGGGTGGATGGAGACAACATGGAGCAAAGTTTCTTGTCTAAGGAAACAATATGATGGCAGAGACCAGGCTCAAACTACCGACCTTCAGGTTGAAAGTCCCACGTGCTTACCTCAAGACCACCGCGCCTCCACGATTGAGGCTCTAAATGACACAAAATGCACTATACCACCAGCAGACCCTCTCAATCTCACAACAGGACAAATGAATAATAATTGCAGTTACCACAGTTGAATCTCCTGTAAACGACCACCCAAACTGCAAAGCCAAGATGGTCACTTACGGGAGATGGTTGCTTATGACAGGTCACACTACAGCTGGAAGTCCTCATTTTGAATATTGAAGTTTTGATTGAAGGGAAACAATTTGCATTTGATTGAAGTAATGTACTGCATCTGAAGTGACATCGAAATATCATGGGAAAGTGATCGCTTACTGGAGGTTAAAATACAATAGAAAAATTCAAATCAACTATAATGATTTGACTGGAAACAATTTGGTATTTTGGAAAAGTGGTCGCTTACAAGAGGTGATCACACATGGAGGTATAATGTATAATGGTCTTACTTGAGTACTTGTGCAACGGTATTGGGTCCAAACCAGCTGCCAACAGGTTTGCCTTCAGAAACTCCCATTTGAGCTATGGCAAAACAATAGCAAAAACAAAAACTGATCAATTCAATGACCTGTTTCTTAAAGTTGGTTTCAATATGAATGCACACTATGACCTGTTTCTTAAAGTTGGTTTCAATATGAATGCACACTATCATCAAGTATATTTTCATTCATTTAAGATAACAACATAGTACTTGCCGATCTGATGGATGGAATATAAACTGTCCTTCTTGTCAAGAAAGTTCTGTAAAATCTAAAATGTCACATAAATTAAAGTCAATATAAGGGTGGAAACTTTTAAAGTGTATATGACAGATATTTTTTTTATTTGCTTGATGGAATCTACATGGCGTTCTGATAAGAAAGTCGAAAACAGTTTTTTGATATTGATTTTTCTTGTCTGTGATTTAGCCATCTAAAAACGTTAAATTTCACTTCTGGTGGGTTACAAAACCACGCAAGAAGAAAGACTGGAAATAGTCCGCTGTGACGTCAATACAAGAATGCCAGTGTCACGGTTTCTCAGTTCCTCTTTTCTTTGGTGCGTGTTGCTACAACCATAGACAACACATGTACACCTAAATAGAACTATGTTTCTTCCTCAGGGCGCACCAAAAAATGTGAGGAACTGAGAAACTGCGACACCGGCATTCTTGTATTGACGTCACAGCGGACTATTTCCAGTCTTTCTTCTTGCACGGTTTTGTAACCCACCGGAAGTGAAATTTCACATTTTTTGACGGCTAAAACACGGAAAAGAAAATCGATATCGAAAAAAATCTTTTTGATTTTCTTATCAGAATGTCATGTAGATTCCATCAAGCAAATAAACAAACACCTGTCATATACACTTTAAGGAAGAGCTGGGAAGCAGGCTGGAGTTAGGAGAACTGGGAAGCAGCCCATGGGGAGTACTCTGTATATTGTTGGGTGAGTGAGTGCTGCTGGGTCTCTGAAACCTTTACCCTATACAAGACCATGTTGATGTTCAGCTGATTTTGCAACCCTATACTAGACTAGACACCAAAAATCCCTATCCTAATCCCAGACTTGCTATTTTTAGAACTGTATCACTATTATGATCCGCAATTTTATTCCAAGTTTCAAGTCTTATTCTAGACTTAATTCTTCATACCAATGATCAGTTTCCTGGCAAATGATACCCTATTACAGACCAAAACTCTCTGATTTCTATTCCCTATCCCAGACTAAACTGCTTGAAAACCATACCCTTCACAGCGCCACATACCCATTTTGCTTATATATGAGAGCCCCCCCTGTCTAAAATAAACAGAAGCAGCACAAACTGTACCTGCATATAAACAGGGTGGGTGGTATCAGAATCCCACTGCCAGTCTGCAAGAGTGAAATAATTGTACATGCCTTAAGTGATTTATCTACAAAATAATGCAAACACGCAAAGAACACAAAGAACAGCTGATCATTGCATATGTACTGTAGGGCTGGGCAGTTTTATTAGATTGCTATGAAAGGAACAAGAGATGGTCTTACCTCTTCCAAGATGCCTGCAAGTTAAAGTTTGTGCAAATATCATCTGCCCACATCGTAGCATACATCCCCACCCAGTGTCAGCAGTCGGGCCTGTGCCTCCTATGATAAAACAATGAAGAAATTAAATGTAAGCGATGAAAAGGTCCAGAATTAAGTAAGCTACCATCCCTGATTTAGCCATTATTTTCATCATGCATTGTAGACATACAATGGATCTTTTGACAAATGAATAGAAAGACCCTGTTCTGATGACATGTATTCTTCATATAACAGTTGACATAAAGCAACTAGGACACACTTTAAGATTTCATCCACAATGAACTCAAAAGTTAAAACCAACTTGTGCAGCATAACAAACAGTACCACTGACAGGAAAGTACTGATCACTAGCTTTCATTTGAATGGTCACACTTTAGGATTTCATCCAGAGACTCAAAAGTTAGAAACACCTTGTGCAGCATAATAAACAGCACCACAGGGAAGTACTGATCAGTAGCTTTCATTTGAATGGTCACACTTTAGGATTTCATTCACAGACTCAAACGTTAGAATCACCTTGTACAGCATAATAAACAGTACCACAGGAAAGTACTGGTCAGTAGCTTTCAATTGAATGGTCACACTTTAGGATTTCACCCACAGACTCAAAAGTTACAACCACCTTGTACAGCATCATAACCAGTACCACAGGAAAGTACTGCTCAGTAGCTTTCATTTGAATAGTCACACTTTAGGATTCCACCCACAGACTCAAAAGTAATAGAACCTTGTGCAACATAACAAACAGTACCACAGGTAAGTGCTGCTCAATAGTATTCATTTGAAATGGATAGCATTCATTCGATTTAGGATTTCATCCAAATCCTTAAGTGTGACCATTCAAATGAAAGCTCTTGAAATGAAAGCAACTCTCCCGAGTTTACAAGGTGGTTCTAACTGTTGAGCCTATGGATGAAATCCTAAAGTGTGACCATTCAAATGAAAGCTACTGAGCAGTACTTTCCTGTGGTGTTGTTTATTATGCTGCACAAGGTGATTCTAACTTAACGATTGAGTTTGTGGATGAAATTCTAACATGTGACTATTGAAATAAAAACTGAGCAGTCATGTTTGATTTTGGGGATGAAAAGTTAAAATTCACAAAATATATGGATCACATCTGGAATTCACACTATGTGAGAATTTTTAATGACACAGGTCTATTAAACAATTTAAATATAACTCACCAATTGCTGGGAAGTTCTTTCTGTATGTAAACCAAAATCTAGATCTGATATCCCTTATAATATCTGTGTTATCATCCCCTGAAATGCAATCCAACAATTTCTTGTTAGTGACCAGGAGAGGTGTGCCCTTTTGAGAGGCCTGTGTGCTGTATTTACTCAAAAAAGTGCTTTAGCACTTTACTAAAGTTTCTGACTTTCTAATGCAGCCTTATTCAAGGATGGCACTTATTTAAGGGTGGAACTTAAAACCAATTAAAACAGTATTTTAAAACAAAATACAACTACTCTTTTTTTAAAGAAAGAAAAGAAAGATCATTATCCATGCATGAGAAAATATTTCCTCAGTTTGTTTAAAGAGGAACATAATGTCTTACATGTATTTTTACTTTAATTGACACTCTTCAAATAATAGCCACTCTTGAACTCAACTGAGCCTTTAAAAAAGTGCCGAGTTCTTGCTGAGGGTTGTGGCGCTTATTTGGGGGCAGCACTTTTTTGAGTAAATATGGTAGTGATTTGACCAAAAAAATAGTATCAAGGAAAAGAGGTTAACAAATATTTTAATAATTATTAATAATAATAATCACACGTTACATTTTCAACATTGGTGAAGCAGTAGGTATGTCATATATAAACGTAGTAAATATTATAGCTAGTTTCTCATAACTTAGTGATTAGAACATCCAACCGATTGAAGGGGAGGTTATGGTTTCAATTTCCATATTCATGATTTATTATCACATCTTACTAGAACTTTAGCCAGTTCACTACCCCGGGCATACAGGGATGTAAATAATAGGCGGAAGGCGGAAAAAATAACCACCTGAAGACCAAGTTTTCTTGATTTTTTCCGCCTAGAAAACTGTCTGCTTAACTCTTTCTCTCTTTTTTTTTTGACAAAATTTTCTGCCTGGGATGAACAAAATTCCACCTGTTGGATATCTTAACTACATCCCTGGTATAAATAAAGTGTTGTTGTTGTTACTCATTATTTTTATTACCAAGCTTAAAATTTAACATCTTTCTATATTTATCACCACACATGACGATTTCAACATTGTTGATCCTAGCAGTACACAGGACGCACATTATTAATATGAACCTATTAAATGGGCTAGCTTGCCACCACTCCCTTGAAACTCAGTGGTTAGAGCATGTGACCGGTGTATGTAAGGTCATAGGTTTGATTTCTGTCAGGACTCAGATTATTTCGTCTGTCACACACTTGTGACAAGATAAACATTAAGTGATGACAAGATTTCTATTACGTAAAACATTTCTACTGAGTTGCTTGAAACCCTGGCCAAATGAAGTTACAAGTCAATCAAAGTTACCAACTTAACAATAATAATAAATACAAACATTTATATACATGTCGGAGGAGGACATTGGGGATTTGCGGTGTTGCTCATTTTTTAATGCGGTGTTGCGGTGAATAAAATCCCAGCTTGCGGCGTTGCGGTGATCTCAAACCCTACGGTGTGCAATGTTTGCGCTTTAAAATCTGCGGTGTTGCCGTTTCCTGTTTGACCCTTGTCAGATCTAAAGTTAGCCTCTATATGTTATTTATTCCGTACTTACTTATGAAAAGCACGTACCATTATGTTTAATTTTTAACAAAATGCAGTCCAATGCTGTCTTATTAATCTTCAATATGTTGCTGGTCGCCAATCCTAAGCCTTTACCATTTATAAGTAAGTTGACAAAAATATGTAATGTGGTGATGGTGTTTCGTCGACTTTTCTTGCGGTGATGCGGTGTTCGGTAATTTCTTTTGCGGCGTTGCGGTGTTCAGAGCCCCCCAATGTCCCCCTCATGTGGTGCCTATACAGATCTACCCTAAGTACTTCCCAGTAGCACTAATACTAAACTAAAAAAATGATGGCCAAAAACTATAAATTAAAAGCAGCTGTGACTAAAAGCATTAGAACTGCCACATGATGTAATAACTGCAGGCAAGTTGTTCCAAAGTTCAGGAGCACCAATGGATGAAGCTCTACAGCTGTAGGACTTGAGATTGAATTGCATTTTGCATGCATACTTTGATCAAACTCAAATTCATACTTCATTGTATATTTTAAAATCATAACATTTTCCTGATTTTACATCGTTAGAAAATTCTTCTTTTTAACAAAAACAAAATACAAAATGGTAAATCCGAGACTTGCCGAGACGCCGAGACCCTTGTTTCAAAATCCGAGACTGCGACCGCAGCTATGTTATAAAATCCGAGCCCGAGACCCAATGCGGGAAAAAACCGAGCCTGAGACTCAGTGCCAAAATATCTGATTCACCTATCCGCAAACAACAAACGAGGATGAAGAATGAGAATGCTTGACAAAAGTATCCGAGACTCCGAGACCTTGAGGAAAAAGCACCAGCCAAACGAGACTTCGAGACTTAAAACAAAAACTGCCGAGATTTCGAGACAAGACCAAAATTTTCCAAGACCCACGATTTTGAAGGTACCATTCGTCACCCCCAATTGCAATTGCAGTTTCTATAACCAGAACAATTTAATCGCTTGGAAATGCAGTGAAATTTGCCATGGAATGTTTACTTTTTTTAATCCAATTATCATAGAGCGTTTCATAAACAGCAAGTTGACCATGAAACCCAATGCTTGACAAAAGTATCCGAGACCTTGAGGAAAAAAATCTGAGACTCCGAGACAGAAAAAGCACCAGCCAAACGAGACTTCGAGACTTAAAACAAAAACTGCCGAGATTTCAAGACAAGACCAAAATTTTCCGAGACCCACGATTTTGAAGGTACCATTCGTCACCCCCAATTGCAATTACAGTTTCTATAACCAGAACAATTTAATCGCTTGGAAATGCAGTGAAATTTGCCATGGAATGTTTACTTTTTTAATCCAATTATCATAGAGCATTTCATAAACAGCAAGTTGACCATGAAACCCAAGTTAGTCAAACCTAATGAATCCTTTGTCGTGACAAAATATCAGCTCAAGTACACTATTCACAGCTGTACAAATCTTTGTATACATATCATATTACGATTCTTGATGATTTCATAAAAAAGAACATTAACACTAATCTTTGCAGAATATGCCATATTCCGTAGAAATAAACCTCAATCAATGTAACTCATGGCATCGATGTATTAACGAAAGACTTTAGGAATTATGCTTCAAAATAAATTAAGTTTACATGGAAATGTTTTCCTTCAGTCGATTATTCCTTAGAATTTCTAATGATTTCGCGAAACCAGAGAAAATCTAAAACTATCGTTACCTCTGTCAGTAATGTACTCCTTTCCAAGGACCCACACGGGCTGTTTAGTCCTTGGAAATAGATCTAGTTCAAAAGAAATCCCTTCATACGTAGCACAAGCAGCATCCATTACAGGACCCGCCATATTTTTTTTCATCTTTTAATAGTTTCAGTTTACAAACATCGTCACTTTTAAGTCCCAGTACTCCGCGACTGGTTACTCGCCCCCTACCCCCTACCCCAAGGGTTTTTCTTTCTCTTGCTCCACGTGCTCTTCTCAAGAAGATTAAAAAAACCTCTTGGAATTTTTGCGGGAATTGGCGCATTTTTTAGCTTTAAGATTGCGATTTTAACCGAACCAGTGCATTTTATTTACACGTTGTGCGGACCTCTGCCTTCAAACGTTTCTAGTAAAGGTAATTTCCTGGGGTGGGATAATGGTCTTTGAGCGAGCGGTTTTGGTCTAGAATTAGGTATAAAATTTGAATATTATGATCTGAAAATGAGTATATTTTGCCTTCTAGTCTGAAATTTAATTAAAATTGGTTTGAAAAAGGGAGAAGATTTTTAAGGGTTAGTTTGAAAACGGGGAGGCCGGGCAGGTAGGAAAAAATCAGACCTTATGGTCTGAAGACGTCTTGGGGTTTCAAGACGAGAAACCCTCACCCCCACTAAAAGGTTTAAGCATTGCACCATCACCCAAAGAATCAATTCATGGTCGGAAAATAGGGCTCATCCTCGGTGTAAAAACCTGCCAACTCACGAGTGACGTAAAACAAAGAAAACAAAAGGTACTGAAACAATAGAGTGCAAGACAACAAAGGTAGAAAACAAAGGAAAAAGTCACAGGTTTTTACACCGAGGTAAACCCGAAAATAGAACAACGAAACTAAAACTCAAAACTATAATAAACGGCTTTAGACCGGGAAACCGAAAGCTCGCAGTTTTTTCAGTTACGTTCGGTTTCCAGTCTGAAGCTTTCATGTCTTCGGGTGATGGGTAAAAACCAAAGAACGTATTACTGACGTAATATATCAAACACGAGGAGGGGTGTTTCATCACGATATCCAAACACCGAGAAGCGACCGAGAAGCGGGTTGAAAAAACGAGGCGCAGCAGAGTTTTTTTAACCCACTTTCGAGTGCAATATTATAGCTGATACGTGAAAAATATGGTTATCTCTAATCTTTCCCAACGTGGTTGGGCACTGCGCACGTATTGCTTGATAAATAGTTTTGACGATCGTGTAAAGTAAAATCGTTGGCCTCAAACTCTGGAATCAACTTATCGTTCGGTCATCTGGAAGCCAGCCATAGTTGTAATTAATTATAATTCGATGCAATCTGGACAGCACTAAACCACGAAACCGAAACGAAACACCTATTTTTTTCCGAAGCAGTGCCTTTTCAAAGTGATGAAAATTATTTGAAGTAAGCTTACAATTTTGGCTACCACGTGTTTCAGCCTTTCGGTTGCGAGTCAGTTTCACATTTCGCAAGCCAGTTTATTATTCTCGCTAGGAAGTTTTTCCGATTTCTGGCTAAAATCCACGCTCTCGAGTTTTTAATCCTTTTTGCGTTTTGTTTTTAAATTCTCGCCAGCAAGCCTTTTGAATTGTCGCTAGGTAGTTTTCCAATTATCGCTAGTCCGGGTTCTCGAAATCTCTCCTCAGGTCCCCCTCGCTTGGGTGTCGGCGAAATTGAAACAAACACCACAAAAATTATCAGCTTACTTCAAAGAATTTTAATCACTTTGTAAAGGCACCGTTTCGGAAAAACAAAAAGAAAAATAATAGCTCTTTCCGTTTTTCGTGGTTTAGTATAATCTGAAGTGTCAGTCGCTTCTTCATATAGGGCAAAATTCCGAGCATGCGAGGCTCTCCCTTTTGCGTGTTCTCCTCGCGCGCGTGTCCTCGAAATGTCGCCCCAAAAATAAACTGGCCACCCGACCCCCTGTGGGCGCCAGGGGGTTGGCGAGAAAGCGGCCGACACTTCAGGACCTTCAGACTAGGTTTAGTGCTGTCCATGGCAACGACCGCTGCCAGCGATTTTGCGATCGCCCGCTATTACATGGAAACCATTGATTGTGTCTACCAATCATCTCGCTGATTGGTAGATACACAATTGCCAAGTGATAATCTTCAGAGTTATCTGATTTGCACGGTGATAAAGCTCTTAAAAAAAAAGAACACCAACACTTATTAATAATTGAAATATTTATATTTTCCTTTCAAAAACCTTTCCTAAATCTATAGCTACAGTAAATAACATCGGTTTTCGGTATTTTGTTTGGAAACTGAATTTAAATATTATCTATAAAGGAATTTTTTTGGAGATGTCAAGTAATCCTCTTGCCAAGCATTTTATGAACTGAAACAACGAAAAGGAACCGGGCAAAAATATCGCTTGCCGTCAGGACTCTTAAATACTCTTAGCGTAAATCCTTGTACAAGTTTTCTTTCATAAATAACTTTATATTACTTCTTTTACAAAACATAATTCTTGAACATGAACAATAAATAATCTTACGATAATAGGGCGTGGTTTTTGGACTTTCAAAAAAAAGAAAACCTCGACATTTTGCACATGTTCGATTCCTCTCCTGGAAAATGTAAAGAAGTCGCTACATGGAGGATGTTTTTTTTTTGGAAGAATGGAATATTCTTTGTTTCTAACAAAGAAGATTTCCCAGCGTTTCCTGATTTCGAAATGACCAAAATGTCCCAAAATGCGTCCTATTTTTAATAAAAAGAATATTTATTTACTTATTCTTAATCTCTTCTTTACCTTTTTTAAATTTTGAGTTACTGAACTCACTCAATAACAAAACCATATCCTTCTTGCGCATGCTTAGACTTGGGGCGTTAAAATTCAACGTAATGGCGGCTTGACTGGATCTTTGAATGAGATTATCAGCAACCAAAATGCTCGATCTCCAAGTGTTTCTAAGCATTGCCACTAGGTCAGATTAGCGCGCAAAATCTCAACTATTGAAACAGACTTGGTAAAAAGTTCGTTGTTAATAACAAAGCAAGACAGACACGGATCCGCATCCTACATCCCGTACCGCGTCTCGGAAACAGCAAGGCTTTTGTTGGCAACTCGCTTTATATTGAAGCTTGGTGTTGGATAACCTTTGGTACTGCAAAAATAAAACAAATCAAATTAAAATAAACCTTTCACTTAACTCTGAAAATTACTTATTCTCAGGTTGACATACGTCAGTTCTTTCTTTTGCGCTACCCACGCTGTTCAAGCGGTTTTCAACTGCGTGTCCAAATTAATTGCTTTGCATTGCTCCGTTTCGTGATTGGCTAAAAAAATCACGCGCCACTTTCTCAACCAATCAGAAGTAAAACCAAAACAAGTGTGACTTAAGTGGGACTTGTTCGCACGCGTTTTCCCGCGCTTGGCGCCGGCTACAGGTATTTGCTTCGAGTTCTAATTGGTTCATTGGATTGTCTGCGTCTGTTATGATTGGCCAAAGTGATTACTTTGGTTTTGGGACACTCAAGGGAAAACTGCTCTATCATCCAATAGGCCTTGATCACGCGGCGGCCATGTTGACTCCCAGAGAATAAAATGCTTTGGTTTTTTCCCGCCTAACCTCGTTTTCAACTTTTTCACTGCGAGGCTCAGCGGCGTAAATCTTTTATTTTTATACAAAATCATGGCGGGGCGTGATAAAAGCCTATGATCTTGTGTTGAGGAAGCCCAAAACCACATAAGCCTTTTGGTTTCTATTTGGGCTTCCTCGCCACTTGTTTTATGTATAATGTATTTTTGCATTAATTATTCGCGTACAGTCACACAAACATTTATAACAACTTCGAATTTCACTGACATCATTACATATCCAAGCAAGACAACGCTCAAATTTACAGCTTTTGATATTTTTAAGTTAATTTTAAGATGTCCGAGCCGAATCTCAAAATTTTGAAAAGAGGTAGCGGACAACAAATTGTAGCCGTAAGGGTGCCTATCGAAACGGAAGTTGATAGTACCAAAGAAGAAGTTCGGAAGTGCAGAAGGCCCCCTGTTATTAATCCTAACGAAAGGCAAATACTCCTAATGATTTTAATACTTTTAGTAGTTTACACGACCCCACCAGCTATGCTGATTTTACGGAATACCCATCGAGTATAAATAGAGTTGTCATGTAATGTCATGTCACGTGATGCTGATGTAGACAATGGTGCTCATCTCCATTCAAAAAGGACGAACACCAAACGTTCTATGCAATATTCTTTTTGATCACCCAGACTTACCTGTAGACGGCCTCCTCAACGATGGAGCCTTAGAACCAACGCCACTAGATTCTCTTTCATCACCAATACCAGGCTTTATCTCAGCTGGTTTCTGCGCTTTGGATACCACTTGTTCAACTCTGTCCATCTCTGTGCTCTTACCATTTACTTGAACCAATAAAGAGTCCAGTCCAGATTGTGATTTCATCGTAGTTTGACAACCGTTCTGAGGTGTCAAGTAAGGCATCGCCATTGCAGTCATCTGCGCATTCAAGTTAACAAGTGCTTGAGGGTTGAACGGGAATGGAACTCTAAACAGCTGTGACATGTTTAGTGGCGTGGATTGAGGAATGTTCGTAAGGCCTGCCTGTGAAAGTTGCGCTAGGCCTGTATCCAACATGTTTGGCATTCCTGGGAAACCATGTTCTGGTAGTTGTGGGATGGATGCTGTTGAGGATTGTGGATTGCTGGAAGGCACTGATTGTGAGGGCTGCACTGCACCTGGCCCCAATGGAGTTCCTGAAGATCCATCCAGCTGTGGCATAACTTGTGATGTGGGTTGAGGAATGTTGGTAAGCCCTGGTTGTGATGGCTGAAGTGGACGCGGCCCTGCCGCTTGCATGCTTGCTACCATTGGCATTCCTGATAACCCATTCACCTGCAGCATGGCTTGTGCTGTGGCTTGTGTGTTGGCAGCAAGCCCTGCTCGCAATGGCTGCAGTGGTTGAGGTCCCAGTCCTGACATATTTGCTACAGCTGGACTTCCCGCAAAACCATTTAGTGGAGCAATTGGTAGGTAGTAACCTGGAGTTGCTACTGCACTTCCACTGGCGGCTTTTGTACCGTAAGGTGGTGGCATTCCCGGGTTCAATACAATCCCTCCTCCTTGTGGATTCTGCACACTATTGGAGAGACCAGGGATTATTGGAAGGGGCATTCCACCCAAAGATGACGCTGCCAATAGGCTTGCATTGGCATTCTGATGAAAGGTAGCAACATTTGCTGGGTTGAGGAATGGAAGAAAATTTCCAAATGGAAGCGATGGGAAACTTGGCATTCCTGGAACGTTATTTGTAGTCGCAGGCCGTGCTGGCGTACTGGACTCTAGAGTGGATGACTTTTGACCGCTTTCCGAGATTTGTGGCGTATTAGTTTCTGATAGAATTGCAGTGTTTTGAGATGCTCCGGGTAACGTTCCAGGAATTAAGGCAGTGTGTCCAGGACTTTGAGCAGCTGGAGCTGAAGACACAGTGGCTGGAAGTGGCTTAACATAATTAACAGGTTGAGACGTGTGTTGCGATGAATTTTGCACTTTTGACGCAGCTGATACATCGGCAAGATGCGGTATGGTGGTAGTTGACTGTTTAGGGTCACCAGTAGCAGGTAAAGTCGCAGGAAATGGGGATTTTGCAACCCAATCTGCAGGTGGGACGAGAGCAACGCTTTCGTCAGTCAAATTTCCGGAATTCTCACATGGGTCACTTGTTCCATTTTTGACACTTTCTATTGCATCACTGCTTATTGAAGGTTTCATTTCATCGCTAATAGCACTGCTGGTTTTTGGCGTCTCTTGAGTTGCTGAAGACTCGTCTTCTTGGGACTCCAGGCCAGGTATATTGTTTATCAAAGATTGGTTTGCGTTCTCAAGGATACCAGTAGTGGAACAAGACTGGATGGAACTTTTATTGAGCTGGGTAACAGACGTTTCTGGTTGTGAAGCTTGCAGTGTGTTGTTTGTGATTGAATCGTCAAAGTCAGTTATAGAAGTGCCGTGTGAGCGCCCATTGCTGCTTGCAGTATAACTGACATCAGGGTTATCAGACTTAACAAGCCCTTCATAAGAAGCAACAATGGAGATGTTGCTATGTTCTCCTGGCAACATATGCCCAGTATTGTTGTCATCCCTACTCTCACTTTTGGTAACATCGCACTTGTCTTGAGAATCAGAGCTATCGTCAAATGGCCTATGTCTCTTCCTCTTATCAATGAACACAGGATGGGAGTACTTACACCGCTTTCCTAAACAACAATTCTTTCCATAAGGACAAGAATTCGATGCTTGTGAACCTTCCTCTCTGAACTGTTCAGGCAATTGCTCGTCTGGCTTGGGCAGCTTCATATTATTTCTTTCGCTACCATCAATGCTACTGGTCGTTTCTTTTTTTAGATGCTCCTTGTCAAGGTCGCTACACTTAGCCAGGCAACCCTTAGCCTCATCATCATCATTATCACAGGTATTGTTTCCCCACTCCTCTTCACTACACTTGGTCACGCATCTCCCAGCCTCGTCATCACCATTATCACAAGCATTGTTGCCCCACTCCTGTCCACTACACTTGGTTACGCATTCCTCAGGCTCGTCGTCATCATTATTATAATCGCCCCACTCCTCATCACTACCTGATGGCATAACCCACCCTTCGTCCACATCAGATCCTTGCTTATTTCCCGGGCAGACCCTAAGGGGGACCCCCAGAGGTGGAAAACTGTCATGATCTATGTTTATACATGTAGTTTCTGCAGATAAAGTGGCTGTCCTTTTCCTATCCTCGTTTTCAACAGTCTTCAATTGAAGATTGTTCTCAATCTGAAGTGTTTCCTCCATTTGTTTTTCCAAGATGCTGATTTCTCTATAAGAAAGAAAAAAGAGAAGTAAAATGTACGTTAAAACCTATGCCAGGAGCTCTATGGTTATTAATTAGAATGTTTCATTGGCACTGTATCATAATACCAGTCTTTGTTAACAACCATTTTCAGTCACTAAATCGTTCTAGATTGGTTTGTTTGTCGAGTACCGTTATCCAAAATCGCTGCTGTTTGGTTCACCAGTGAGGGTATCCCTACAGTTTGTTGTTATGTATATCTCTAGGGTGTGTTTTGATGGTAATCCCCAAGGTTTCTCTGTCTCAGTGAGGGTATCCCTATAGTTTGTTGTGATATATATACCTAAGGTGTGCCTTGATGGTAATCCCCAGGATTTCTCTGTCTCAGTAAGGGTATGTATCCATACAGTTTGTTGTGATAGATATCCTTAGGGTATTCCTTGATGGTAATCCCCAGGGTTTCTCTGTCTCAGTGAGGGTATCCCTGCAGTTTTTGGTGATACATATCCCTATGGTGAGCCTTGATGGTAATCCCCAGCGTTTCTCTGTCTCAGTGAGGGTATCCCTATAGTTTGTTGTGATAGGTATCCCTAGGGTGTGCCTTGATGGTTATCCCCAGGGTTTCTCTGTCTCAGTGAGTGTTTGTGATATATATCCCGAGGGTGTGCCTTAATGGTAATCACCAGGGTTTCCCTGTCTCAGTGAGGGTATCCCTACAGTTTGTTGTGATATATATCTCTAGGGTGTGCCTTGATGGTAATCACTAGGGTTTCTCTATCTCAATGAGGGTATCCATACAGTTTGTTGTGATAGATATCCCTATGGTGTGCCTTGATGGTAATCACTAGGGTTTTTCTGTCTCAGTGAGGGTAACCCTACAGTTTGTTGCGATATATATCCCTATGGTGTGCCTTGATGGTAATCACTAGGGTTTCTCTATCTCAATGAGGGTATCCATACAGTTTGTTGTGATAGATATCCCTATGGTGTGCCTTGATGGTAATCCCCAGGGTTTTTCTGTCTCAGTGAGGGTATCCCTATAGTTTGTTGTGATATATATACGTATATATATATATATATATATATACTTGAATTGTAGAGAAGTCAACAAACAATGCCAACCACAAAGTCCTAAAATGAAGGATCACTGGAAGCGATCGTGGAAACTTGAATAATGTTGAAATAAACTAATTGTAAAGGTCAAGAAACCAACTTCATATAGGTCTTTAGCTGTATTTGCTCTACGTTTCGGCCGTCGCGGCCTTCCTCAGGAGCGTACACTAGTTTGACAATAACGGTAACGGTTAGGTCAATATGAATTCAAATAATGCATTATTTAGTGCATTATTTGAATTCATATTGACCTAACCGTTACCGTTATTGTCAAACTAGTGTACGCTCCTGAGGAAGGCCGCGACGGCCGAAACGTAGAGCAAATACAGCTAAAGACCTATATGAAGTTGGTTTCTTGACCTTTACAATTAGTTTATATATATATATATATATCCCTAGGGTGTGCCTTGATGGTTATCCCCAGAGTTTCTCTGTCTCAGTGAGGGTATCCCTATAGTTTGTTGTGATATATAACCCTATAGGGTGTGCCTTGATGGTAATCCCCAGGATTTCTCTGTCTCAGTGAGGGTACGTATCCATACAGTTTGTTGTGATAGATATCCCTAGGGTGTGCCTTGATGGTAATCCCCAGGGTTTCTCTGTCTCAGTGAGAGTATCCCTATAGTTTGTTGTGATATATATCCCTAGGTTGTGCCTTGATGGTAATCCCCAGGGTTTCTCTATCTCAGTGAGGGTATCCCTATAGTTTGTTGTGATATCCCTACAGTTTATTGTGATATATATCCCTAGGATGTGCCTTGATGGTAATCCCTACCTTTGTTGTGCATCAATTTCTGCCTGCTTTCTACTCATTTCCAAAGCGATTTGCAGCTGCAGTTCCTCATCGGTCTGATTAGTCGGCTGTAGTTCTGCCAGGAGCTGCTGTTTTTGTTGTCTCTTGTGCCAGATGTTCGGACCATAAGCTGGCCTTGAAGTAGCCTCTAGTTTGGGATATTCAAACTGGTATCCTCTTTCAGACTGCTACACAAAAAAAATATAAAGAACTTGGCAAACACATCTAAAATGGATGGTCAAAGATTGGAATCTTAATTAGTAATACTTAATATTGCTACCACTTTGGAACTTTCGGAAGCTAAATGCAAATCAATTAGGTCATGTACTTCCTTATGGGCTTTTCGGTCAATTCCCCTTTGGGAATGGTACATAAAACAATGTGTTCAGTTCAGTTTCGTGTGCACCTGTAGGGAAACAGTTTTTTCAACGTACATGTACATTTGTCTGTTGCAGGATTTATAGGAAATTTGCTATTTGGGACTCACAGTTAAAAAAAAAATGTCTCAAGTTTATATCGACAGAGCGCCGTTTGTTCTCAGGGAGAACACTACATGGTTAAGTTCGCCTTCATTTGAATCTTAAGCAACGTGTTTGGAATTCAAATTAAGCGTCATTTGTTCTCGATCAGGGAGAACGCTACTTGGATTTAATAGCCCATTTCCAAGTTGCTCTTATTCTCCTCTTCAAACCGAGGCCAAGTGCAAAACCATTCATATGGATATAAGTTTTATTTGCATGTTAAAGAAAACTCATTTTCATATGAATGGTTTTGCACTTGGCCTTGGTTTGAAAAGGAGGCTAAGAGCAACTCGGAAATGGGCTATTCGCTTTCATGTGGATCTTTAGTGGCGTATTTGGAATTAACGTTGTTGTGAAATATAATTTAAGTGCCGTTTGTTCTTTGGGAGAATGCTACTTGGACTTGTGATCATTGGTGACGTGTTTGGAATTTAAGTTGTTGTTGAAATGAATTAAAGCGTTGCTGTTCTCAGAGAGGACGTTTTGGATCTTTAGCGACATGTTTGGAGTTTAAATTGTTGTTGTGTGCACCATATCGTGTCAGAAGTAATGTCAGCATGGTCGCTTCCCGTGGCTGGGAGTTTAATTAGATCAAGGGATTTAATACGTACATTAATTTGTCTACATTGCAGGATTTATAGGAAATTTGCTATTTGGAACTTGCACATAAATTTTTTTACTGTAAAAATGCAGTCTTTGATTTCTTTTTACAAGAGTGCTTATACTGAATGGGAATAAATGTATGATGTAACACTACTCGAATTTTTTTCAAATTCCCCCAAATGTAATCACAATTGATTTATCCAATAAAACGTAATGGCCCTGTCACACTATTGCGTATCGTACTAGCGTATGAAAAATATCACTTATACGCTGGTATACGCTGACATATGCTAGGGGTACGTTAGGCATTGGTTGTATACGTTTCAAGCTTGGTCGCATACGGTGGCATACGCTGGCATACGGCGAGGCAGAAAATTTTTTTTAAGCATGCTTAAAAATTTTGTGCGTATTCAGACGTATGGTTTATATGCTAAGCATACGCATAGGTCAAGTACGCTGGTCATACACTGTATTTTCAAGGGAATTTTGTGCGTATGAAAATTATTTTATGAATTTTCATGTGCAACGCATACGTTTCTTTAACAGTGTGACAGGGCCTTTATATTGCAAATGTTGTTTGTTGCATAACATACATTCTGCGAAGTATTTCTGTGGTTGCTGAATGTTGAATTCCGTGCACATGACTGTGTCATTCTTGGGCTTGTGTTACCAGTGTGACGTGGCAGTCTTCCTGTTACATCATCTTGCCTCCTGGTCGTTTCTGGTTTGATGATGACATTTCTGCCAGCATTCTGAGCAACAAAGCTTGAAGCCACTGTCTGTTGAAAAAAAGTGGTGTTCCTGTGGCTGCTACTCTGGTAATTCTGGTTGGGTCCTGTTTCCTGGTCTCCCTGTTTCTTTGATTTCTAAAAGGAGTAAAACGGCAGGTAATTTTTTACAAATCAAAATAGAAAATGGCTTCCACATTGCCAGCTGTTGGCCAGCCATATCAACAGGTCAACATGGCAGTAGATTCACAAAGAATCAGTGAGGCAAACATGTTGAACTTGAAGATTTGAAATGTTACGAGCCTGGTGACTGAGCCCTATCAGAAGAAATTTTTTGTTCAGACCAAATAAGGTAGATGAAATGACACACTCAGACCACAGGTAACCCGGCTTATCCCTGCAGTTCATATGGTATACAATATACCATATTATTATTACTCACAATGGATAGAATGTTACCTCATCACTGGCAATTTGCGATTATTCTTATTGTCAGTTGTAAATTATCTTTGAAAAACCCCTTGAGGAAAGGTAATGTATGTATGCATGTCTGTACCACTCAAGAGAGCATTCTTATAATCTATAAGGTTTCCCAAACAGGATGTCAGAAATCACATCAAGCCTACACGACAACCAATTATGCCACTACTACATCTCCAACAGCTACATGAAAAATCCAATGAAATGAGTAAGTGAGTAAGCATGAATGGAAGTCCAATGTATAAAACACTGCGTGCAGCCTCGATCCACTCAAACAAAATAAGCTATTTACCAAAATTAAAAAAGATGACAGTAAGGAACTCATATAACAGGTAATTAGGTTGCAATCTTACATTTCTGTTCCTCTTTTTCCTAGTATTTCTCCTGTTAGAGGCCACAGGTTCTGTCTGTTCTTTAACAATATGCTCTGGTCTCACAGCCACAGGCTTAATGGAGCTGTGAAAAAAGGAAGTCTTTAGGTGATTCCATTGAAAAAGAAGTTGTAATGAAAATTTTCACAGTTATTGTAATTACATTTCAAAAACTCATTAATAATTCATGAGAATATCAGCCTATCACACGACACAAAGGGATTACGTGTATGAACCTAATTTATACCTGGTAATCTACGGTCATTATGAAAAGCCTGGTGGCGGCTTTGATTTCAGTCAAAGGGGAGTGCGGGGCTGAATGTGCAAACAATGCAATTACCACTAAGTTTTTAATGAGAATGATTTTATAAAGATCACAGTCGTAATCTTTACATAAAGAATACTAATTATAATATGGGTAGTAATTATTCAGGATTCTTAGTACAACAAATGGTGACTTTAATATTTTTGTTCAGTACTGTTTTAAGATATCTAGTCTTTTGCCATTCTATTTGGAATCTTCTCAACAAAATAAACAACCAACAGTTTAACAAGTGAGCCATTATTTGAATGACACCAGCGCCCTTAATAGCATTAATTGCTAGGTAAGAGACTGGTTCGGAGATGCAAGCTGCTTATTTCTACTCGTTCTCTACCACTGGAAAAAAAATTGTCAGACATTTTATCTACCGTACCTGTCAACTTTGGTAAAGCATTTTTTAGTAGCTTATTTTTTCCTCAGAACTGTAAAATCCCAAAACTTTCTACAGGAGCCGGAAAGCAATGGTCACTTCGTCAAAGACGTGGCACATGCATTGTATGCTAATCAGTCTACTTGTTTTTCTTGTATGCTAATTTCCTCTTTGCACAAAAGTACAACTGTTTTAAGTTCGAAGGGACACGCTTTTGAATGAATGTTTTTGAAGCCGTTCAAGGAATTATATGTCAACTGGATTGTACCTTTTGTCCTGCTGGTGAAGATCTTTCTTTTTGGGTGCCTAAAATAAAACAATGGATTAAAATAGTTTGACAAAGATCTTGTTGTTTTGCTATCAGATTAGTATACTATTCTAATTAAACCTGTCAAAGACTGCACCTGTCAAAGACTGCACATAGTTTTTCTTTTAACAGCCAGTTAAAAATTTTCATTTAGTCTGTTTGGCCACCTACTCCCGACATCCAACCTCCCACCCTCCCCTCCCTCCAATGCCCTCCCCATGAGTGAGGCAGGTACCATTACATATGACAGGCTGAATGCATGTTGATCCACCCCCCCCCCCCTCATACCCCCCACATCTAACTTCCCACCCCCACTCCCTCCAATGTCCTCTCCATGAGTGAGGCCAGTAGCATTACATATGACAGGCTCTATGTTTATTATGATTGAGCGATTGAGTGAAACATCTACCCAAATGCTATAAATTGCTCAATGCTACGCACATTTCTGAGGAAAAAAACTTGCAATCAGGAAGCTACAACCTGTATTAAGCGGACACCCTCAGCAACCTCAATAGTGTCCGCTTAATAAAGAAGTCCGCTGAATAGAGGTTCGTTTTACAGTAAATATGGGAAGAAAATATAGGGACCCAAGCAGGTTGTGTCTGCTTAATTGAGGGTGTTCACTTAATACATGTTTCACTGTACATATCAAATTATGCAACAAATCTTCATTTGGTACCTTCTTTTCTTGCAGGTTTGGATTTTGATTAATTTGAGCTGCTATTTCAGTTATTTCCTATAATAATATAATCAATTAATAATGATGATATAAATAACTTATATTGTGCAGATATCAATATAACATTTTCAGCTGCACATTACAATGTCTAAGAAAATATAACTGTACTTACAAACCCTTAACCATTAAAAACAACAACCAATAAGTCAAACACTAGACCACACAATAGGTCTTTATCACGTCCCGCCATTTTGTATAAAAACTAAAGATTTTTGCCCGCCCAACCTCATTTTCAACTTCTTCACTGTGAGGTTGGGCGGGCAAAAATAAAGCATTTTATTCTCCGAGGAGTGAACATGGCCGCCGCGTGATAAAGGCCAGCTATTTAACAGGTATCTTAACCCTTACACTTTCAGAGTCAAGTATGGAGACATATGCAAATTTAGCAAATTTCCACCGGTTTTCCGTGGTGTGGACTCTTATTTACCATGATTTACGTCATCACATGGTCAAAATTTGTTGCTGACTCACTCACCTGCACCTCATGAGTCCACAACATTTTGACCATGTGATGACGTAAATCGTGATAAATAAGAGTCCACACCACGGAAAAACCAGTGGAAATCTGTTTTTTTTACCACAATATTTAGAAATTGCGCGATGTTAGCATCAGTACCGTTGTCTGCACTCTCATTTACCACCCGCATCGACCAATCAGATTGCGAGATCATCGCGGCGCGGCAATTGTGGTAAAAAATGTTTTTCTAACTTTTGAGTCTGTTGACGAAATTCAAAGGTGTGACCATTCAAATGAAACCTCTTTAATTAGAAGTTCTTTCCTTCGGAACTATTTGGTTTTCAGTATTTCACAAAATGAAATTTGGGATATTTCTTGAAATTCAATTTTTGGCTCTCTTGGGAGTTAAAGGGTTTAAGGTGATTCCATTGAAAAAGAAGTTATAATGAAAATTTTCTAAAACTTTGTACTGTGCACTTATTGACTGAGTGGGGGGCCGGATGGGGAAATATTTGGCTCAAGGTCATAGTGTACAGACCGAGCGCAGCAAGGTCCATGTGCCATGACCGAGAGCCAAATATTTTTCCATCCGGCCAGACCTAACTCAGTCAATAAGTATTTTATAATATGACTAGAAGTACAAGAATAGTCGTGCAGTGAGAAGGTCGCTTGAACTCGAGCGGGGCAGGACGGCTTTTTCTGGACTGGCTCACGTCAACCCCTCTGGCCCCACTCACGTCACCTTGCGATTCTATTTTCTGTAGGATTGTGACTCAGCTGGACCATACGGTCATATTATAAAGTTATTTATTACACCTAATACATAACAAAAAATTAATAAAAGGGTCACCATTCCCCTTTTTCTTACATTATAGCACTGTCATATGCAACTAATTTGCTAGCTTGTGACAGCAATATTGAAAATCCCAGCCTTCAGCTAGAAGAATTGTTTCCAGAACGTTCATTATTATTAGCAATGAAATATTAGTATTACTTTTATGAGAGCAGATCAATGTCATTGTGAAAAGCCTTAAAGTTCCCCCCCTCCCCCCCCCCAAAAAAAAAAAAACTTAAGGAAATAATAGGGCAATTTCAGCATCTGCACATTGCCCATGAAATGCTTAAAACTATATATTGTAAATGTGATTCCAGGAGAATATTTCAAAATCAACTAATGAAAAATATTTCAAATTTGGATATATAATGGAGAGTAGTATTTTCTTTAAATACATGAAATAAAAAAGATAGGTCACCATGCTCCTTCAAGAGAGACAACCACTTACATGTAGTTACTAAGGGAACCAAATCCTCAAAGGAAACCCTATTGCTTCAGAATGCTGCACACACAAATGATGCAAGATATTATGCGCAGTAGTGATGCGCAATGCAATACTAGGGAATCACCTTAAGGTAGCATAAAAGAACAGCTTTATTACCCACCTTTTCTCTTTTCCATTGTTCATGTTTAAGTTGTTTGCTGCTCTTTAACTTTGGCTGAAAGGATAATATGATTCCAAGGTTAACCAAATTTACTGGTAGCTAGCAGCAATGATTTATTACTTATGCTTACATTTTATGATTTGCATAAGTCAACTCTTAACACAAAAACAACACATTGTTAAAAACATGGAAAGTTTTAGACAGACGAATTGAAGGCCTATGGTGCATAAGGGCCAAAGTCGACTTTGGTCATTTTTCTAGGTTTTGCTCAGATTTGTATCATTTTTTTTTTGCATGTGGCCTTCAATGTGAATATAAGACATTTCCTTTGACTTGTTTTTTTCCCAAATGTGTTTTATTGTAATTGAAATAAATTAAAATCAAGGTGACTGCACTCTTATTTCTCCTCACAATTATTGGTTCTATCCTGCTGTATGGGTTCACAAGGGAATTAACATTGTATTCCCTTTGTTTTTAAGGTATTGTGTCTGTGTAGTCTTTTGTTTAGTCTTTTGTTTTTGTCCTTGTGTACCAGTACAACCGAACAGAACCCAATTACTCCTACAAAGTTAAAAATGAAGTTGGGAATGAAAAAAAAGGAGTCATTAACCAGGGAAATCAACTTACCTTGTGTCCTTTGTTTGTCTTCTGTTCAGGTTTGCAGCTTGACATGTTTTTCTGTTGTTTAATCAAAGAAAACTATTATAATCAGGGTTCATACTTTTTCTCAGAAATTATGTCATAATTTATAAGAACCTGGCTTAGTTACCACAAGTGTCTTGAAATCCGGTGGTTAGCACATGTGACTGGTTACCGAAGGTCATACATGTAGGCTTGATTTATGACAGGGACTCGGAATTTTTTCTTTGTCCCACATGATGAACATTTCATCTTTAACTATTTTCCAGGACTTTTTCAAGACTTTCAAGGACTTACACGTTGTTATTTACTTACATTACAGAATTTTTGTTTGTTTGCCTCTCTCTGTTCTTTGAGATTTGCAAAACTTGTGAACTGGGCCATCTGTAAAGAAATAAACAACATCAAAACATCGGAAGTTTTGTCACAAGACAGACGATTTTGAACTTACAGACATGGTAAGGATGTCTCACATAATAATTTTAGAAAAATGAACTCATTTTAACTGATTTGAGTTTTAATTGCATTAAATTCAACCAAGAAAGAGTTTGTTACTAAATAGTACAAGTGAGACTTTGAAGTTGGAATTAAAGGTTGTCTTCTTTTCACTGACTGATTGCATTGACTCTAGGAAAAGTGTTCTACAGTATAATGGCACATTATGGATGGCAACTTTGCATTTGAGGTCTGTGGCATATCTTGAATGAATACTACTATAATCAATGTGTTTGCTTTTTATTTGAACACAAATTCAAAGTTGCTTGTATTGCCATGTTCTGACTCAAAGGTGAAATATATAACTTATCATGATTTTGTCACAATTTGGTCAACAAAGAAACTTTTTAATTTAATGTTATCGAATGTACTGAAGATGAACAGGTGATGAAAAGAAACCTGTAGTTTTAAGTGTCTCTCATCTATCAGTCAATGTATTTGAGAAGTCAACTGGTTTGATTTACCCTTTTACTTGGACCTAGCTGTCAATTTTGAACTTCACCAATTTTGAACAAGGTTTTAATAATGTTCAAGAAAGCATGACTACATACCTCTTCTTCTGTGAATTGCTGCCTCTCTTCCTGCTCCTACAATTTATAACACAGTAAAATTAATCAACAGTAATGTCACCACAGTTACTTTCAAACAGCATTGATCAATACTCTGCATTCTTCAAAAGGCACAATGTCAACCTTAAGGTTCATTGTTTGGGTCCTAGTCTCTGCGTTTGTGTGTTTCTTTACAAAAGAAACTTCAAGACTGCTGCAGAGTTGGCTAAGTAGGTAGAGGATTGGCCTGCTCAGCAGGAGGTCAGGGGTTCAATCCCTAGCAGAACCAACACTCAGGGTCTTTATAAAATAACTGAGGACAAAGGTGCTACGATTAGACCTTCATGTGGCTCAGATCACCACGTAGAAATAGCAGTCCTGTCTCCAGTAGGGGACGTAAAAACAGGTTCCTCTATTAGCACTTTCATGCTAAATTTGTCGACATTTAAAAGGGGCACTGCCCTGGCTGAAATATTGTGTTTTCATGATTGTGGCCAGGAGCTTGCTTTAAGATTACTTTACTATCTTGAAATTGAAAGAAACCACTGCCAAAAGTGATAGAAGCAAAAAAATATGAATTGAACTGGATGATATGCTGGTCCATCGCAGAGACTTGACCAACAGTTTACTGACACCCACCTATACACTTACTGACACCCACCTATACACTTACTGACACCCACCTATACACTTAAAGGGACACTGTCCCACTGAAATAGCAAAATTCCGCTTAGCTTATTTCCATGTTCTATTGCCAAAATATGCCACCAAATATGCAACTTAGTTGGATAAAAAGATTCTATAGAGCAAAACAAAAGCAGTAGTTTGGAGATAAAGTGCAGGATTGCAAGGATTGAAGTGGATTACAGTTCATGAAATTTGGTTTATTGACAGGCAGTCAAGAAATCAAACTTGCCATTGTTGTGAAATTTTGACCTTTCTGGCCATTAGTTTGTCTAATGAAAGTAATGCTAAAAAATGTTGCTTAAATATCATACATAACTATTAATTAATTTTCAGTGATATACCTTTGCCAGGGAGGCCAGAAAGTCATCATCTTCATCACCACGACTAACAAGGAGACAATGTTCACAAAAGATTGCAGTTAAAATGTTACTAGTAATCTCTAATTTCCATTTACTTGACATGTCTGTGCTTACATGATACCGTACATATTTTGTTCTGTCAAATGATCTTATTGGAGACTGCTCATAAATGACTATCTCAGTCTCCAAGATAACCACCATTCCCAGCATAATTTTCGAGAGAACATTTATGAGAGGTTAGCCAATAGTTTTATAATCGTGAACACTAACAGTAATATGTGACATACCTTCCACATTTGCTGCAGTTACATCGAACTACAATAAAAGTAAAAAAATACATTATTTCCAAAGCACAATGTGCATGGTAAATCATGTGTATTTAAGCTCTAAAATCAAGCTAAACATTATAGCATTATTGCATCCAAGAAAACATTGTCCTGACAATGCACTGTTTGATTAAAAAAAAATAACAAAAAAGAAAACTTTTCTGAGCATTTATTGAACAAAAAATGTTGGTACCATATTTACAGATTTAGGCAAATTAGGTATTACAAATTTTTGCATATATCTTTATAATTTCACCTTGCAAAATTGAATATTTCTAAGAAAAAAAATATTAACAAGTTTGTCATGTGGTTTACCTCTAGCCATGATCTCTTCCCTGAACAAAAAGAAGAAAAACTGAAAGAAAACAAAAAACCAGGGTTAAAACCTGCCAACACCCTAGCCAACTTTTTGCTACTAGGGAAAATTTTGTTGGGCCATCACTTTGCTGCACACTTGCAGATGGTCTAGTTGTTAGTGCGTCAAACTTTCAACCTGAAGGTCGGTGGTTCGTGTCTGGTCTCTGCCGTCCTGTTGTTTCCTTAGACAAGAAACTTTGCTCCAAGTTGTCTCTCTCCACCTAGGTGTATAAATGGATACCAGCGACCCGAGGGTAACCTTGCAATGGATCGGACTAGCATCCCATCAGGGGGGAGTAGTAATACGCTCAGTCGCTTCATGCAACAGAAACTGGGTTAGGCTATGGCAGTTGTGAGCCATTAGGCTTGAGAAGACTTTACCCTTAATTTTTAGACACGGTTGTAGCTGGTCGGAACTGAAAAGCTTTAAGACCAAATCAAGGATGATAATAAGACTCTTATAAATGTATGTAAATGTGGTTAATCACCGACTCTGCTTAAACCAGGTTTAGAACCCCATGAAATAACATAACTTACATCTCTCCAGAGATCCATATCATCATCGTCATCATAATCACCACCATCATCACTGTCTTCGTCACCTAGCCAAACAAAAATACCACGGAGCACAAAGAGTGATTGTTTGATCCTGTTAAGTTTTCATCTTGACAGTGACCAACAACTGATTTCTCTTCTCGCAAGTATACTGTAAACCATATCCATGGAAGTGAATATGGACTATAGAGTGGTGAACATTGTGCATAACATTGCTTCCAAAACATTACAACATGTGCATATTCCTGAAATATTGCTGGCTATTGCATGCAATAATGTAAAAGCATAAACCTATCCTATTTATGAAGTGTTACACAACATTTGATGCAATTTTCTGGGCATTTGTCATACTATACGATATGTCAAGGTATTTAATCAAAGCATTACTTCAAAAGTACTGTAGCATTACTTCAAAAGCACTGTACCCTTACCCATTAATCTTCTGTATGCATGTCCCAGTTCTTGGAATTTTTGTGTTGATAAGGGATCATCTGGATTCTGTGGAAAATGTGAACAATGACCATCTGGAACATAGTTTATTTTGTACATGTAGACTGCCAAGAACATCATTCAACATAAACTGTTTCACATTTTAATTTGTGAGTGGAAGATGTCACAAGATAACAGTTTATACCAACAGAAAGAAAGCCTCTTTATCTAAACATAAGGAGTGTACTGCCACAGTATTGTGGGATAAGAATTTTATTACAGGGCTAAATATGTAGGTACCTTATCGGGGTGACACTTTAGAGCCTTCTGTCGATAGGCACTCTTGATTTCATCTGAAACAAACAACAGTTGGCTTTCATTTCATTCATCCTGGATACAGATTGTTGTTTGGCATCACTATATTCTCCCATGAAGTGACAACTGATATCAGTGGCTCAGTGCAGACAAGGATGATAACCGAGTGTTGAGGCCCTGTGCCACTTGGTAAGAAATAGATATGGTACTGTGTGTCAGGTTGCAGGAGGGTACTCAGAATAATAGTGACGGTCCGGGAGAGGTGCGGAGTCCTTTTTTGGGCCTTTTTGGGGTTAGAAATGGTGTGGTGACTTCTTTGGGCTGAAAGATTTTGGTGGACTTTTTGTGGGGTTGCCAAAAAGCGTAACCTTTTTATGCTCAGAGAAAAGGGACTTTTTGGTGGTTACTTTCTAGGTCATTGGACTCTTTTTTAGCCTGGTTTTTGCCAATAGATCACCCCCCCTGCTCCCAGGGTATCAGGTAGCACATTAGAGGTGCAGTGGTCTAGTGGTTAGTGTCTTTGGCTCATTTGTCAGACTTAGGCCTGTAATTAATTTATTTTGGTTCCTTTGCATCATGTTGTTTACTGAAACAAAAAACTGTGCCTCATGTTTTTGCTCTCCTCCCTGGTGTAGACAGTCAACTCGCTCCAAGCAGACACCTTTGTAAGGTTGGCACCTCTCCAAGGCAGACATGGTTGGCTAATCCCAGCCAAATTTCACTTGTTTGTCTGTAACTACATTTGTAAACTTTCTTTAAGGCGGACACCTCTCTAAGGTGGACATCAGTGGTTGGCTGGTCCCAGCCAAATTTTACTTGTTATATTGGTTGTAACTAAACAATTTAATCATCAAGGCAGATACTTTTATAGAAACATTCTCGTTAAAAATACCTCTCCATGAGGGCACAAAAACTTTGAAATTAAAACACTAGCAAACTTTATTTTAAAAACAATGCTAAAACTAAAAGGACGCTAAAACTGCCAATTTCTACAAATTTGACTAACCGCAACAGAAATGACAATGTAACTACAAACTGATTTTATCATTCAAGAACACTAAGGCACTATTTGTTGGCAAAGACAATCTCAGGCTCTAAGATAATAAGAACAATCCTGTTTCAGTTCTGATGTCACAGATTTCTAGTATCAGGTTACATCAACTCTGTAGAAGGTAGACACCTCTCTGAGGTGGACAGTTACAGCAGGTCCCAAGGGTTTCCACCTCAGAGAGAGTTCACTTGGGCCCCGTCCACACGTATCCAGATATTTTTGAATCCGCACCTTTTTTGTTACGGATTAGAAAATATTCGCATCCACATGTAGCGTATTTGAATCGTATTTGCCCGAATTCGCCGGATACGTGTGGATGGAAGGCCAATCCGCAACAAAAAAGTTGCGAATTCAAAAATATCCGGATACGTGTGGACGGGGCCTTATTCTGGTAGTTCACTAGGCTACATTCCTTCCTCTGGAAGGAAGCAACTCTCCTAACCACTTCATGCTAAATGTATAAGTCAGATATATTAAACTTGGCTTCTAAAGAATTCACTTTTTTCAGGTACTGTTACAATGAGGTAGTGTATCCGATCAATATATCAATCTTGATCGATCAAGAACAAATCAGAAACAGTATTAAGAATAAAGTGTTACACCGTTTACAGAGTACTTGCGTGTGTTAGCACGTGAGCCATCACATTTTTTCTTGCTTCCTAATGTGTCTTCGGGTGACTTAAACCCGACGTGCATACACAATGTGGAGGTCACTTTTGTTTTGAGAGTATCAGTACACACGAACGTTGCGGCGCCAACGTGAAACATGTGTTGTGAGATTTCTGACATTTCTCCGGCAAGTAGCCAAGTCATCGCCAAGTCAAATGATTTCGATGCTGTAAACCTTAATCTGACGGGAGCCTGATCTGACCGTTATTCAGCACTAAATGTGACGTGGCTACAAATGTTACGAGGAGTAGGAATTTTAGCTTACATCGGATTACGTGAGCTGCAAATTAATGGCTACAGGAAATGGGTAGAGATCTTCATAAGATAACTTATGACGGCTCGTAGAGTTGGAAAGCGTTGAGTGTACTGGTCTCATGGTTTACATACATATATCCTTCAGCAACACAAGTTTACGGTATCTAGACACGTTTGCAAAGACAGAATGACCGGTTCTTTGAGATTTTCGTGAACTTGCTACTAAGGAAAGTTTAAAATAACTGAGCTTATTAAACTAGCAAGCTTGTGAACGACAATCCCCCAACGCGAGAGAAGGTGTGAAAATCAAAATTGTTGTGAACGTGAAGACCAAAAAAAAATCCGAGAATCTGCCACATTTCACAAAGAAAATACCTTCAGTCGCGCAATAATCCAAACCTAGGACCTCGTAACACTCTTCCAAAGTCTTTCCCATGGCGCAGGGGCGTGAAATATCAAAACAGTAGGGATTTCTGATTCATCCTTCAGCAACACTAGCTCTTGTTGTTTTGTCTCGCTGCTGTGTGTGAAGATTGCAGCATATGGCGAGGATTCCCGCCGAACTGTTGACCTCGACCTCATGTCAAATTCCAGCAGTGTGCCACAGGAATACCACTCGTATCCAGGTGGTATTTGACGACTTTGAAGTCATATTAGCAGTAATTTCAATGTACAAAGCAATTATCATCGAAAAACATTGTATCATATAGAAATTTTTATGTAAGTGACAAAATGTTAGTTTTATTGGAGTCCCACATTGTGGGGTGGGGGTAACCTTGCGATGGACTACGATGGACTAGCATCCCATCAGGGGGGGGGGAGTAACACTCTCAGTCGCTTCATGCTACAGAAACCAGGTTACGCCCCGGCAGTTGTGAGCCATTAGGCTTGTGAAAACTTACCTTAGTGCAACACATTATTCAATTTTTGTCGGAATTGTCATGGAAATATGGACGAGTGATCGTTTACTGGAGGTAGGTGGAAAGTGGTCGCTTACGAGAGGTTCCGATTATAATGATTTGACTAGAAAAGCATTAGTATTTTGGAAAAGTGGTCGTTTAGGAGAGGTGGTCTTACATGGAGGTTAGACAGCTGTAATGTAAAATAAAAGACACAAATATTAAAACCCCTTTAGCCATACTGAAGTTTTATTTCCGTTAATAAATTATGTTGAAAACAAAAAAAAAAACATACAATTTGGTAGCATCGTCTTTATGTCCCGTTTACATGGAAGGAAGCTAAGAAAAAACAAGGAGCGTTGCGCTCGGATGAGCCGCCTGAAGGGCGCTTCCAGCGTGCATAACAGGCATTTCCTTTCCGAGAGCTTTTATTGGCTTTTATACTGATGTCGCCACCCTGTAGCTGTCCAGACAACCTCTGTGATTGGAGAACAAAACAATAGGTAAATTAATGAAACAATGCTCCTATCCCTGAAAACAATAGCAGCTACAGGTTATCGGGACCAATGAAAATAGAGGTCTGGAGGAGGTGCTGGACCCTTTTAAAAATAAGTATTCGCCCTCATAGGCATTTCCATGTAAACACGCCAATTGTATTTAGTTCGCTGATTCTGACAAATTGCTATACCGTATCATAGTCCTGAAATGTAAGCGCCCATGGCGCTTATTTTCAAATTTCTATCTTCTTCCTTTTCAACATCAATAAATGGGCTTGAATTGTAGACGACTTGTATGGAGGTAAACGCAGAGCGACGTAAATCTCATTATTTCTAATTTCTTTTCATTGCAACCTCGTTCCCAGGATCTCTCTTTTTCCCACCTCCAAATGGGGAGAAGGGAGACCCTGGGAACGAGGTTGTTCATTGGGGTTAACACTCGTTAACATCTCTCAAACGGACCTTGGACACCTTATGAGGTTTTACACAACGTATTTTTTTTTATCGTTGTACCGTAGTACTGACGTACACGAGAACAGAACCCCATTTTTATTGGGCAGAGAACTGAGAGAACAGAGATCCGGCTAAGCAAAGAGTAGCGTTTTGGGGTTTAGCATTGATGTACAGTGTTTAGGGTTAAGCACTGATTTGAAAACGGTTAGTTTTCATTTATTGTTATGGGTAACTCTATAAATATGTTAAAAATTAAATCTCCCGGCAGCTAATCCACGTTGGTATAGTGGATAAGGATATTAGTTATGAAGCAAACGACTCGGGTTCGAGGCATACACTTTACTGATCTTTTTTTCTAATTTTACTCTAAGTGTAAAATAGGTTTTACTTCATGTAACTTAAAGTGAAAAGGAAACCGTTCATTGGTGTGGGGGGCAGGGATGAAAGTGAATGCGCATGCGCTTGAGCGTGGGGTATTTGATCGATTTGTTCGACTCTTAGGCGCCAATCGAAGCAAGGCGCGTTTATTTTCAGTGACTTCTCTAAACGTTGGTGGGCGTGATTACTGATAGAGACGAAAACTTCAGTATGTTCTGGTTATTTTACTTTGCGAACGAGTCGTTTTTAAACTGCGAAAACAATTTCGCTTAAATTTGAACACCCTCTAATTGTTTTAGAAAAGTATGTTTCTTTTCAAAGACAGTAACACATTTCTTTAACATCGACATACCAAAAAATTGCTCCCCTGAAAGGAGACATTTGCTCCGGGCGTGCGCGTTACTAAAATGAAATTATAATAGATATGAACTGTCGAAGCATATTGCACTGAAAAAACGGCAAAACGACGGGATATTTTTCGCTCCAACTAAATCATATTTCCCACCAAAATGTTCACTAGATCTCAGTCTCTTCAAAATCGAGTGTGGATGTTGACATTACGCCTATTAAAATGAGTTATACCGCTGAAAGCGATGACCATGCGGTTGAACTCCATACAAGCCTTCACGTGACATTGGTCACTTCAAGGTCAAAATGACGGGACTTATTTTCAAGTTATTAAAATATTTTAACGTTTGCTGATAGAATAATAACCAAATTACTGGAATCTGAGTGTGGATTTCCGAAAAGTAATTGATGAATGGGCGAAATTTTAGACTGCTAGCTGTCCCTTTTCAGTTAATCGGGCGGGTGAGCTAATCACAAAAACAAGCTCGGCGAGACTGGAGCGAGCGAACGAGCCGAGGGGAAACTGGAGAGCCCCCCCCCCCCCAGAGCCCCCTCGGTTCGCATTACCTTCGCTCGCTCGCCGCTCGGATGATCGCCGATCGCGTATTTGCTCGCCCGCTCGACTATCCAGAGAGGGACTGCTAGCAGTCTAGCGAAATTTTGATTTTCCCTCCAAAAATGGCGTTTTCGCTGTGATTTTGAGGGTCAAATTGGGGGTCTTGGCACGAGTTAAAAATTGCCATGAACTTTTTTGAATTTAAAGTACGCTAGTGGGAAAAAACATGCTGCATAAACCATTGCAGCGTGTAACACCTCCTGCAATTGTCAAAATCGTTGCGAGACAAGCTGCTACAATCTTTGTGAAGAGAAGAATTGGCTTCTAGTTTTCGCAACGATTGCAGCAACTTTTTTGGGTATTGCAGCGTATAACACCCCCTTTGCGGCAATTCTCGCTTTTTTAATGTTATTTTACAAAACCTTAAGTATAGCTCAATATATCTGAATTTCATACCAGATGTTAGGCTTGGATGAAAGTTTTGGACGATGTTCTGTTTATGCTAATCAGCGTTTACATAGCAAAGGTAAACAAACATGGCGAAAACAGTTTTTCCTAAATATCTTTCGATTTTGGGGCTACCCGCAGTAAGCGAATAAATGCGCTATAATCTAGACAGTGTAGCACACTAAATGGGGAAATTTCAAACAAATTAAACTGTTCGATTTTGAATAAATGTGTAGATTACAGCGCATTTATTCACTTGTCGCAGGTAGCCCAAAAATAGCCTAACATCTGGTATCACATTCAGATTCATGGAGCTTAAGTAAAATTATGTAGAAGCGCATTCAAAAAGGGAAGAGTGAGCCAAAAGAAAACTACTTGGAGCCATCTTAAATCCCCTGTGCGTATGCGTGACAACCTTCCAATGCAAGCTGCACGAAGAACGTTGCTCCGTCGTACACTGCCCCAGTTCGTGCAGCAACAAAGATCTTGTTGCGAGACCTGGAGTTTTTCTCAATACAACGCGCGCGTTGATTGGTTGATTCATCGTCACATGACATCTAACAAACAAACTGTTTCCCGCCAATTGTGCTAAGCGGGCAACATTTGCCAAAGCGGGCAACAATTATGACGTCAGAGGGTAACATTGCACTGTTGCCCGCTAGCGCATGTGATCAGACCGTGACAAAAGGTGGCATGATTATGATGGACCTAGTGCTCAGCGCGTTTTTCAAACTGTCTTGTCTTGTGTTTTATTTTGTGTTGGCATATAACAAATCACTTAATGACTGGTCCCGAGGGAAACAGTGAATTTTGTTTCCCGAAAATCTCGAGATTCAAGGGAAACAAAATTCACTGTTTCCCTCGGGACCAGTCATTCAGTTTAATGTAACACGCACGTGCAGAGGCACGGTTTCGCGGCGCATGAACCTATTGTTTTTTGCCGTTCTCGCTGCTGTTGCCGTCGTGGTTCGGTAGTTGGTAAAGGTCCCTTCATACTTAACAATAATATTAAAATAATAAAATCAATTTATATCTTCGTGTTATATTTGAATATGTTCACGCGTGCATTACACTATGTTTGTTTAACTAACTAGAAATCTATATTGACAAGATAAAAATTTACAAGATAAAAGTTACAATATAAAAATTAACAAATTAAAAGTTGTAAAATTTTAAAACTATCGACACAAAAAGTAGTTAAAAAAATAATTATTAAAGCTAGTCTAAAAAGGTGCGTCTTTAATGCTACTTTAAATGCTAAAATGCTTGTGATAGGGCGAATGGATGTTGGCAGATTTTTCCAAATTTTTGGCGTGGCCGACTGAAATGCTCTATCACCAAGCGTAGGATAGGAATAGGTGGCAAGAGTACATGTTGGAGTATTACTTACTTAATTACTTGCACTGTATTCTGACGGTTATATTGTGCTTTTATACGTTTTACTTGCTGTTATATAGACAGCCTCTATGAAAATGAGCAATTACGCGTTCTGATTGGATCCCTACTAAACAAATATCAGTGGGTATAACTCACCGTGCAATGGGAACAAAACATTTTGTGAGCCTGATTTTACTGGAACAGTTGCAAAACCATCCTCTCAGTGACCAAGAAGCTTGTTTTTGACAGACTCCTTTTAGAAATCGACGAGCGGAGTCCACCGTGCTCCTTTTTGTTTTTCATTTCATTTCTTTTCTCTCCAATATCCTTTTAACCCAAGACCCCCGTAAAATGAGTGGTTAGCATTAGATTCCATCCACCAACACAATCTCGGACACTTATTGAGAATTATATAACGTAATGTCGACACTAAGAAAAGAAAATCTAAAATCCCCAATCAGGATTGAACCTGTGACCTCAGCTAGGCTTAGGCAAACATACCCTACTGTACCAGAGTACCACCTAGCTTCTTCGGTTGTTTAGGCCTAAATTTAACTATATAAACTGCTAACCCCAACCTCAACTGAAAGCTAACCAGTTACTCCGTTACGTAAGTCTCAATAACGGTGGATGGAATCTCATGCTAACCAAAATGAGCCTGTTCACAGGTTAGTTTTTGGCCGTCACACGTCCAGTATGTTATAAGCTCAAAGGACATAAAACGTTTCTCTACAGCTTAAAAATGTAAAAAAGAGTACAACTCTCTCCAGCTTACAATTTTTCATGATCATGTAACTCTATGCAATTTGCAACGACTTTATGTTAAAAATTTTTAACTTTGCTGCGAGACAAAAAAGCTATGTATCAATATGTAAAAAAAGTTCCTTTCTCGGGTTCCAATACCGCCGAACAGAATCACTCTTCACCGATATTATTTATTGGAAAATCTCAATTCTAACCAGCATTGTATCATTCTTAACGTACTGGGGGCCACAGACCTGGTCAATCGGTGCAAATTTTTTAAAACCACGTCCAATGCGGCAGCAGGTAGCGGAAGGCATTTGAAAAGCCAGCAGATTTGGAGATGCCACCACGGATTCGCTAACATCGTTGCGATGTTGGGCACTACTCTGTTCCAAAATGGAAAGGGCGATGGCTCCTGTGAATGGCCAAGGCAGCCTGTGATCATATTCACCCCGTAACATGTGAACGAACACAGCCACATGGCTTCCCACACCAGTATCCACTCCATTAAGGTGCAGCCTCACACAGAACTTGTATCCATGTTGATTTTTGGTGTATATAGCAGGGCTGTACAAAGCTGTAACCACTCCATTGATAGCCTCCTGGCGACACTGATGAAAATTCTTTATTTTCCAAATTAAGGTTCCGTTGCAGAGGCGACCCACAATATCGTCTAAATGGTCATCCCTAGGGTTCATTAAAACTGTTTAAAAAAATGGATATTGCAACGCTAACACAGCCTGGTGTAAACACAAGGGAACGAGTGGAAGAATCAGAAAGTTGATGTAACTCCAGAGCAGCAGACAAGGTAAGCATATCTTAAAACTAACCAAAATATTCCACGGAAGCTGATTAAGCGCTGAAATGGGGCAAAATGCACGGAACTCTCACCAATTAATATATTCAAGACTATAAATGTAAACAGTCCCCCCTGTTGTGGGCCTGTTTTGAGGTAAAACCCGGCCACGGCCACTCGTTCGAAGCGTGTTCTCAAGAGAAATAGGGAGGCGGAGTCTGGGTTGGGTGAGGGTGTATGTTGGTAGCTGGGAAGGGTCTATGGATAATTTTGACGTGCCCACCCATCCCCTCGCGTGATATACTTCCTGGCCTTTGCTCCAGATCCACCTCATTGCTTGTACACAGAAAAATGGGTCCCATTCTTCTCCAATTATTAATCAGCGAACCGTGGAACCAACCTTGTCCCCAGGACCTTCTCCGCTTTTTCAAATTCATAATGGCGCCATTTTGAATTTGAAAAAGCGGAGCAAGCCCTGGGGTCGAGGTTGCCGTGGAACAAAGGCCAGTTTGGATATTCTACTAGACGAAATTGCCAATCTCCATCAAAATGTTATGACCTCCTGTATAAAGCCAGAGGGAGGGCTACAACCCAGGGAACTCATCAACGCCATTACTGAGGGAATTTCAACCCCCCTACTCCGACACTTTCTGGTTAAAACCTAGCTAGACTAGTGTGATACGCCCCGAAATTCCACCACCCATTGTCTCTATTTCTATGTCGATCTTGGTAAAGAGTGATTTTACCAAACGTGTATAATAATTGCACAACAATTTCGCTATAATAAAAGTGGTTGAAATTTAGAAGTCAATATTTACATTTAATGTGGCTATCTGCATAGCTGTGAAAATCAAGTTCCCAGAGGGAACAAACTCATGATACTTGCCTGTTAAAGCGGTCAAACATCAACTGTAGCTCCTTTCGATCACAGCTGTGATCCACGACCTGGCTTCTGCCAGCATTGCGCTGCTGATCATTTTCGGGCAGTACTTGTCTGTCTGGCCGCTGCTCTTCAAAATGGTTCCCTGTCTCCTGAACAGGCAAGCCGCCATTGGCTCCCTCGCTGTATTCCCCAATAGGATGGACATTCCATCTATTACCCAGCTCCTGGTCTCCCTAGACAAATAAGGAATCGACAGATGAACCAGTGAAAACGACATGTGGGCTCTTAGATTCATTTAACAGACTAGTGGACATAAAAGGACTGATTGTCACGCAGAGTACAGCCAGCCAGAAATATCTAGTACTTTGTGTACGAGAATATGTTTGCTGCATCGTATCAGCTTTCCTTTATAATTAGTCTTGATTTCTTGTTAATTTCTTTATTACGTTTTCAGGTTGAATAGATCTTTACCGTAAGAACTTAATGTAGTTAAGCGGCGGAAAGTTTGGTTAACATTTTCTTGTCAGTCTGAATACACGATACACAGCTGCTGGCGATACACAGCTGTAGTCCCTATCTGAATTGGAGAATGTGCAAGCTTATTACCCTCGCAAGCGGCATCAGGCCCGTAGCAAGGCTAAAATAACTGGGGGCCGAGCAAATTGGCCAAGAAAGCTACCCCTCGTCAAAAATAGACATTAGGGAGCTTAAGCAACGACGACGGCGACGGTAACGAGAACGTCAAAAAAGGAATATGTTTATTAAGCAAAACAACAACTCTGCATTTTGGTACATTTCTTTACCGTCCCTGCACGACTACGAAGTGAAATTTCTCAATTTCAAATTTTATGGAGGGCGTTAACACATGACGACGAATTTTTCTTTGTCTCTTTAAACTTGGAAGTGGTCCTTAAGAATCCGCCTGCAATTGGCAAATTTAGCGAGTTGAAATAATCGCGCCCTGGATGAAGTTTGAAAGAAAGCGAATTTACTTTATAAATGAAGTTTTCGCTACCATCACTGTCGTCAGTGTTATAAACTCCCTATTAACAAATAGGTCATAAGGCGTACAAAGATTCATGTCAGATACTAATTCTGTTCACAATGTGACAGTTGCATGTGTCGACTTCGTCAAAAAACTTACTGACAGTTAAATTAATAACCGGTTTGTTAAAAAGGCGCTTTGAGCGTCAGAATTCAAGACTGATTGTTGCACATGAATTGCTTTTTTAACTTCCAAAACGGCTGGTATTGTACTCTAAACTTCTGATTGCTAACTTACCTCTGACGTATTCTCACGATCAGCGGGTCGGCTGGAGTTGTTCTCCCTATAAGCGAAAATTTACAAGAAGTTTGTTAACTGCACAGTTTTCGTATTAAGAAACATGTGTTGCTATGCTCAGATGCTAACTCAGCAGAGTTAAGATCAGTTCTTGGCTCTTACAAAGTGGGAACACGCGAAAACCCAAAAACAGCCTGCATGCATTTACATTGTTCACTCATCCACACTACTCTCAAAGCCTGCTTGTAACAAGCTGAACACTAAAGCAACTAGAACTGTTTTGGATTGCTGACTAGAGAGAGAATTTTAAAGGCCGCTGGATACGAGTCACTGAGCCGAGAGTAAACAGTGTTAGGGGCGGATCCAGGGGGGGGGGGGGTGAAATGGGTGAATTTTCACTCCCCCTTTTCTGAGACCCTTTCTTTCTTTTTTCTAAAGTATTTCTCAAATAAATAATATTTTATTTCTCTGATATCTTTTTTGAGGTGGAGAATGTGCATTGCATTTAAAATTTCACCCCCCATTTCAAAATCCTGGATCCGCCCCTGAGTGTTCAAACACAAAAAATTCAACGGCGCTTTCGAATTGAGTTTTACAGGCTTCTAGGACAAGGCGTTTAGGTGCAAGTGAATTAAATTGCAAGAAAGGAGGTGACAAAAATAAATTGGAGGAGACAAAGCCGACTACAGAGGCACATGGTTAGGTTTCGTGATTTGATTTATGGAATACACTCTTACGTAATATAATTTATCCCCCCCCCCCCCGACTCCGATATGAAAATGACGGGGTGCTCGTCGTACCCTTTGGGGGTCACAATTTGTAGATTGGTACCGCTTAGGGTGCTGAAATCTAAAATGAACATAGTTGTCTTTTAGGGTATTGAGCTGAAAAAATGTTACAGAATATGTCTTGGTAAGAAATAAAACACAAACCGCGGTGATCATTTTTATACTAAACTTGACGTTTCGTATGCTAAGCGACATACATTTTCAAATGTAACCGTTACAGTGTTTGAAAACTGTTCATATAGTTCAAAACCAAGATTAAGAAAAACATGTCAGTCCTACGAAGCTACAGCTAATAAAGCAACAGCTTCTCACTGCTGACGTTGACATTTAAGGAAGGCTGTAGTTCTTGAATCAACAAAGTCTCCTTGATTTTGCAGTGAAAGTCCGTTTTGCCGGACGCTAAAATATCATCAACCTCAAAATTATATTTCAGAACACACGCCGCATCAAATCCTTCTTTCCACACATGGACCGCCCGAACCGCTCTCAAATGTCTAAAGTATAGTTTAATAAACGAGCAGGAGTGCTTTATCAAGTTTAATACACGAGGCACAGCCGAGTGTTTTAGACTTGATAAAGCACGAAGTGCGAGTTTATTAAACGGCTTCAAAAACTTCTGATGTGGATGTATTCATTCTTGCACTAATATTTAGATTTTGGGTTATTTTGGGCAAGAAAATTGGACGCAAAATTTAGCCATGTCTATGTCAGACACTCATTAAAATCCCTTGTATTTTCTTTATGAAGTATTAATGAGTTTTTGAAGTTGTCTACAAAGTTGGCTGCTGGGATTGCGATGAATTCTGCATAAGGAAAACAAAACGACGACTTCATGACAGAAAGACCGAACATTTCAAATCTCGCGCTTCGCGAAGTGCTTCCACGGAGGTCCGCAGAGTACATTTGCATACTGATGGTCGTCATACTGACGGCAGGTTAACTAGTTCTTCGCTAACATAATTCCTTGAGCTGTGGTTTTTAAGCGCGAAAAAAATATTTTTTTTAATATCATAGTCTTCCAAAAAAGCTGGTCATTCTACAATATTTTTCCAAAATTTGGGATAGAGAACTGAAGAAAAACTACTACAGGACTACGGAAAGCGCTTTATGCGAATTTGTGTTACTAGTGTTAACACAAAAAGTGTTAACTAGTGGCGATTCAGTGCGATTCGGGAAGAATTTCTCAAAAATCGCCGCCAAGTTGCATGAGGTTTCGAACATGTTTAAACTCTGCGAAATCGCGCCTAAATCGCACTGAAATCGCCGCTAGTTTACACACTCACGCGATTTTACTAGCTAAGATGAGACGGATTTCAAAATGAACAGGGCAAATTGCATTAAAAAATCGCCTGTTTAAACCGTCCTTTACAAACATCCATACAAATTAAGCTTATTTTTTCATATACTGCTCTCAACTCATGCATAGTTTTAACTAGGCTTACAGTACTTACCAAGTTCGCGACGATCTCGACATTGTGCGATAGAAATACCTTCGGAAGACGAGCCGAGCCTAAAGTAATTGTGGAGATAGAAAAGCCAGAAAACTATTATTTTCAGATTTATCCCAATTTACAGAACAAAGTGCAAAACTGCACTGGCCTTTTGTAGCAGGACTGAAGAAATTCCCGGGCTTGTGCACGTATTCTCGAGGCTATGTGGTGCGTGAATCGTGCACTAAAAGCAACGAGGAAACAAATAAACTGGGGGCCGGTGTTTAGTTCGTATTCCTTTATTATCACGAGTTTACCGAAATGATTCATCCAATCACGATGCGTAGGCACGGCAGAAAAACCGCTGATTGGCTAATGGTCACTAGCATGTGTTTTCACCCGATTTCACTGCAGCTCCAGCTGTACATGTAGTACGTGGAGTACGTACTAATAGACAATTAAAACCTGTTGGGATTAGAACTCTTTGTTCGTCATATTTCCATATGAATGAAGCATTGACATGGAAATGATATGGAAATATTGTGAACAAAGAATCTTATTCTCAGGAGGTTTGAATTGGGTACAACAACGCGTTAAGTTACCGTGCTGATTATCTAATCCAGTTGCCTTTGACTTACAAAGTTTTGATAGTAGTGTAAAAACATGCGTTGGTGGTGTTTTTTGATGAATTCTTTATCAGTTTCAGTAATAAATTCTTCGAAGGATTTATCAACTTCAAATACATGTCTACTAAGATTTGGCCCAATTTCCGTAAAAAAGGAATTTAGCATTTCTGCTACATCAGTTTGGTCTTTAGAATTTAACCCATTGTATTCCATTTCATTGATAACGGTTTTATTCGACTTACGTGAGGTCAGTTAGTTAAGTTTTATAGTTCAAGTTTTAGTTTAATGTAGTTTGATTAATCGAAGAAACCTTGATCGTAGTTTTCATTGTACTTTATCTTTCTTAGTTAAGTAGTTTTACAGGTAATGTACTCTAGTGTAAATTCACACGACTCCTAGGAAGACCATGTAATTATGATACGATTTCGTGTATAAATAAAGATTGATGATGTTGAATAGTTTTCCATGTTTTGCGTTGATCTCCCGAGCAATTACTAAAGGCATTTTTATAGTAAGCCTGTTTGGCGCTGTTAATTTCCCGATTTACTTGATTTCTAAATATTCGAAATTGGTTCCAAATAGATGGATCAATTGTTTTAATAGCTTTTCTTTTAAGGCGGTCTCTGTAATTCATCCGCTTTTTTAAAATAGTAGTAATCCACGTTGATTTTGAATTACGCGTCCGTTTGGTCTTCATTGGTGCATGTTTTTCGCAGACAGCTAAAAATAAATCTTTCAATTTCTTCGCAAGCGGCATCAGATCCGTAGCAAGGCTAAAATAACTGGGAGCCGAGCAAATTGTCCAAGCAACGACGACGGCGACGGCAGTAAGCAAAACAACAACTCTACATTTTGGTACATTACTTTGCCGTCCCTGCACGACTACGACGTGAAATTTCCCAATTTCACGTTTTAAGGTGGTTCGATACAGTTTTCTGGAGGCCATAGCAACATTTTTCAATCGGCTTTTAAGCGGTCTTCTCCAAGTCAGATCAACGTGAGATTTTCAACACTAACTGGTTTTGAATTGAAGTTTGGCAAGATCAGGAGGGAGGGAGCGTCTCTAGGCAAAACATTGGTCGAGTCCTCACTACCAGTGTGACGTCACGTCATAGATCAGTGATTTTCAATATGGCGGGCAAATTTGTTGTACGTTATTTTCCAAACAATGTGGAATTTTCTACGGTTTGGATGATTCATTTACTTTATTCGATGTTTCTCAGGATTCAAGAAATATGAGAGACTTGTTTGCGATAGTTTTTAGTAGCGCAGAGTATTTAAAGCGTCATATTTCGATTGGAAACCCATTACCAAGTAGCTAATACATCGGCGGAGTTTGTTCTCCTGTTAACGTTTTCGGGGAGCTCGTGCAGTGATGCGGAGATATTCTGATCCCAGAATAGGAGGTTTGGCACATGGTATATTAAACTTGCTTCGTGCCGAGTTTCAATCCTTCAGCACTTGTGGTTCGTCATATCAATCCCTTCAAAGTCAATGGAGTTGCATGTGGAGAAGACACCGCTACAAGCTCCAGGTTGGCACCAGAGGTCATTAGCGGTAAGTGATGGAATTTTTTACTTTAATATAAGCTTATGTAAGCTTAAGTAATTGTAGATACTTTAAAAACGTTTGTTCCCGAATAACCGTCAGTGAACACCCCTTGTGTCGAAAATCAACAATGTAATACTTTTGAAATTTTGGATCTGCTATGTTTATGTTTATGTTTATTTCCCACAGTTTTATATAGCCAGAAACCCACTTATGGGTTTCTGACATAACATAATAAGTACATATTACAATTTACATGGTAGTTGCTATGCAGGTTTCAGTGTACAGCAGTACTGTACATCATGTCCATGTGGTTAAGTTTGGTTAATTAAATACATGTAGTTGTCTCCTTTATATAAAACAAAAACTGATGTAAGCTTAAACACTTTTCACTATTGGGTTATTGATCCAGTCTCTGGCAACCATGAATTTGCATATTTAATACACATAGATTGAAGTATGTACACTACCAGCAGTAGTTTTCATGGCACTTTGCGTGCTAAATGTTTACTTATTAGTTTAAAAATTATAGCACAGCACTTGTCGTAAAAACAAATAAGTAACATACACGTATAAATACTTTCATGTGAATCAAAAACTTTTTTTAAGGGTGCATTCCTTTGGGATGATCTGGATCCGGATCACTGATCCAAGATCACTCAGATCATGTTGCATCAAAGGAACCGATGAATCCTTGTCCAGTCAGTGAATTCATCGGTTCCTTTGATGCTTCATGATCCGAGTGATCTTGGATCAATGATCCGGATCCAGATCATCCCAAAGGAATGCACCCTTGGAAAACCGATACAATAATATTGTTATTTCTATACATAATACAATATTAATAATTTGAAATCCAGCTTGTGCAACAGTTTATCCCAAATGTTCTGGAAGAATCATTTGCTCGGATTGTAGTAGGAAAAGTCAATATCAAGGTTTTTGTATGAGCCCTTGATGGGTGGCAACTGGAGTGAGGAATTATGCAACAGGTTATAAATGGTATTCTTTCCTTGAGGCCGTTGAGGGCCACCCAGAGACTATGGTTTCCTTCAATGATAAACCAGTTTGGAGATCACATGAAATTATTTTTGGTTCCTGAAAACCATTTTTCCAACTATAATGCCAGACTTGTTCAAGATGATCAAAAGACATGGTAATTTCCAGATTTTGGTGTTAGTGATCTGTCAAATTCTTTATATTTCCAAACATCTTGTGTTCTTACTATTTGAAATTCATGTGAGTAATGAAATTAATCAAAGATCATTTTTTAAGATTTGGTCTGCATAGATTGCTTTTCACTTACTGTAAGTTCATCAAGTGTATTTAAGTACAAATCTGTGTTGTTTGATGGTTTAAATGCTTGGTCAAAAGCACTGTCATCATCACTGTGACTATTCACTGTAGGCGTTATAAATAATCATGGTAGTGTTACAGTGCTGTAGCAAGAGATCCTTTAAGTCAACTAGTTTTCTATTTGGTGGTATAGAGATGTTATGATAGAGGAGAATTGCTTTGATATTGTCAAGTTTGACATTGTTGTCAGGTAGAGATAGCAGGCTTCCATGCTTGTTTATAAGGTCTTTGATGATGTCAGTTATTACAATGAAGTGGTTTATGGAATTTTGTTGAAACACCAGGATTGTTGGTACAATCATTAGTCAGACATAATTTTTTCAAACGTCAGTAAGTATAGACTTTCTTTTTCCAGATAAATCTTGCTTTTTAGCATTGTTTGGATTAACTGGGTTGTGGAAGTTGAATAATTCTTCTTTTTTTGAAACATGTTTTAAGCTATTTTTGTACTCATTCTCTATTTTCTGAATAGAATTTAATGACATACATGACATGACATACATATGTAGCCTATACTAGATTCATTACAAGGATCTATGCATGTACTGGTATATAAGTCATTGTGCAAATATGTTGTTACCATAAATTTCATCCAAAAAGTTGCAAGTCACTGAAAACAGGTTATTAAAAATAGTTATATTGTGTTTCTTGCAGGGAACATCACTGGTTAAGCAAACTTGTCGTTGCATTGTGAACACGTCACAGTGGATGGTGTTGTCTTCAGAATACCTCGCTGGGCAAAATTGTGTGATCTTGAAGAGCCCTCTGGGATATAAACTGCCATAATGTTTATCACATACTCTAAGATTCTTGAGATTTTCAAAATCAGATGTTAAATTTCATTTCATACTGTCCAATTATGCTATCAAATTTATAGATCTCACAAGATATATTTTCTGGTAAAATCGATATTACCCTGTTACACACTCTTGTGATTTGACTGAGATGCGATGGATTGCATAAAGAACAGGGCAAATTGCAGAAAAAAATCGCCTGTGTAAACGGTCCTTTACAAACATCAATATAAATTAAGCTAATTTTTCCATATACTGCTCTCTCATGCATGATGTTAACTAGGCTAATAGTACTTACCAAGTTCGCGACGATCTCGACATAATTTGTGCGATAGAAGTTCCTTCCAAAGACGAGCCTAATTGTGGAGAGAAAAACTATTAAAATATACATATTTTCAGATTTATCGCAATTTACAGAGCAAACTGCAAAACGGCACTGGCCTTTTAGAGTAGGACTGAAGAAATTTTGCGGGCTTGTGCACGTATTATCGAGGCTGTGTCGTGCGTGAATCGTGCACTGAACTACCTCGGAGCGTTCGCGTAACTTTACTAGGTCACTTTTACTAGTCATGTTTGCCCAATCACGATTGCTTAGGCATAGGCAGAAAAACCGCTGATTGGCTAATCAGCATGTTCTTCTGGGCGCCGAAATTTTGTACCGTCGCTAAAGCGACGGTAAAGCTTAAGCTAAAGCTTAAGCGACGGTAAAGTTGGCTGCAGGGTGCACGTTAACCGGCGGTAACTGCTCCTGATTAGCCAATCAGCGGTTTTTGTTCTCACGCCTAAGCAATCGTGATTGGACAAATTCAGAGGGGTGAACTCGTCAATTGTTTGTCCCAATGGGCTGTCCCAATGATCAATTGATCAATTGTCATGGCCATCGTGACGTCACGAATTTGTCGAGTTTGTCGAGTTTTGTCGAAAATGGCGCCGTCGCCATTTGCAATTACAACTTTTTCAAGCTGTTTTTTCTACTCATTCAAGCTTCAAAGTGTTTTGTGTTTGGACAAAAAAGTGTTGCTATGATTTTTCTTTCTGTAGAGGTAAGTTCATTTTCATTGTAGTTGAAAAATCATCCATAGAGGAGTTTTAAAGAGTTTACGTTATTTTCCTCGAGTGGAGAATTTTGTGGGGAAAATGCATTTGGTTTCTTGCACAATAAAATTGCTTTTTTCGAGATCGGTTTAATATAGAAACGTGAAATACGGTCCAGGAATAGGTTATTTCCATAGAAAATCACTTCAATTAAAGTTAATGTCGAAGAATCAGCAGAAAAAATGATCAGTGTTTACGTGTCATACAACAACTTGGGACGTTCCATTTTTTATCCGCACCCCCCCCCCCCCCCCCCCAAAGAAGGAGTGTTTTTGTAAAGGAGGTTCGGATTTTTCCTTCAAAGAAGCCGACAAAATTTGGAGCCTTCGGATTTTTTTTCAAAGGTGCCGACAAAAAATTGATCCCTCGGATCTTTGCCATCTTTAGGGGGGGGGAGGGGTGCGGATAAAAAATGGAACGTCCCCTTAAAAATTTAAGCTTAATATAAATTTCTAAACTAGCCACAGGCGGCCCAAGCTCACTATATGAGCAGTATTGTGTTACAAAGATTCGATTTATAAAGGTTTGTATGGGAACGCAACGGTTTTGCTTCAAAACTTAAAAATTCGAATCTTATGTGAATAAAATTGACTTACCCTGTTGCTGTGTTGTATTCCTTGTTGTTTGCTTGCTCCTCCTCCACTGCAGTGGAACACCGAAATAATGATAACTCGCTGAAATCGCGCTAAATCGCCCCGAGGAGCAAGCAAACAACAAAGAATACAACACAGCAACAGGGTAAGTCAATTTTATTCACATAAGATTCGAATTTTTAAGTTTTGAAGCAAAACCGTTGCGTTCCCATACAAACCTTTATAAATCGAATCTTTGTAACACAATACCGCTCATATAGTGAGCTTGGGCCGCCTGTGAACTAGCTCCAGTACTTGATTGTGTGAAGCTTTCACAAAGCTCTTTGTCAAGGCAAAGCCTGAGGGATCAACTTTTAGCATGTTGCAGGTTACAAAGTACGGTAACTTCATGTAATGTACCTGTCAAATCCAAGAGCGCCCATCTCCACCCCGGGCAAACCCCTGGGCATTTGACTCTTTTTTAAAAAAATGGTCAAATGCCCCACTATGTGGGCAGTTTATATGGTCAAATGCCCCACTGTGCACTGTGCCACACCGTCCGGGCAAGGAATTATTAAAGTAACTAGTTAAAGGAATTTTTACAACGTTTCACACCTTTTAATGTAACAATTATTGCAAATTTTTATTTATACAGCAAGCCCACATTGAAAAAGCCTTTTCAAAAACGCAGAGACACACCAACAAAACAGATAATAGAACTCAATATAATAAACAGATTATAAACCAATTGGAACACATTAGGAGCCATAATTAGGTCCCCGATTTTGGCTCCTGAACAAATCCACAAATAAAACATTTTTTTTAAGGAAAAAGATAACTCAACTGACAACAAAACAAAATTGAAAGGCAATGCATACTTGTTGTTTATGTAGCTTTCGTCCTTATTAGCTCTGCTAATAGGTCATCTGGAAAGGTTAATACCTTTTTTTACTAAACTGTAAAATTTCCTGTACGCTCATTGGCGGAAAGCTATTGTTTATAAGAGTACAAGAAATTGGCTTCAAGAAGATACAGCTATTTCAATTAACGTTGTCGGATGAAAGCTCAAAGCCGCAAGACCGCAAGGCAGTATGGGTAGTTGTAAATAACCATCCTAGATTCCGGTTGTCAGTGCGGGTGCGATGGAAAATGGGCGACAGTACTAAAGACGTTTGCCTCCTTTTTTTAAAGGAGGGAAACAAAAACCGATACGAATCATATTGCCTTCGAAGCTTAAGCAGCCACGACGGTGGAGGCAGCGAGAACGGCAGAAAACAATAGGTTTAATTGGCAAAAACAATGCCTCTGCACGTGCGTTTTACATTTTGGTACCTTTCTTTGCCGTTCACTGCAAAACAACAACGTCAAATGATGACAATGATCACATTTCTATTTGAACTTGAAAGCCATCCCTACAAATTAAGCTCCTGGACAATCCATGATCACATTAGACCAAACTAAACAAATTGAAAGAACTGCAAATTAGATTATATAGAAAGAATTCTTGGTGGTTGTCGTAGTTGCTTTATCTCCCTATTGTTGATTATGGTGAATTTATTCATAAAAATCGCATACTACCTTGCGGTCTTGGCTTGCAGGCTTAAAGCTTTCATCCGACAACGTTAATTGAAATAGCTGTATTCAACCTTTCGATACGAGCTCGGAATAGTTTCCTGCTAACACACCTTTTCGGATTTCCTTGTCCTTGCTCCACACTTAAAAGGCATCTGAACTCCAGAATAATGAATATTTATAACGAAAGAGGTCAACCAAGTCAACAGACACAACAGCAAAACCATGTGGAAACTACCGGAAAAGAATGGATTACAAAATCCTTTACCTTGCAACCGCTGACCAACGTTATTGTCAAAGCCCGCCCCATTTGGCCTCGTTTCGCGTCAAATGCCCCACTATCGGGAGCTTACCTCTCGTCAAATGCCCGGGTTATGCTCGGGGGGGGGGGGGGGGGATGGGCGCTCTTGGAGTTGACTGTACATAAGAGCTTAATTTGACTGTGATCATGGTCGATTGTGTAAATAACACTAAAGTTCACACCTGTTCCACTATTTATGGCCTGGGTCATTACAGAATGAATAAGTGTAAAATTTTGAACTTCTTAATGCAGATTTCTGGTAGTACAAATTTTTGTGCCCTCTTGAAAGAGCTATTGTATTGTTGAGTATCGATCGCTTCTAGTAGTATTAGCAAACTAAGCTAACAAAAGTGGCACAGTTAAAACAGAATGCTTTCCATCAAAACACACACTGAATTGACATGTACTCTAAATATATTCTCCTGTTCCTCCTTGAAGATTCTCCATTTGTCATTGTTTTTATAGGTTCCGTCCTTCGCATGCAGACTTGTGAGAACTTCTGGATAGTTGATTGGAAGGCTTTGTTCCCTGATGCATTTCTTGTCACAGTGACTAATAATTATTCTCTACTGTTACAGTAAACTCATGTATAAATCTAGACAGTCTGCTATTTGATCTTCAGTGTGACCACATTTTGTTGCTTTACTATCATTATTAACAGTCATGGTGTCATAATAATACAATATTGCAAAATATACAGTACAAGTCTTTTTCTGATGCTGACTACTATTTTTTAAACTGTTATTTTCTGAGAGCACACATGAGTGACTTTCAGATGTACTTGCCAAGATCAGTTTTTACTTACCAAAAGGAGAAAGATAATTTTTTTATGTGAATCAGCTCAAGGTAAACTAGACTGTTCATTTTGACTTGGAAAATGGGCAGGAGAGCAATGAGGCGATTATTTCAAATGTTTTTAATAAAGGTCACAATAATTTGGAGGGAGATTATGGGCCAATTATGAGCAAAAATTGGCAGACTGATGGAAATTTGCAAAGAGAATAGGTAGAGACTAACTTTTAAAGTTACTACATTTATGTAGCTTAGAAGCTATTCACCTGTCATACATGTATTATACTACCCAAATTAAATTTTCATATGTGATATGTTTACATCAAAACGACTGTGCACAAACCTCCATGCCAATTGAAGCAGAAGTAATATGGGAAATTTTAAAGTTTGGTGGATGACAAAGTGTTTTGCATTTTATAGAATCCATTCACAGTTTGATTTTAGTTGCCTTATTGACAAAGTATTCCAATAATTAGTGGAAATACAAAAACCACTACCCTGGGCACCAGAGGTATTCTCACGGCGAGCTTCGTGACTTGCCGGCCAAAGGCCAATCGTTTTCATCTAATTATATCTAAACCAATCACAGCGAAGATTACCTACTGTGTTCACATGCGCTGGCAGCTTTGACAGGAGCAAATTACAAGGTGTCAAATGTCCTGCCAAATGACGGGGTTTGTTTATGGCTTTCGCGGGAGTTAAAACAACTCCTGTGAAAACGGTTCCAAACTCAAAGTCTTCGCTGTCGTGCCGTTTATGTGAAGTGAATGTCATTTCCAGTGGTGGCCATTACAGCCCAATTAACTAAAACGCAAAAAAACTGAACATTTTCGGGCGTATTTCGGCCAAAACATCCTTGCGGTGTATAAAATTGCAAATCCCATCCGTTTGTTTGGTGCTTAATGTATCGACACCATCGAAGGTTTTAAGAACCTTTGTTATGGCTTCCTCCAGAGCCTTCTCAAATCTTTCAGTATCTGAATAACAACCTTCAACCTCAAAATCCGACATTTCAACACCTCATCACACAGAAATAATTTTACATTTCACAGGTTTCTTTCATGCAGTGTACTCTATTCTTGTAAACCAATCACAGAGTCAGTTACATTAGAAAGCCCATGGGAGGTCATTAGGAGCCAATCAGTTGTCTTGTCCAAATTCTGGACGAGATAGATTTAAAAAGGCTTGTCATTGGCTCGGCGCTATCAAAGCAATAGTGCTCTGCTCCAGAGGTTTTTCGCACGGGTCACAATAGAGACATAACCGACACCGGAAACCGTGCAAGAAAAAACCCTGGCACCCAGGGTAATAAACCACCAGCCAAAACCAAATTTTTCCTTGTCTGGCTAAATGGTTTCTGTTATTCTTGAGTCCTGAGGATCAGTAAGTAAAAGATCTGCAAATATGGTTTCAAGTGGTAAAACTTCTGGAGACTTACAAATATTACATGTTCCAAGGAAGATATGAAGGTGTTTTGATTATAGCCCACTTGCATAACTAGTTCAGGCCACTGGCTAGTTCAATTTATGACGCCAAGAAACTTCCATTGAATACTGTGGCACACCACAGAATATCTGTACAATGGCTTTCCAGCCTTCTGATTGGCTGAATTCTTCACAGCATGGGATAAAAGGGTTTATCATTTCACTGTATGACATGTAGCTTCTTGTAATTTATTGTCAGAAATTGTAATTATTGCCAATTGTGGTTGCTATGGCGACAGGGACAAGGAGATAGTGGTGACACTTTTTATTATCTTGCACCTCAGTGGTCCACCACAGTTACAACAACAACAACAAACAAAACTTTATTAGACATATAAACTTAATTACAATTACCCAATTACAGTGAAAATTACCTTTATATATTGTTGGGGGGAGGGGGTGGGGGTAACTGAATTAGCAGGGTTTGAGATACAGCATTCTTTGCATTTGCAAAGTCCCAAATTTACAACCAGCAGGGCTGTCACTATTATTTTGGACTCTGGTGTTGTCAATATTTTGCTTTTCTCTCAAAGTACTAAGCCAGTTACCCCCCCCCCCCCCCCCCCCATAATAGGCAATAATTGCAAAAATCACTGGAACTTTTAAACATGATTTCTAAGAAGCAATCACCCAAGGGTATCTTTGGACAAAATATGAGCGATTTGCCAAATGAGTTGTTGACGGAAGCGTTGTCGATCCTTTATTCATTAGTTTACTTTTCTTTAATAGTTAGTTATATTTTTAGGGAGACCGGGGAGAGCGTGATACCATGTAGACGTGTTTTACAGAGCTCGTCTTACCGAAACAGTTTTTTGCCAGTTTGAAACGCCTATGGCCACAAACCTCAAGCGCAAATTGATCATAAATATTTCTTCGGGTATCTCACCTGACGAGAAGCGACTAAGAGAATCAAACTCTCTCAATACTACTATGAGCGACGAAGAACAGGACGACATGGCGGACCAGTTGGAACTTCCTGAAGGTATTGGCGACAAAATAGACCTCGTCCTAGTACAGCTGAATAACTTAAATAAGAAAATGGAAGATCTTAGCTCGTCTGTTAATGGCCTCCAGACTAAAGTGTCAAATCTGGAAAGTGAAGCAGTTTCCATAAAAGAACGGCAGAGCACTTTGGAAGAGAAGTTCAAGCACATGGAAATCAATACGCAACTTGTTGACAAGCAACTAAAGAATCTCACAACAGGAAATATCAAACGAAAAGACGAGGTAAGCGACATGCACAAGCAGTTACTGTACTTAGAAGCGTATAGTCGCCGGGAAAACCTAAAATTTGAAGGAATTCCTGAAAACTTCCAACCAGTTGACAAGAAGAACGACAGAGCGTCCATTGAAGATACCAAGGATGTTTTAACAAACTTCATGGTGCAAGTGCTAGGAATAGAGGACGCAAAGAGCATAGAATTTCAACGTGTTCACAGGTTGGGAAAACCGAAGAGTGGAAACGGAAGCCGAATGATTATAGCTCGTTTTCTTAGATTCTCTGATCGAGAACGAGTATTGAGATGTGGACGCAAGTTGAAAGATACGGATTACAATATGTATGAAGATATGCCCAAAGAACTACATGAATTGCGCAAAACTCAAATAAGTACACTGAAGAAAGCTAGGAAGGAAGGCAAGCGAGCCTATTTTAGCAAATCCGAGCCCGATAAATTATATATTGACGGAAAATATATCAAAATGTAAAGCATAAACAATTATTATGTATATAATTTTTCTCTTTCTTTACCGTCGTATATGCTAATTTAGATGGCGGCATAAGGCTTAAAAGTTAACACCTTCATGGTATTTTGCGCCCCACTTGTAGTTAGCACCTGTTAGGCGTTTTTTTTTTCACAGAAATCTTTAATAGCCGTGGTTACACTAACCCTTTTACCCATGGGTAAATAGCATTTGCCCACGGGTAAGGACGTTTTTGTGTGTAACCGCTATTCCCAGACCGAAACTGCCTTAGGGTTATTTCCATGGATACATCAAAGAGAACAAAAGAACTTCCCATGACAGTTCCTGAACTGAAAATTACGGTTTATCTGTTCCCTGAGGTGGCTTGGCCAATCATAATGCAGAACGTAACTAATACAGGAAATCGCCTCCTGCGCTCTGAGTTTACCTCTGATACGCTTGGCTAATTGCACGCTTTCTTGTAACACAAGTTGACATGGCAGGGAAACTCTAAAGTTCTCTTTCCCTCAGTGATCGAGTGCAATGTTATTTAGAAGTTGAATTGCTGAAACCAATTCTGTGATCGTGGAAATACCCAAGCCCTTCTTGGTCGGCGAGCAAGTTCTTGACGAGCTCGTAAATGTAAATAAAACGCCGACAAACCTTGAAGATAGTGTAGCTTAAAGCGCCTTCTTCGGTGACTTCTCGCAAAAAACTGCCGGATTGTTATATTTATGGAGGACTGTCGAATAATGAGCAGGAGAATCACTGAAATTAAGCTTACAAGATCTCGATTCGTGTCATCCATGTCGATCTGTACGTTTCCCGCCAAACTGCAGTGTCATGGAACTTGTATCTTATTATATTTTACCGTGGGGAGTCTTTTACTGTGTAACCGCATCCCCAAGGGTAAGATGAAACCTGAGGTAAACCGAACCCAAGCCATTAACCCTCGGGAAGGCCCCAAACCCAAGGTGTGTGTAACCACAACTATTGCTTAGAAAATTAAACTGCGGTAGAGGAGTCAGGGTGCGTAAGCAGTTTAACATCGAAGGATCAGTTGATTGTAAGGCTTGTATACAGTTCATTCTGGAGCGAAAGGTAAGGTTTTATATAATTTTTCGCCCCCTGTCTTCTGTTGTGTTATATGTTTTGTGTAATGTAATACTTAGCACATTCGAAACAAACCTAGCTGGAAAAGACCGTAATTATTGCCTTCCAAAATTATTCTACCACGTTTATGCTATAAAAAATAGTACAAAGAATAAATGGAAAATGTTTGCTTTAAAATTGTATCCCTAAATGTTAGAGGAATTCGCGATCCCGTCAAAAGGAAATCAATGTTTACGTGGGTTAAGAATCAAAAAGCGGACATCATTTTCTTACAAGAAACCCATAGCACACCGGACGTAATTGATTCATGGAAATATCAGTGGTCAGGTGAAATGTATTACTCACATGGATCAAATAATAGTAAAGGTGTTCTGGTGTTGATACGTGACACCCTGCAATTTGTATTTAAATCTATTAAAAGTGATTCCAATGGTAGACTGGTCATAGTAGAAGCGCAAGTGCAAGACTCTCCTATTCTGTTGATAAATATTTACGCCCCTGACAAGAAAAATGAAGCCGTTGAATTTTATGAAAATCTAGATTCTATTCTACTTGAGAGCGATTATGATCCGGACTATAAGCTTATTATTGGAGGTGATTTCAATGTGCCTTTAAATCTTGATCTGGACAGTCATGGAAGTAAAGAGGAAAAAAAAGAAGCCGCAAAAAAGATCAAAGATCTTTTATGTTGGATTTTAATTTAGTTGACATATGGAGGCTGAGAAACCCGGATAAAAAGCGTTACACCTGGAAGCAAAGAAAACCTTTGATACAACGTCGGTTAGATTACTGGCTAATTAGTAATGACTTTCAAGACGATGTGGATGGTACAGATATTATATCTGCAATTAAAACTGATCATTCCGCTATTATACTTGAAATCAATAGCATTGAAAAACAACCAACAGGCCCCTCATATTGGAAATTTAATTCAAGTCTTTTAGAAGATCCAAATTATATTGATCTTATAAATGGAAACATTTCAGAATGGTTGCAGGAATTTGATGAAGTGGAAGACAAACGTCTGTTGTGGGACCTGATAAAGTATAAGATAAGGCAGGTGACTATAATATACAGTAAAACAAAGGCAAAAGAAAGAAGAAACCGTCTCAGTGAAATTGAGAAGAAACTAAAGGAATGTCAGGAAAAATTTGACATTGATCCGACAGAGAGCAATCTTACCGAACTGGAAATTATAAAATTTGAATATAACTCATTGTACGATTATATCATTGAAGGGAATATCATACGATCTAAAGCCAATTGGTATGAATATGGGGAGAAAAATAACAAATATTTTTTAAACTTGGAGAAGAAGAAGATGAATAACTCCTGCGTCCGGAAACTATTTGGCAAAAATGATAAAGTTCTAACCTCTCCGAAACTGATTTTAACAGAGTTGAATGATTTCTATTCAGAGCTGTACTCGAACAAAGACTGCTTCAACCTCGACACCTTAAGCGAAGAATTCATGGACAATTATAGCATGCCAAACCTGACTGAGGATAACAAGAAAATATGTGAAGGTGCTCTTACTTTTGCAGAATGCTTCAACGCTCTTCAAAAATTTGAGAATGGAAAATCGCCGGGTAATGATGGTTTGACGGCAGAATTTTACAAAACCTTCTGGTCAGTTTTAGGACATCTATTAGTTGACTCTTTGAATTGTTCTTTTGAGAAAGGCGAACTGACAAACTCTCAGAAACAGGGGATAATTAAACTTATTGAAAAGAAAAACAAAGATAAAAGATTTGTGGCTAACTGGAGACCTATCTCTTTGTTGAACGTCGATGTCAAAATCGCATCTAAAGCTATAGCTTTGAGGCTTGAAAAAGTTCTCCCAGATATAATTAGTTCTGACCAGTGCGCATACATCAAGGGGCGGAATACTTTCGATGCGGTTCGTACTATAGGTGATATTTTGGATTATACAAAAATAAACAGCCTTCCAGGTCTCTTGGTGACCATCGATTTTGAGAAAGCCTTTGACTCGCTGAGTTGGAAATTTCTTATTAAGACTTTAGAAAAATTTAATTTTGGAGATTCCTTTATTCGGTGGGTGCGCATCTTTTACAAAAACATATCAAGTTGTGTTATGAATAACGGAGTAGCGACAGCTCTCTTTCCAGTCGAGAGAGGGGTAAGACAGGGAGACCCTCTATCGCCATATCTGTTCATACTTGTTTTAGAAACCCTTCTCACAGCGATCAAACAAAACGAAAATATTAGGGGTATAATGGTAGAGGATCAGGAGTTTAAATGCATAGCTTTCGCAGATGACTTAACTAATTTTCTACGTGATAAAGGTTCCTATGAATCACTCATCGCTTTATTAGATACATACGGTAAATGTTCTGGACTTAAACTCAATAAGGAAAAAAAAGAAGCCTACTGGTTAGGCAGCTCTCATTATCGACATGAAACGTTGGATATTATGAAAATTAATGAGCCAATTAAAATATTAGGAGTCTATTTCACGTATGATCGGCGCAAAAGTGACGAATTGAACTTTGATCTAATTTTAAAATCGATTAAAAAAACTTTAAATGGTTGGCGGTGGAGAAACCTTACAATTATAGGCAAAATTCAAATTGTGAAAACCTTTGTTATGCCTAAATTTATGTATCGAGCTTCGCTAATCTGTGTTAATAAGGACATAGTAAAGCAAATCAATTCATTAATTTTTAATTTTGTGTGGAAAGGGAAAGACAAGGTGAAAAGATTATCTTTAATCAGCGATTATGAAGAGGGTGGACTAAAAATGCCACATACTGAATCATTAATTACAGCACAAAGAATTACATGCCTGAAGAAGTATTTAGATGACTATACTAGTCCTTGGAAAGTCTTTCTATCACATTATCTAAAGAACTTTGGGTCTTCTTTCTTATTACAATGCAATTTTAGCTCTTCTTATTTACCAGACAAACTGCCGTTTTACTATAAAGAATGTCTTCAATCATGGTTTAGCTTTAGTGTTCATACTCCAGCAACAAAACGTGATGTCTTGAATGAAGTCATTTGGAACAATCAGTACCTTTTGATAGATAAACAACCCATCTATAAGGAGAAGCTTATAGATGCAGGTTTTGTTAAACTAGGCGATATTATTTCGAATGACTCCAAGTTAAATAATTGGAATTTTTTCAAAGCTAGAAAGGTTTCTTTGTCTGATTATCTCCTTTTGCTTGGTATTTTTAGTTCAATACCACCAAACTGGAAAGAGCTTCTTAAAAAGGAAAGTGAAGCTAATCAAGATAATAATTTTCCAGATTTAAATAGTATGAACTCAAAATCAATTTACTCTGCTTTAATCAAACGTATACAGACTCCGCCGACGGCCCAAGCTAAGTTCAACGCTTTATACAATATATCAGAGAATCTTGAATGGGAAAGTATCTACTCTTTGCCAGGACGAGTCACTTTAGATACAAGAACTCGAGCTTTTCAATACAAGATTCTAAACCGTATACTGTACACCAACAAAATGTTATATAAAATGAAATTAGTCCCTTCCCCTATGTGCACCTTTTGTCGGGATCACGAGGAATCCCTCGAGCATCTCTTAATTTTTTGCGAATACACTAAGAACTTTTGGCTTTCTGTTAACTCTTGGTTAAACCTACACGGTATGAAGGTGGATAACCTTGATGAAATAGCTATCCTTTTTGGAATTTTAGATAACAATCCAGATAACCGTTTATTAAATCACATTATTATTCTTAGCAAACAAGTGATATATTACTGTCGGGTAAAAAACATTAAACCAAGTTGTTCTTTGCTGAAAGCCAAGGTAGTTGAAACTAGAAAACTAGAACTTATAATAGCAAAAAAGAATAAGAAAGAATCGATTCATTATAACAAATGGAAAAATATGTCAACATAACTATTATAACTTTAGGAAGGTGATAATTTGTAACACAATATAGGTTAAACTGATATATGAATTAGCTGAGATATTATATGAATTAGCTGAGATATTACTGAGTATTGTGTATTGTGTAGTGTAGTGTATTAATGTATAATGTAAGAACTTTTTTTTTTGAGATATCAATAAAAAAAGTAAAAAAAAAAAAAAAAAAATAGTTATATTTTTAAATTATAGAAGATTAATTTACATACATAGTTTTTTATTAAGTTGTAGTTTATATCAAATTGTTAACGCCTGATGTATTTACCGTGTTTTTTAAATAAAGATGATGATGATGATACAGGCAGCCACTCTTAATTGTGGATTCTATTGTTAATACACTCACTCAACGGGACAGCATAGTAATTTATCCTCACTGCATATCTATTGTCTCGATCACTTTGAACTAAGTTATGGGAGGAATCCGCGACCGCCTAGGCAAAAGATATGCAGCAAGGTGAGAGGTGGTCACCGCCACCAGGGGGGTGGGGGTGGGGGGGGGGGGGCGCGCAAAGCGTCTTCCCAGGCAATCTCGTCAAACTGCGTCTGTCTCACGTGCGT